>JAOQMP010000210.1:43135847-43154501 GCA_027563575.1 Erythroxylum pedicellare
CAACAAATCCTACTAACCTTGGCACCTTTATAGTTCCAAAAATTAAATCTATCTAAACTCCAAAATTATTTTGAAATTATGCTTACTTAAAGAAGAATTTTTTTCTTCTCTGGGGTCCAACAAGGTGCATCTCATGAGATGATTTGCAAAGTTTGAGTATAAAGATGGCCAAAATATGATCAAACACTTGAATAGTTTCCAAGGACTTACCAACAAGTTATTAAAGGTAAAAATGTTCATTGATGATGAGTTATAGGTGTTACTTCTTCTCAATTCATTATATCAGAGTTGGAATAAACTTATTGTCACTCTCAGTAACTCTTTTCACAGTGGAAAACTTATAATAGATGATGTAAGTAATAGTCTTCTGAATGAAAAAACTAGAAGAAAAGAGCATGAATTTGTATAGCATTTAGGGAAAATATCATTGAAAATCAATGAAGAAGTGAGAACCTAGAAAAAAAAAGCGTAAAGAAAATATAAAGGAAGTTCAAAGTCTTGTTCCAAGCTTGTTTCCTATTACTATAATAAGCAATGACATCAGAAATCTTAATGTCAAATCTTTAAGAGAGACTAATGGGACAAAAAGTTTAAGCTAGATTAGATTGAACAAAAAAAAGATAGAAATACTAATTTATAGCTACAAAAGAAGGTATTTTCTTCATTGGTATTCACAATTGTCTTAATCTAACCTATAATGATGATTTATAGATTGTTGATTCTAATGCCTTCATTCATGTCCCTGTATGTACAAGTTCCTTCTCATCCAAAAAACATGGAGAATTGTCAAGATGGAGAATGAAGATAAATTTCATATTATTGGCTTGTGTGATGCCATCTTATCAATAAAAATAAGTTATATGCTTATGCTAAAGGTTGTGAGGCATGCTCTAGACATGCACCTCAATATTATCTAAACAGAAAAACTCGATGATGATGGTTTTGAGAGTCATCATAGAAAAAAAATGTAGGCTCGCTAAAGGTAAGTTTGATTGTGGCTAAGGAAGAAAAGAAGGATCCTTATACATGAGTTGAGGAAATTATTGTAAAAGGGAGATAAATATTGTTGTTGATTATAATGACTTGAAGTGATAATATAAAATACTTGGATGTATAAGTAAAAAGGGATTATAGATCTTTGCTTAAAAG
Organism: Erythroxylum pedicellare; assembly: GCA_027563575.1. Lineage (NCBI taxonomy): Eukaryota > Viridiplantae > Streptophyta > Magnoliopsida > Malpighiales > Erythroxylaceae > Erythroxylum > Erythroxylum pedicellare. The sequence goes on from JAOQMP010000210.1 coordinate 43,136,997, forward strand.
TAGCATCTTCCTAATATTAAGGTAAAATCTTAATATTTACACTGATGTTTTCAGCTAAAAATAACATACAATTTCATTTTGTAAACTTGTACATCCTACTAGGAGAAACAAATGTTCGTGATTTGGTTCATACTAATTTTTATTTAATAACTAACAAATCATTTGGTGGTGCATTATACTTTGTTACTTTGATTGATTTCTTCTTAAAGAAAGTATTGGTATTCTTATTCAAATCCAAAAACTAGGTAATTGAAGTATTCAGGAACTTTGTATTAGGGTGAAACAAAAGACTAGTTAGAAATTAAAATGTATAAGAGCTAATTATAGTAGAGAGTATTGAGATAAGGCTGTGAAGATTTTATTGATATTATCAATCTTTCATCATCAATCTATTTAGATATAGATATCCTAGTGGAATTTTGGTTTAAAAAGAAGGTTTCTTATAGTCGCTTAACAAAATTGTTGTTAAGCATTTATTCATATTTCTAAAGATGAATAAGCCAATTTGATACAAAGGCTAAAGATTATTAGAAGTAGAGATGTCGTGCGTTTGAGGACTAGAATAGTAAAGATACAAAGAAGCCAGAGCAGTTTAAACCCAAAATTTTCAAATCATTCTAATCTTAGTTCGCTTTTTATTATATGAAATGATTTAAAGGAAGTCTTGATTCATAATAATGATAGTTTGAGTATTGATGATATTTAATCTCTATTAACAATAAATAGTGACCAAGAGGTAAGTCAAAATGAGCAAATCAAAGAAAATATTAACCTTATTGAACTCGTAAAATCTCAATTAAGACGATGTACTAAGAAGTAAAGATGATATGTCAATTAAAGAAGAGTTTTTATGGTCTAAAGCAAGCTCTAAGATAATGGTATAACAATTTTAATTCATTTATAGCCAATCATGATTTGAAGAAAACTCTTATTAACCCTGTGTCATTATGAAAAAATACGTTGAAGGTAATTTTATTGTATTCATACTTTATGTAGATGACATGTTGATTATTAGATATAATCATAAGCAGATTTTTACTTTGAGCAAGATAAATTCTTGAAATTCTCATCGGATGTAGGCTAAAAAAGTTATTATGACAGCCTCAAGAAAAATATATTAAAAAAAATACTTGAGATATTTAATATGCACTAAGTCAAACTTGTGTAAGTGCATTACATACATACTATAACGAGAAATGGAGGAAATGAACAATATTTCTTACTCATCCGCAATAGATAGTCTTATATATTTCACGATATGCCGATACTGTGATGTTATTGGTATTGTGCACATATTCCTAGCTAACATAAGAAAAGAACATTAGTTAGTAGTAAAATAGATTCGTTGATATCTTCAAGGAACAACTATGATATATTTGTAATTTAGTAAAGGAAAGAATGTGTTGGAAGGTTACTTAGATGTGGACTTAGTTAGAGATATCGATTATAAAAGACTCAACTTTGGGATAATTGACGACCTTTGTAAGGGAAGCTATTTTATGGTAGTTCAAATTATAAAAACATGTTTCCTTGTAAACAATTACTGAATATATCGTGCCCATTGAAGGAGATGCTCTGGAAAGAAAAAAAAAAAAAAAAGGCCAATAGCAAGAAAAACAATTAAAGGGACCCAAGAGCCCAACCTTTTACTCTGAACCAAAACATATCAATGTTCATTATAATTGGATGCATGATGTTTTGGACAAATTAAAAAAAGACGCAACGTCTAAAAATGATAATTGATTTGACATGATAACCTAAGTCATGTCCAGAAGGGGGGGTATGATGGTGTTCCCTAATTAATTCTAAAAGAGGAAGATTTGTTAAGGCCCTCTTCAATTATAGATAACAACTATTTGTATCAATAACAATAATACAAAATCATCAACAAATTTGGATGAATTGTTGGAAAAATATAAAATAAATAAAAAAATTTCACAATTTTAAAATAAAAACTAGAATAAATATAAAATATTTTTTATGAGAACAAATAATTGAGAAATGAGTTAATAATAATCTCAAAATAAAACATGTAGGTTGAATTAACATTTTAATAAAATTAAATTAATAACAAACTTTTCAAATTAAAATCCAAAAATATAATTATTAAAAAGTGTATGAGAAGATTAGAATTTAATAATTTTGTCACAGCAACAAATGGTTGGATTAAGAAACTAATTTTTACTAATGACAAATTTTTTGTTTGTCTTTCAGTTTACATATTTCCAGTTTTATACAAAGCCTGGGAATTTTGTGTCACAAAGTTTGTTCAGGCCTGTAAGACAATTGTGTGTCTAAGAAATGAACGTTCGTCACAGCGAGTAGCGGAGGTGTAGAAGTGAGAGTCCAAGCCGAGTATGGACTGTACAGTGCCATCGTGATTGTGCCCACCAGTGGGACTGGGAGGGAGGTGAATGTGTCTGTGAAGGGTGGAGAGGAAACTTTATTTACATGGAAATTCCAAAGCTACAGAATCTACAACTATTTTTGATAGGCTTCACCTTCCAAAAGTTCCCCCTTTTGGATTAAATTTAAAATCTCCTCCCTGTTTTTTTTGCTTAAAACCCTACTTCTAAAACCCTAAACAGAAGCTACCAAGATTTTTTAAAAACAGAAGCAGGTTTTCTTGCTCTATTCTCATCAATGAGGCAAATTTCCAATGACCCAGGTTCAAATACTTAATTGACTGCTTTTTTTCCCCCCCCTTTTCAATGATACGTTGGTTAGAAACCGTTGCAAAAGGGGTTTTTTTTTTCTGATAAATTGTTTGTTTTTATACTGCAGCTGTATTGGATGATGACGATGATGATGAGGGCGAGCAAGTTCCCAGCTTCGGTTTCGGAACAACATATGAGGCTAAGCTTAGAGAAATACTGCATAAGATCAATTCTGTGGAGATTAAGTTGTGTTCAGATGCTACGAAAGAGTTCATTAAGTTACTCCGAGGTAATGCTGGCCGTGCTTTGCTCTATCAATATGTACAAATGTCTTCAAATTTCTCTGAACTTATGGGGCCTTGGAAGCTTCGACTTGGGAAACCTGGCATGTCGTATATTCAGTCATTAGTTTCTGCTATTCTTAGTCATTCTGATGGAAAGTATCAGCCAGATGATAAGAAGAGAATTGCTGTAAGTCGGGTACTCGATAAGTTTGCTCGGATGCTTGTTGCAGAGAAGCTGGAGGATGTTTATAAGGAATTGAGTAGTAAAGAAGGAAAGCGTCAAAATGCAGCTCTTTTGTTGATGACTTCTATTGTAAGACGTGGTTCAGGCTTGGCTTCTGAGGTTGCTAAAAATTTCAATTTCAAGCTCCAGGGATTCTCCAAGCTTGCAGAACACAAAAGGAGGCAGAACGAGAAAGAAAGGAAGCATTCCACTAGAAAGGCTTTTGTTGAGTTTGCAATGTCATTTTTGGAGGTGGGGAAACCAGGACTGTTGAAGTGGATCTTACAGCAGAAGGAAATTTATTCTGGTGTCCTTCGTGGGCTTGGTAGTGATGATGAAGAGACAGTTATTTATGTCTTATCAACACTGAAAGAGAAGGTTCTTACTCCAGAGTCCCTTGTGCCCCCTGGTCTTCGGAGTGTTCTGTTTGGGAGTGTTACTTTGGAACAGTTAGTTGGCATTTCAGCGTGGGAGAATGGTGGACCAGCGGCCGAGTTGGCACATTCTGTACTAAAAGTTGTGTGTACTGATCCTTGCAATGGATTGATGCCAGATTTGAAAAGACATTCAAATCCATTGAAGGGTAATGCAAAGAGACTTTTAGTGTTGATGAAGAAGCTAAAAGCAACAGAAATAGCTTATCACAGAGACTTGCTCTCAGCAATCATTGTGGGCAGACCTTCTTTTGGCTCTACATACATGGAGGAGTTCCCTTACAACCTTGAAGATTATGCCTCGCCTAACTGGTAGGATTATTTAAAATTCAAGTTGTTTGTTATTTCTCCTTTTCTTTTTGTTTGTCAATTTGCTTCTGTATATACGTGTGGCAATTGAATTATTTGCAGGTTTGCTACTATTTCTTTGGCAGCATATCTGGTGTCTTCAGTAGGTTTAGGTCTACCTATTAATTTCCTCTCATCTGAAACCCACGAGCCACCTTCCATAGATGATATAGAAGTGCAGAATGTGATCAATTGCATATCGCCTTGCCCATTCGGTCGATCAGTAATCAATAGGGGATTGCTTCATTCACACTTTCTTGTGAAAAATGGAATGTTAAGGCTTCTTTTGGAGATGCTTAATTTGTTTGCGTCCTTCTTGAGGGCAATAGACCTTTCTTGTTCCAGGGAACAAAGGAAAGAAAAATGGATATATCTTAAGCAGGAAATCCAGAATGAAATTCGGACTCGATTACCTGATCCACAAGTTTTATTGAATCTACTTTCTTCATTAAGTAGCCGTAACAGAACCTATCATCCATGCCTGAAAAGAATGGCAGATAAAGAGAATTTTAATGACTACCACAGCAACAAGTCAAAAAGATTGAAATCAAGCTTTATAAATAGTAGCACTGACATTGTTGTAGGTGGGATGTGCTCAGAATTAGACAGCGGTTGGCCTGGGGACACTGAAAAGATTGTGGACACAAATATGACTGATGAGACGGATGTGGAAAAGGACTTTACAAATTCCATGTCAGATATCTGGGATTCTGACTTGACTTCTGTCCCTAATTCTACTCTAAAGGATGCAGAGATGTTCTTTCATTCAAAGCTGCTTGATGCTCTCAAGATCTATCTTGTAAGTTTTAGTTTATTCTATTCTAGTCACGATGATGGATATGATTGCTGGATTAATTTTCAAAAGAAATAGTGGGATATCAGTGTACTACTAAGCTTTGGTACTTTATGTTATTATTTTATTTGAATTGGGAATCAGTTAGAGAAACAGTTCCTCATGCTTGACTCTTATGTAGCTTTGGTTGCTTATTCTGCAGTTGACAATGCCTTTTGTCTTGGAGGGATCATTTGATTTTTTCATAAATCTTCTCAACAATCCTCTAGCATTTCCAATTTATCTGCAGGATTCTCTACTATCCCTTCTTGTTGAGTACATTAAATTGTCTCCAAGCAGTGGTCAAGCCATTAGAATCCCACCGTCGATGTACAAGCATCTACAACCATTTATTAAATTGTTAATTTTTTCATCAATAGATGACATAAAAGTGAAAGCTTATGATCTAGCACGAGCAGCTATGTTGAGTACTGGTGCCTTTGACAGAAACTTTCATGAAATTGGTGCCTGGCTGCTATATTTGCCTGGCTATGATGTGGTTAAGTCATCCTTGGAGGCTCAGGAAACAGAAGTTCTGTTGAACTTTTCACCAGTTGCTATCTCATTTTTATGTGATGCAGTTTCTACAGTTGGGAACAACTTATTCAAATATTGGAATATTCTTAGGAATCATGTGTACAATTTGGAGGACTTTAAAGGTATGTGGTAGGCATGTGCTGTTTGATATTCAGAACTGAATTTGAACTGCTGATGTCCAACTATTTAGTTGTGCTATTCTTGCCCCTTTCTGCATTTTCATCTTAGGTACATTGTTTATCAATCCCCTAAGCTTTTCATTGATTATTAGATATATTAATGGCGTTTGCATTAATATAAGGCAAATTTAAATCTTGTGTGGGGTCAGAAGATGCTTTTCCCATTTGCATACTTTTTATTGCATCATTGTCTTTTTCCTTGCAGATATATCGCCTGAGTTCAGTCCTCTCATTATATGTGTCTTACAGAAGTGTTTAAGGTTACTCAAGTCTGAATCTGGAACCTTTACCTTACCTGAAAAGTCAATGATATCACTTTATGTTAGTAATACCTTGACGTACTTGTTGCAAATCCAGGTACATATATTTACTTTTAATTTCAGAAAGAACTGACTGTACATGATATTAACTTAAAACTATTTTTTTATTCACAGAAAGATGCAGGCTTACTAGCTGCTTTAGTTAGATTGATTTTGTTTGAGGAGCTTAAGAAGCAGTTGTCCCGAGCTAATGGCTCAATTGGTCTATTGTGTGAGTGGAAACCATTGCAGAATTTATTGCTCTTTGCTGGGAGAATATTAGATCAAAAAACTTGGAGCTTTGTCCTTGTGGAACAGCAAGCTACGACTGTTGGTAGTTCTTTTAAGCTGATGCTTGGTGAAGTAAAAAGAAATATAGAGTGTGATTATGATGGTGAAAGGACCGGAATAACAAAAGCTTTTTGTTCATCCTTGATATGTGCCACATCTGACGAAGTTTTAGAAAATTTTCCTTTACTTATGGAAATTTATCTACAACTTCGAGTTCCTATATCCTTATCATCAATAGTCTCTTATGACCAAAATTTTCTTGCTGGTGTTTTGAGGTTGTGGCCTAAAGTTTTCTTTTCCGGCCTAGAAATGGCTGTTTCTTTGTACAATCCTCAAGGGAAAAATGTTGATATTTTAGCTAAGGACGTAGACCCTAATACCCAGTTTGAAGTAGGTGAATCTGCAGCTGCAGCTGCATTTGGTGTCTTTCTGAGGCAGGTTCCTTTTCACGTACTGTTTCCTGGAATTGTAGGCACTTATATTCCTACTTCATCGGATGGCTCAAAAATAAGAGACTTGCTTGTGGCTAAATTATCTGAGTGCAAAAGTGATATTCTCATTGCTTATCTGCACCTTATTCTATTTTGGTTTCATCAGATACGTTCTAATTATGAATCTAAGCAATTGGCTGACCCTAGTCACCTTGCTGAAATTTGCCATATTTTTGTGAAGGTTCTACTTGCTCAGCTATTAGCTGCAAATCCTGATTCTGAGCCTCCCATGAGTACCAACCTTCATCCTTCTGTAGGAAGCATTCTGCCAGTGGTTGAAACTATATATTGTCACCCCACAGTGACAGCTTCTTTGGCCTTTCCTTTGAGCTGCGATAAGGTTTTCAAAGAGGAAAATTTTTGGGACAGTTTGAAGAAAATTATTGGTGTTGCAAGGCAGAGAGTTCACAGGATTGATCATCTTCTGTTGAATATGTTGAAAGTATCTTTTGACCACTTGTTATCTTCATCTAATGAGACGCTTTCGATACTTGAGGTGAAAAATAATGCCAACAAGCAACTTTTAACAGCCATCAACTCCTTTACTGAAAAGTTGATTCTGATATTAAAAGAGAAGATTAACCTATGCTTTAGGACTGACGACTTATCACCTCTTCTTCCGTCATTTAATGCTTTGCATACATTGATTCAATTCGTATCTCCATTTGACCTTCTTGAACTAGTGCATTGGATTTTTGGTAAAGTTGATTTGAATGAGTTAACAGATCGGGAATCTTGTTGGCTACCACTTCTCTCTGTTGGATTTTGCATTGCTGGTGATGCTTTCAAGAATTTGTGTACTATTTTGCAGCAGTCTGTGACAAAGAAAGTGCCATTTTATTGGACGATGGAAGAACAGTCTTTCAATTTTGATCTTGTAGAGGAGATCTATCTTTTTGTGTGCAAGTTAGCTGTCAAATTTGAGCTGGATTCTGCTTATAGTTGTTTGCTAGATGCCATTAATGCTGTTTATATACTGAAAGTTATGCAACAAGGGATGCTTCATCCTTTAAGCTTGGTGTTGTCACGAATTATTACGGGCACACCTTTGGAGATTCTTTCTTACTGCATGTCCAGGACTAGCATGACAAAAGCTAAATTATTGTTTCTTCTTGTTGAATCAAGTCCCCTGCATTTGTCAGTCTTTGGAAAGATTTTTCTAGACTGTTTAAACAAAGATTCTCAGCTTAAGAGCAAGGTGGTCGAAGAGCATTGTGCTTTAACTCTATCACTTGAGGACTCTATGATGCTTCTGCCTGCTGCTTTGTCATACATGAATTCTATTTTCACATCATGGGAAAAGCAACAATACGTGCATTTTGAAGTTATATCTTCTTTTTATTCAAAAATGATCTTAAGTAGTTTCCATCACTGGGAAAGTTTTGGCTCTAAATTTGTACTTCAGGAAGTTGGTAGCAGGTTTTTTCCATCTTCTGTTGAAGAGCTTACTGTTCTTGTGAATAATAGTCTTCTTGGAAAGGCAGTTCGTATGTTACAGTATCATTTTGTCCTTAATGGACACAAAAAAGTGAAGCAGCGATTGAAGCTTTTTAATTCCATCTTTGAGTGTTTTCTTGTACAAGATAATCTTCTAGATTGTGACAGTGAGATGGAAAATTATTCAGTTAACCAGTCAATGGAACTCATTAACAGAGTTATTGCCAAAACATCTTTCTGTCAACTACTTTTGTTCCCGGAGACCGACCAGGTTCTTTCTGTTCCAAAAGAAACAGATGGGAAACCGGAGTTTTCTTTTGAAGAACTTTCTGATAAGGAGATTCAATGTAGATTGCACCTTATAAATGTTTTAGTTGGAACTTGGCAATCTGTGGTTAAGAAATTCTTATATATCTTGGAAGATCGTAGATCTGAAAAGAACTGCAGTTGTTTGCAACTTTACAGATACTTTGAATTATTCATTTTAAGAACCATTCTTGAATTAGTCACAAAGATTCGTGATGGGTTAACTGAATCCCACTCCATTTCCTTCCTTGAACAATTGATAAGATCATCCCTTCTTTACAGGTTTGATGATCCGGAAACATTGAAAATTCTTCGGACTATTTTGGCTTCACTTTCAGATGGAAAATTTCCATTTTCTCTATATCTTCATTTGTTAATTGCCCACTCTCAGTTTGCCTCTACCATTCATGCAATTGCCCATCCATTTACATCTCAGACTGGTGCTTTTGTCAGACCTATGCCCAGCATCCTCAGATCATTGGCCATCTGTCGTCCTGGGAACAATCTGCAAATGTGTGAGTTGGACTTGAAACTGCTGGAAATTGTTAAGCTACTGAGATTACTCCTTCATCTAACCTTCAACCAAAGTGGTTCTAGTTCTGGAAGAGATATTGACATAAATCTCAAAGAGTTGTATTTGTTGCTTTTATCTTCTTATGGTGGAACACTTACTGAAATTGACTTGGAGCTATACCATGTTATGCTTGAGATTGAATCTATTGATACATCAATCAAAGAAGTTCTTGCTGACATGGATTACCTTTGGGGAACTGCTGCTTGGAAAATAAGGCAAGAATGGGCTTTGGATCGAGATACATCTGATATTATGACTGATACAGAAGCAGTTGAAGAAAGACGAAGAATTCAGTTTAGAGATAACTTCCCAATTGATCCAAAAGTGTGTGTGAGAACAGTGCTAAATTTTCCTTATGATAGAACTGTGAATGGAGACCTTCCATTCTTGAATGGGCCTCAGCATCATGAATTTGGAGAATGTTGTGAGGTATGGTCTTAATTGCCCTTTCATGTTGATCTGCATTTTTTCATTTGCCATAGTCATGATCCTCTTGTGGCTTCAATAGCCATGATGTACTTAATTGTTTTTTCATGCAGAGATACGGACATCTATATGATCCTGTTTTCATCTTGCGCTTTGCTATTCATACTTTACCAAAGAACTATGTTGAAGCTGTGGAGTATGCTGCTTTGGGTGTTCTTGCACTTGCATTCATCAGCATATCTTCACTTGATGTTGGGATGAGAAAATTGGGATATGAATTTCTTGGTAGATACAAGGATGCAATTGAGGTAAAAGTGTCAAATACTTGTACAAGTGTCAAATACCATAGCCTTTTATATTGAATGGAATTTTCTTAGTAGATATAAGGATGCAATAGCGGTAAAAGTGTCAAATGCCATATCCTTCTATATTGAATGTAAGTCATTAAATAAGTCCTGAAGTTTAATAAATGTCATTAAATAAACAACAGTAAATTTGAAAGTGTTATGTCTCAGCAGTTGTTTACTCATTTATATGTATTTCACTGACAAGGTGACCTGGTCATTTGTTCTTGCTCAGCAGAATTTGTTGTAGTTCGTGGTTAGTCTGAAAGTTTGTGATTTGGTTTTGATGAAACATGTTACTATTGCTGACGTGGCATATGCATTTCTTTTAACATTTAATTATTGTTTTCTGTTATTTAATATGTTTAATGCAGAAGGGCCCAAAGAAAAAGGATATAATGCGACTTAGCCTTCTGTTAACATATGTGCAAAATGGTATAGAAGAGCCATGGCAAAGAATTCCTTCCGTTATGACTATTTTTGCTGCCGAGTCATCTTTCATACTGTTGGATCCTTCACACGATCATTATGCAACCTTAAATAAACATTTGTTGCATTCTGATAGGATGAGCTTAAAGGTAAATCACGTAAATCTTTGTTTTATATTTCTTAGTTGTATTCTCTTCTTTGATAGTGGTTCTGAATTTGCATTCCATGTATTGCTTTTGTAATGAACAAATCTTAACTTTTCTTCATTTGGTGTTGCAGGGCATACCCTTGTTTCACGCTATCCTTAAAAGCAACTCCATTAACTTTAAAACAGAGACATTGTGGATGTTACGCCTAGCATGTGCAGGGTTAAATCTAGATGACGACGCTCGGATATATATCAGAAACTCTGCTGTTGAGACCCTTTTAAGTTTTTATTCTTCCTTCCTTTCAGATAATGAGTCAAAGGAACTAATTCTTGAGGTAAATAACTGTTCACCATTGTTGATCTATGGATATTGTAATTGTGTTTTCCTATGATGCTATCCAATCTAATGAAGCTTTGAGTGAAAAATCTGACTTTGTGAGCTAAAATTACTGGCTTTGGCTTCCTGAGATATGGTTTTTGCTATCTTCATGCTTATGATTTGATGAACCTCTATTTTTAATTTTGTTTTTTTATTTGTGCTTGTTTATAATTTGATGAACCATGCCTACTCTTCTATTTATTGGGCTCTACCTAATGGTATACAAATAGGGCGTACTTTTGACCAAGTGATTTTATTGGTCTCCCCTTCTGTACTGTGCTAATTGTAACAGATATTAGCATTTGTTGCACTCCTCTTGGTAATCTTTTTGTGTACTACCCTTTTTGTTTTTCAGCCATCACTCCTCACCAACTGAATCTTCCTCTTGTTTATGTTTATGATGCAGTCTTCTATCTAGGCATTATATTTTAAAAATTCCTTGGGAAGAAGTGAAGTGGTATTGTTGTAGAAGACGTGAAAAGCTTCAATTATTGTTTAATGTTGTTCTAAATCATGAATTTTTCACCTTTTCTTTAAAGGTTTTTCTAAGAAAATGAAATCTTCCTGCCATCATTGTTTGATTGAGAATCCTCCTTCCTTGAGAATGAGAAAACTAGTGACGAGCTGGATATAAGGGTAGCTAGTATCCTGAGGAGTACATTACGTTGGTATGGTTGTGGCTTTTGGACAGACATCCAAAGCTTAACCTTCACATGGGAGGAGGCATGTTGCGATTGTCACAACAGCTGCAAATTCACTTCTTTTGAGCACTATATTTATCAGTATGTATGTGTTTGCGTTTGTGTATGTGTGTATATATAGCATTGCTAGTCTAATTACTGTATTAAGGTTTAGTGGTGGAATCTGAATGCACATGGTCAAACAAGGGCTTAGATGGTATAGAATTGCAAATGAGAGATTATCGTATAGCCCATCTTTGGTTGGCATGAGAATGAAGCTGAGTTCCTTGCCGTTTGCTTTATTGCAAATTCTGTAACTTCCTATGGAAGAATAATTATGAGGGCCTTAGTGGATGATTTTAGACACTCTTTGTATTTGAACAGTTGAAATGTAAACCTCTATTTGAGCTTAGATAGTTGATCTTATGTTTATATAATCAACTCATCTGCTAGGATCTTGATGTGATAACATGATTAATGATTTTATTCTTTCTCTTGAACATTTTTAGCTAATGGTGTTTATTGCATGATACTGTTGCTTAACAGCTTCTTCTGAAGCATAATGATATTCCCGTTTGCCTTTTAGACAGTGCAAAAGTCAGCTAAATTGCATAAGATGGCTCGTTATCTAGTTGAAAAGTGTGGCCTGTTCCAGTGGTTGGCCTCTGTTATATCAATCAGCAGCAAGATGCTCAATGGAAGTGAAAATATATTTTATTCACAGCATTTGGCTGTCGCCCTAAAGGTACTTTTTGTTGGAGTGCTAATAGAACTAAAAAGATTTCTGTGTTTTCTTGTTCTGTACTTATGTATTCCTTCCTCATCTTTTTTATTGGATTTAGGTTGTTGCTCATGTTGTTTCATCGAGAAACATCAATGAGTGGTTGCAAAGTTATGCACTTGAGCAGCTAATGGGACTCACGTCTCATCTCTTCAGGCTTTTATTTGATGGCTTAAAGTTGTCGCATGAAGCTTTTGGATTGGCTGATGTGCTTCTACAGATAATCATGTCAACACTAAAGATATCTCAAAAGAGGAAAATATACCAATCGCATTATACTGTATCAATGGCTGGCTTATTTAAAATTTATCAGGCTTGTGATGTATCCAATGCTGCAAGTTCTTATTTTAGTGCAGAGTCTGGACTTAAAACCATACTTATGAGCACACCCCCAGTTGACATTTTATGCGAGGTCTCTCTCTCTTTTGTCTTCATAGACATGCATGTGCAGGAAGTTAAAATAGTACAGCTCCAAAAAAATAGATGGATGAAGCAGACTAATATTAGATTTTATGATCATCTTCTACTGCTAATTATTCGAGAATAATGACTTTTCTCAAAAGAAGATTGAGAACAGTGACGAAACACGATGGAAGTCGTGTGAAAATAATGCATGCATATATTGGTCTTTCTTGGGAACTTTTACTTCTCTACTGCTGTCCTATAGGTAGGAATTTGTCTTTCAACTGTCGATACCTGATTAAGGAAATAAACTTTTTTAAATGTGCAGAATGAAGAAAAGCTTTCAAGTTTTCTCACGTGGTCTGTTTCTACTGCCTTGGTGTCAGACTCCAGACTAGAGTCTCGCTTTGATTCCCTTTTCTTACAGGAATCAGCAGCTGAGGAGTCTTTGAAATCAAAACTTTTACGTTGGCTTGCTGCTTCTGTAATTCTTGGAATGCTTTCTTCAAACTTTGGTAGTGTAAATGTCAACATTTCAAAAGGATCAAACTCGAGACATTTGGACTTCTTATTGGAGAATTTGGAAGTAGGCAGAGAAAGCAGTGAGAGTAGGTCTCATGGTGAAGGAGTTCTAGCTTGTACAATCCTTTACATTCAACAGCTTCTTGGAATGGATCATCCTGTGCTTCCTTCAGCTGTATCTGCATTATGTCTTCTTCTTTTTTCTGATGCTTCCAAATACCCAGGTGTGCCGCTCTCTTTAATTCTTGTTCAAGAAAAGTTGTTCTCATCTTCACCTTACTAAAAAGTGTTTGTGAACAACAAGTAATTAGGTTTCTAGTCATGAGAGCATTCACTTTGCTTCTTTTGGGGTGGGTGACTATGCTCCAACTAACTTTGACAAACTATACGTGTCAGATTTAAAGCCTTGTTATCGAAATCTCATGGTGTCATTGTCATCAAAAGTTGGTTATCCACCTGAAGCCAATCCTGGGTGGAGATGGTAAGGCTGAGCTGAATTATTGGAGTTTTGATTTGGTTATACGTAACTATGACATGGCAAGACCTATGAGAACGTAGTATTATCTTGTCTGATGGAATCGAATTGTTCTGCTGCTCATTATGCAGGTCATTTTACCAGCCCTGGAAGGATCTGTCATCGAACTTCATTGATTCAGAGAAGTTGGATCAACGCCATGCGTGTGAAACCCTTTTGGTTATAATTGCAAATATTCTTGGAAGTAAACCATTAGATTCACAACTCTTGACACCACAAGATATAGAGAAATCTGGTATATTCGAATGGGAAAGAAGTATAATAGAATCTGGATCATAAGGGGGATAAAATTTGATCTTTCTAGTCTAAATACAAATAGAGTTTTGTCTGCATTATTCTTGTATTACAGGTTTAGTTTAATTAGACCAAAAATGCAACAAATGGGATTTGTAGACATCTATAGGAGCTGCGGTGAGATGTTAGAAATTTGGAATGGTCGAATAATTCCCGAAATTGGGGCAATTTTGTATCATTCATTGTACATTATTTTAGTTTGACTTTGATGGTGTTATGGCACAGGGATGATTATTATTGTCAAGCTTTTATGTCTCCAATCACATGAATTAAGTCTGTTAGAAAAGTTACGCTGAAGTGAGATATCAAACGTGCATAACTCGGATGCAAATCTGTGATGGTGGGTCTAGCTTCAGTCACGTGTTATGCCTATTAATACAAATGAAAAAGCCTTGCACTTCGTGGCCACTGTAGCTCTTTGCAAGTCCATAATCATTCAGTGGCCTACCACATGATATATTAGGTACGTTGTGACATACCGAAAGTAGTTAGGTAGAGATTTTAGGTTAATTTCGGAACCAAATTTAAGTTTTACAACTTAGCGAAAGTAGTTAGGTAGAGATTTTAGGTTAATTTTGGAACTAAATTCAAGCATAAAATTTAGGATTTAATCAACAAGGGAAAGATACTCTCTTAGAAAAATTTTCTGCAGAAACTTTATTAAAATAACGTTTTCTGTGTCCTAAAATATCTGTCAACTCTCTCTTTTATATCCTTAACGTGGTACATAAGAGTCTTAATTCTAGTGTGAAAATGATTTGTTGAAATCTTTTTCTAAAGCTAACTTATTTCTTTAGATGTTAGACAAGAAAACCTTCCTAACTAGGAAACTTAAAATAAAACATATACGACAACATAACAAATCTTTATCCTAATAGTTATATGACAACATAACAAATCTTTATGGGTTCAATCCTTTATTACTTCTGCACTGTTAATGGTAAGGTGTGCAACTTCATTGTAGACAATTGCAGTGATGAGAATTTAGTAGTAAAAAAGATGGTGGATTATATGAAGTTTCCTACTGAGAAATATCCTCATTCCTACACCATTGGTTGGCTTACTGATGGAGGCCACATACTCCTAGGAAGGCAATGACAAATTGACATGGAGAGGAAGAGATAACACTGTCTCATTCCAATGGAAAGGCAAGAAAGTGACCATGCTACCCACAAATGCAGCCTTTGATAGGCCAAAGACTTTTAGAGAGGAGGGAAAGTTACTATTGACCCTTAGCGGGCAAGATTTTGAGAAGGAAATTAAGGAGACTCGAGAGGTTCATGTCTTGGTGGTAAAGAACGAATTATTCAAGAGAAAGAGGATAATGGAGCTAATTCAGATATGGTCCAGCCACTTTTGGAGGAGTTTTCAAATCTGGTCCAATCTGAATTACCTAATGAATTGCCTCTTATGAGAGATATTCAACATTGATCTAGTACCTTGAGCTAAGCTTCCTAATCTGTCCCATTATAGAATGAACCCTAAAGAAGCTGATATTATAAGAGAACTAGTGAAAGAATTGATGAAAAAGGGCTTGATCCGAGAAAGTATGAGTCCTTGTTCTATTCCTGCACTTTAACACCCATGAAGGATGGATCGTAGACAATGTGTGTTGATAGTAGAGCCATTAGCAACATGTTTGTGAGATATCGATTTCCTATTCCCATATTGAATGACATGCTTGATTAACTATGTGGTTCTTAGGTATTCTCTGAACTTGACTTGAAAAGTGGTTATCACCAAATATGGATCAGACCTGGGGTTGAGTGGAAGATCGCATTTAAAACGAATGAGGGGTTGTATGAGTGGCTAGTCATGCCCTTTGGGTTGTCCAACGCCCTTACAACTTTTATGAGACTCATGAACTAAGTGCTTAGACCTTTTAATGAAAAGTTCGTGGTTGTTTATTTTGATGATATCCTTGTTTATAGCAAAACAATTGAAGAGCATCTAGTACATTTGAACACAGTCTTGTTTGTTTTACAACATAATAAACTTTACCTGAACTTGAAGAAATGCACTTTCTTAACCAACAAGCTACTATTCTTAGGGTATGTGGTTAGTTTTGAATGAATTTATGTGGATGAAGAAAAGGTGAAAGCAATTCGTGAATGGCCTACCCCTAAGAATGTTAGTGACATTCGATCTTTCCATGGGCTAGCTACTTTCTACAGGAGGTTCATTAGAAACTTTAATTCAATTATGGCCCCTATCACATAATGCATGAAGAAGGGAAAGTTTGATTGGAATGATGAAGCTAAGAAAAGCTTTGCTTTGATTAAGGAAAAAATCAGCACTATTCTTATCCTAGCCTTACCATACTTTGACAAGTTTTTTGAGGTTGAGAGTGATGCATGTGGAGTAAGTATTGGAGCTGTTTTATCTCAAGAAGGCCGACCTGTAGCTTTCTTTAGTGAGAAGTTTAACGATACAAGGAAAAGATAGAGTACTTATGATCAGAAATTTTATGCAGTTGTGAGAACATTGAACCATTGGGAACATTATCTGATTCAAAGAGAATTCATTCTTTACACTGATCATTAAGCTTTAAAGTTTCTAAATAGAGAAAACCACTTGAGTAATAGGCATACCAGATGGACTACTTTTTTTATAAAAATTTCCTTTGTTATTAAACATAAATCTGGTGTGACTAACAAGGTGGCTGATGCACTTAGTAGGAGGACATTATTGCTTTCTACTGTGTCCTAAGAGGTAGTTGGATTTGAAGTTTTAAAGGAGCTTTATGAGGATTATAAAGACTTTAAGGACATGTGGTTAAAGTGTATTCAGAAGCAGCCTACTGGTGAGTTCCCTATTATTGATGGTTTTCTTTTCCACGATAACCAACTTTGTGTTCTTCACACTTCTCTTAGATAAAAGTTGATTCGTGATGTGCATAGTGAAGGGTTAGCTGGTCACATGAGAAAGGATAAGACCATTGCTAGTCTTAAAGAAATGTTCTACTGGCCTCAGTTGAAGAAAGATGTTTGAAACTTTATAACAAGGTGCTATGCTTGTCAGACTGATAAAGGAAGATCCCAGAATACTGGGTTGTATATGGTACTATGTATCCCAGAAGATATTTGGGAGGACTTGTCTATGGACTTTGTCCTTGGACTGCCTAGAACACAAAGGAGAGTTGATTATATTTTTGTAGTAGTTGATAGATTTTCCAAGATGGCATATTTCATTACATGTAGGAAGACTGTCGATGCATCTAATACAGTTAGATTGTTCTTTAAGTGGTAAGATTGCATGGAATTCCTAAATCCATTACATCTAACTGAGATTCAAAGTTTCTTAGTCACTTTTGGAGAACTTTGTGGAGGATGTTTGATACTTCTTTAAATTTTAGTAGCACTACTCATCCACAATAGATGGTTAGACTGAGTCACTTAATAGGACTCTTGGAAATCTATTGATGAGTATTTGTGGAGACAAGCCTAAGCAATGGGATTTAGGTTTATCTCAAACTGAATTTGCCTATAATAGTGTTGACCATAGTACTATTGGTAGATCACCATTTTCCTTGGTATACTTGAAAGTTCCAAAGGGTATTGTTGATCTCATAAAACTTTTGAAGTTACCAAACTTAAGCATAGCAATTGAAAATATGGCCAAACAAGTGAAGAATGTGTAAGAGGAGGTTCGAGAGAGACTTGAAAGGATTAAT
>JAOQMP010000210.1:43154625-43169271 GCA_027563575.1 Erythroxylum pedicellare
ACTTGATTCCAGATTCATTTAATAGTGTCATTATCGATAGTCAACTACTATCATGATATGAAACTCATCATTCCCTTAAAGTAAACTCCTTTACTTACATAGAGATAAATCGCAACACTACAGTTTAAACCATAATCAAGCGACCAACTTGATTATTCAACCATGAATCAACTAATTTAGATTCTAATAATGTACATGTTTCCCATATATCTCCATGTATATGTATATTACTTATAAAAGAATCTTGGTACCTTGTGACTAGTTATATAATGCTCATATAAACAAAACCAAACTCTTTTATTTTATTAATGATAAATATTTTCATTACAAAAGTAACTGAAAGAAGATTAAGTTATATGTAAATACACTTGCTTTCTATGGAACTATATTTACATATCTCCAACAAAATTTTGTACATGCCTTTAGACAAATGTCAATTTAAATTGGTGACATATGTCATTGTAGTAAGGTGACACCTAACACCTTAGGTATAAGCTTCAGCAGGAGCAACTCTAACTAAGCTCATTCTTGTTCTTCCTTCCTCTCACACACCACCGAAACACTCTTCTCTTTCACCTCCCTATGTTTGTTTATGATCATGTCCAATTGCTACACAAATAATCCATGTTTTACCTTCATAAAGTTAAGTAAAAGATTAGATTGTTGTTGTTCATTGAACCTTGCCAAAATCCATCCAAGTTCCACCTTCAATGTGTGATGATTCTGCATGTTTGGAGTATTGATTTAGGGTGAATTTTGAGCTAGGATTAGAACTAAACAAGTAAGTAAAAGATTAGTGTTTATGGCATGTTATAATAGAGAATTGATGATGATGAATTAGGATGAATTGTGAATGATTTTAATGATTGATTGTGTTGGAAATTTCTACATAAACTTGGGTACTTTTTTGTTCTGTTTTTTCATGTGAGAAAATAGTAGGTTATAGAATGTTAAATGGATGACTTAGGCTGAGATTTGTTGTATAAATGAAGGTGGATTCATGGTAAAGATAGGTGTTATTGAAGTGTTCTGGAATCTTCAAAATTAGAGCTATAGGTCGAAATTCTAGTTTTAATTTCATCTTCCTCTTTCGATTTATTTTACATATCTTTAGGGCATGAATTTGAAGAAACTGAAAGAATGAAAGTTGTAGATATTTGATAAAATAATGACTAGATCTTAAGTTATGCTTGTTTTCCTAATACTACTTGTGACAGACCCCTGTGCAGGAACCTTATGTTATTTCCTGATTTTTTAGGACTTTAGAGCTCAAATTAGTCAATGTATAAAACATGAAAAATGTTTATTGATGTCTCATTAATGCTTATATGAAACAGTTTGGCAAGATGATTTCTTGATAAGTTTATCTAGTTAATTGAAGTCATAACCTAAAGAAGGGACTGTTTTGATGTGGTTGAGTTCAAATCTAGAAAATTATAGTTTGTTAAAGGAATAAATTATTTTAATGCAAACATGATCTTAAGAACATGAGAAAGGTGTATAAGGTATGGATGAATGAGCATTAAAGAACATGGGGTAATTATGAATGAGAATTGAGTAAATGTAAGAAAATATATTGCTGGAAAAAGTTTGGTGAATGTATAGATTTAGCTTGCTGAATTTCTAGATTTAAGTAACAATTGTGTGTGTTATAAGAGGTTTTTTATCACGAAAATGTTCAAGGATAAGTGTAAAATATGAGTTGTTAATAGTATAAAGATGTTTTTATGAATGCAAATAAGATCCAAAGAATATGAGTATAGTGAATTAGGTATGCTTGAATAAGAATTGAGGAAATTATGTGAATATATAATACTAGGAAAAAAATTAATGAATTAAAGAAAGATCAATGGAAAGTGATCAAGTTTACTTAAGGCATAAACCTAATTGCAAACTAAATGATGTACAAGTCATGATGTATAAATGATTAAGAATTGTGAATAAGATTACATACCCAGAATGATCAATGGAGCATGCATTGAACACGACACATATACATGTGTAAATTTGAGTATTTATTTGATTGATCAAGTAATGATGTGTACATGTGTGTATTGCTTAATTTAGAGGCACAAATTGATTGATACTATCCAGACATTGCCGGTTCGTTGAGGCAGTAGCTAACTAGAGTCTACTGTGAGTAACCTAGATGTGTGACCTCGATTAGAAACGTGTTCTGTTCATATTGTTTTTTATTAAACTTGATTTCTCTATATTGAATCAATATTGATATAATTGTGACATTGATGATTCCGGACAATTAATTATCCGAAGAGTTTGATATTCAGGACTGTATTGGGTGTGTGTGTGATTAGAATGTGAATAAAGAAAATGAATTCTCAACTATATGTTGAATGTCGGACTTAGATCCAATGAATTGTGGCAATTGAATCTGTTTCTTGACTAAAAAGTGATTGATGATATATTATGTTAAAATATTGCACGTCATTACATAAATATGCATGTTCACATAAAAGAGCTGTGACCGGAGCAACCAACTTGAAAAGAGCTTTAAGCTCAGATATGTGCACATAGAGCCTCAGGCTTAATGTTTAATGAACCTGGTATCTACAACGGGTACGGGACAATACTAAAATAAGCCTAGTATCCATAATAAATGTGGGACCAATAACCAATAAATAGGCGCTTGGTCACAACAAAATAAAAGTGAAAGTGAGTCTCATTTACATTTGCATTGTATTTTTACATGTGTTTATGAAATTGTTCGTAAATGAATGTTGAATTATATTAAGATAACATTCTGAAATTCCTATGAACTTGATGGTGATATGAAGAATTATGATAAATGAGTGAAATATTCTGAGATGATTATATGAAATTTTTATATTCAGAAGGTGCTTCTGAAATGATTAAGTAAAGTGATTGTATTGTTAAGGTGCTTGTTGAAGCATGATGAATATTGTGATATATGAGGCATAAATCTGTATGATGTGTTATATTGATTGAGCTGGGTTTTATTCATGTGATATATATGATCTGTTTTGAGTGAACACATCAATGATGGTTCACTCATTGAGTTCACAAAACTCATCAAAATTGCAACACTGATTTTCACGTACTGAAAGGAGACCTTGCTTGCAAAACAATCTAGATGGAGTCTAGTATTATCCATTTTGGGATTAAGATATGGCTTAAAGGTCTGGTCAGCTGTCATATGAGGAGTTTAGATAGAGTGCTTTTGTATAGTTTTTCATCTCGTCTAGAATATTTTGTTTAAACAATGTGAACATAGATGGTTTTGTATTGTAACTATATGGATGGTTTGTAATGAAATGACAATGTAAAACATGTTTTGTTAATGAAATGATATGTTAACATTTTCTATACTTGTGTTCTTTATGATGCCATATGAAGTGAATGTGATTACTCTAACATGCCATTTCCGTAAGGTATGTGCTTGATTATTATGAAGAATGTTGAGCATATGTCCTATGGTAGTGGGATGTTACAAAGATATTGAGAGATACTAACAAAACTTTTATATGCCTCATCTTTAAGATGTAAAATCCAAGCTCTCTTAAATATTTAGACCCATCTCTTATTGTAATACCATTTACAAGATTTTTTCCAATCTAATTGCTTCAAGATTAAAGATTGTTATAAAATCACTCATTAATGGCCAAAAAGTTATTTAATTCCTAGTAGATTGATTGGGGATAATATATTGCTAGCCTAGGAGCTTCTTAAGTGTTATAGAGAGAAGAATTCCAATAAGTATTATTTAATTAAAGTTGAGTTTTACAAAACTTTTGATTATACACAGTAGAGTTATATCCTGCACTAGCTTGAAGTTTTTGGCTTCCCTAAAACATTCATCTTACGGATGAACTAATACATCTCAAGCAAATCTTATGGAGTTCTAGTTAATGATGAACCCATTAGCTTATTTAAAGAAGGGAAAGGGTTTAGACAAGGGGCCATTTGTCTCTATATCTCTTTATCTTGCTGGCCAGGTTAATTGATTTTTTTATAAGGTAAGATAATAACTTTAAATTCCATTTTAAATGCAAAATTTTAAGGCTTTTAAACCTTGCATTTGTAGATGATCTACTCATTCTTTCCAAGGTTGAGGATAAATCAATTTATTTGCTTATGAATGCTTTAAACTCCTTTAAATCGGTATCAGGTCTTTCTACCAACAAAGCAAAAGCTACAGGATAATTGTAGTTAGGGAAAGAGTTATTGCACCATGGTTATCTATAATTTCTGACTTACAACTCAAGCAGCCCCTTTCCTCTACCTAGTTATCCCAATTACCATTAAAAAAAAAACTAAGATTCAGGAATTGCCTTCCACTGTTTCCTCTCTAATGAGATGATAAGACCATAAAAAGGATGTTGGGAAGCTTTCTTTAGTCTAGTAACTTAGGCAAGAGATATTTTGCTAAAGTCAAATGGTCCAAGGTGTGTATGTCAAAGGAAGCAGAAGGTCTAGGCTTCATTTTAGTATCATTAGCTAATAAAACTTTCACAGTGAGTAAAATTGAAGATTTTAATTAATAAAGAGGCCCTTTGGGATCAATGGATTCATTGTTACTTTTGCAAAGGGATAAAAAACTTATAAGAAGGTAGAAATAAAGCCACTCATGTATGGTTACTCATTCTCCTTATGGTTTGAAAACTATGGTAAGTTAGGCCTCTTTTATAGGACTAAATTATTCTTAACACCCAAACACATGTTTCCTAATTTAACCAAGGTGAAAGAGCTAACAGATGGTAATGAATGGGCTAACAATTCCACTTGGTTTAGTAGTTTCATTCTTGATTATAGACCTAGTCAGGGTATGAACGATCACTATGTTTGGTTGAAGCACAATTCTAGTAGATTCATTGATGCATCTTTTAAAAAATTTCCATTCCTTAATATGAAAAAGTAGCTTGGTGTGGGATCATCTGGTGTAAGAAACTACTTCCTAATGTCTCTTTTCTAATATGGCTTGTTTATTAATAGAAACTAGGAACAATGGATAAGCTTAGATTCCTCAAGTCTTTCTAGTCATGTTTCTTATGCAAGAAAGAGCAAGAATCCCTTTAACACCTCTTCTTCATTCATGAATTCTCAGTATACGTATGGTCAGTAATAAAAGATATTGAAAAACTTTTTTTCAAACCTTAACTATATTGCTATACTCGAAAGATTATAGCAGGATAGGCATAGATCAGTTAGAAACAAAACAAGTTATAGTATTGCTTATGGTAGCCCTACACATTTCATTATAAGGAAAGAAACTCTATAATTTTCCAAGAAGAGGGAAAAAATGGGGACCATGTATCTCAAGAATTAATTTGTTAGATAAGGGAACAACTTATGATGAATCAGCTTCAAATAGTGCGTAGTTCAACACTAACTTCTATCTAGTCACTTTAGTTGATCAACTAAACTTCTATCTGGTCACTTTAGCTGATTAATTGCTAACCTAGCTTATTAATGAGGGTATCAAGTTAGCAATATAATGTAGTGTACTACTACCATAAAGTACGCACCGGAACACTCTGAGGACATTCCAGTACAAAACCTATGATAATGGCCCGTTACGTTCCATCAAAACATTCATTTAACATGGCATCAACATTTTTTATTCTCTTATAAGATATCATCAAGAAAGTCACAATATTTTAAAACCAAAATTTTCTCTTTTCATTTCATAAATCCAAACGTATTTACACTGACAGTTTTCAATGTCATCCGAATATGTAGTACATCACATCCTAATACAAATATTGCTACATGTAAGAGGAAATACACAAAATGTCTAACTAATCCTTTAGTCCCAGCTGATCAACCTTTGAGCCACATCTTCTCCCAAAAGTACAAGAATATACTTCTTGTAGCATCTCTCGGTAGCTAACATCTTCTCTCGATCTTGAAAAACCAACGTGCAATTTTGGTGAGTTTTGCAAACTCAATGAGGTAACCATCATTGATGGTTCACTCAATTCATACCTCACATTAATACAGATAACATATAATTCACATCTGTACATATGCATAAAGTATCACATTTCACATTCCACATTCTCATTCAGCACAAGGTAACAATACAATTTAATCAGTCAAACACACGTATTAAACTGTATATGCAATATTCGTGAGACTCATTTTCCTTTATTATTATCGTTGTGATCGAGTGCCTTTTTACTAGCCCATATCTCTTGTGAATAACGAGCTATATTAGATCATGTCCCATATTGCTTAATGGATATCGGATACATTCTCAATTGAGCTAGAGCCTCTTATCATAGTCTGAGCTTTAAGCTCTTTATACTGGTGACTCTGGTCACAACTATCTTTATCTTTCATGCATTCATGTATTGGAATGCTTCAAATTCACATATTCTTAATCAATTGCATGCTTTCACATTCACATTTAGAATATATTTATCTTCAGACCTTAGTTCAACATTCAACAATCAGTTGAGAAATCACCTATTTCTTCACATTCACATACAAGTAGCACTTCAATATCACATTCAAGCATTAGAAGCCTTGGACCTTCATTGTCTAGAATTCAACACAATCAAATCACATTTATAAGATAATTCAAAATATAATCTATCACAAATAATTGATTGAGTGAAACTGTCTAGATTACTCACAGATTGTTCTCGAAGCTATTGTTTGAAATTCTGGCAACTTCTTGATGTTGACGTTCCAATTGCTCCTCAATATCAATCAATTTACATATATCACACTTTTGCATAAGTGTTTGTTAATGCACATGTATGTATATGAAATATGCACAATACTTGTTCATGACAATTCTGGGTATCGCTCTATTATTCTCGTCATGTAAACATTCATATTTCCAAACTTACATAAGTATCATTTATCCTTATGGTTTATACCTCAAATAAACACTTTGAATTTAATTTCATAACCCAATGAATCATTTTAGATTTTTCCAAAAACTGACTTTTGGGTCTACTATTCTTGATTATTTAGACAATGCAAATGAAGTAATTTGGTAATATGTTCTTTTAGAAAATTGTTCTATCTCTTAAGCTTCTCATGACACTAAGATCATTAAATTAGGTTTTGTAATCTGAAAGTTATACCCCAAACATTTTCAGACTATTCTTATACTGGAACAGTGCCCTGTAATCAAATTCCATCCAAAAATTGAAATTCTTAGAGACTGAATTAAAATTCAATTTCTTCAGAAAATTTGTAGCTGTATGTCTCTAGTTGACTCCAAATAAAAAATCATTCCATTTTGATAACTACAATACAAGATATTGTCAAAATACTGAATCATGTTCAAGTTCTATAGAAAAGTTGGCAGCGGTAAATTCAGGAGTTGGCCGCGGCGAACTTTTCCTGAGAGGAAAATTCCTCGTGAAATCCTGCAAATTAGTCGCGGTGAATTTTTTCTGAGAGGAAATCCTGCAAGTTGGCTGCGGCGAACCAATGAGTTAGCTACGACGAACTTTTCCTGAGAGAAAATCCTGCAAGTTGGCTACAGTGAACCAAGGAGTTGGCCGCGGTGAACTTTCACAGAAGCACAATCAGTGAACAAGTTACTGCTACATACAACATCCAACATCTTACACCTAACACATCTTATACAAAGATCACGCTTTCTACTTCATTTACTCTTCATTCTTAACTCCATTTCAACTCAATATCATTAACAAACAATTCATGATATATATATGATCATTAACCAGAAACAGAATATATATATTTACCCATTCATAAACAAATTTTCTGCACTTATCTAACACCACTTTGATTATCATTCATCCTCAACATCATCTCTATAACAAGATATGAATTATTACTCATCAAACATATACAAAAGCAAGACATTTACGTCAAATTTTTGTCACCTATGACATATACATAAACATTGCATAATCAAGTCATCAATCTTAATCTACTCACTATTATGGCTTCATTTAACCATACCCATGATATTTAAAGTATAACTTACTTGATTTAGCTTCAAATTCTTCAAAATTTTCAAGAACACCAAGAATCCCTATCTTCATATACAGCCTACGATCATCATCTTGATGGTTGGAAGGTTTGGGTTTTCTTATGGAAATGAAGAAGACAATAAGGTGAGGGTAGTAAGCGAAAGATGAGTTCGCTAGGTTCAACGTTGGTGGAGGTGAGAGTGAATGGAGAAAACGAAAATGGAGAAGAAGAAGAAAGCAATAGGCAATCGTGAGAGATAAGCAAGATGGCCTTTCAAATTAAAAGAATGGTGGGTTTTAAGACATGGCTTGGCATGTGACACTTGTCACTTGCTATATGTCCAATTTCTATGAATTCAAACTATGTTCTCTTATTTAACTAGTCCAATCAATTCCAATTCTTACTTCAATTGTCTCTCAATTTTCAATGACACTTGTTAATAAATCTCAAAGTCATTTATCAAAATTTTTATAGTCAATTGATAGTAAATTCTACTACCATTTATCTTTTGTCTTGCCACTTAGCATTTTTCCTAGTTCAAAAATTACCCAAAATTTCAAAAATGATCCTGAAATTTACCAAAAATTTTAAATCACTAAATTCACTCTCCAAATCAGTTTTCAACATAAAAAAAACTAAAATTCTCAATATAATCACATTTATCAACAATTATACCCGAAATATGTCAATGAATGCATGTACAATTATTTTAATGTGCAAAAATTCAATATCCACGTGTATGTGTATATCATATAATGCATGAGCATAAAATGCATTTTCTAATCTCTTAATTATCTCTTACATAAATGCTATTCTAGTCTTAACATAGGTAATGAGATGTTACACATAAAATCATAAGTCTTATGATATATATTTCAAGTCTTATGTTTGGTGTAGCATAGCTTGGCAAGTTAAGTAGTTATCATACTTACTCTTATCGCTAGGCTTATGAAATTCTAGAATTTCTTTGTAAGGAGTGTTTGTATTCTTGACTCAATTTTGGAATGTATGATTTATTTAATTTACAAAAAATTGAAAATTTAGAGCTCGTAGAACATAACACGAGCACCATTATTAAGTGTGTTACTATTTAGGTAATTTGATAATTCGATTTTGGGTAAAATTTTAGGGTTATTATATTATGTTTCTATTTTTATTTCTAAAAAAGATACTAACATGTAACATGTAATATGGTTTGCCACATGGTTGTTAACATACTAGAAAGTCTTCTTTACAAGGTAGGTTATGTAAACACTGTTAATAATAGGGTTGATGAAAAACTAATTTTATAATAAATTAAAATTTTGAATATTTTATTAATATTTTTATAGTTTTGGTTAGTATTATTAAATTAAGTAAAATTTAAAATATAATTTGTCCTAAACCTAAAAGAGAAAAGATGAAAATAATAAAGAAGGCACTTTTATAATGGTCAAATTTGATGGGAATACACTTGTTAGCAAAAATTATTGCATTAAAAATTTAATTTAAAGATATAGAGTTAATGAGAATTTTGTTGAGCCCTCAAAAGTAAAATTTATTAAAGTTTGTAATATAAGAAAAATGATCAAGAAATTAAATTTAAAATTTTGTTGAGCCCTCAAAAATAAAATTTATTAAAGTTTATAATATAAGAAAATGATCAAGAAATTATATTTACAACCATAGAATAAGAGATTTTATTTGATTAACCATGGCCATTTATTTTACTACTTTGACCAAGAGTAGTATCGCCTGTTTATATATAGAGTTTATCCTTTTAAAACACTAAATTAAAAAAAAAAGTTAAATTTGTATATGAGTTGCGTTGGATAACATTTATCTAAATTTGTATATGAGTTAGGTTGGACAACATTTTTCTAAAGCTTAAGTAAAAAAAAAATAAAAAAAAATTTAAGTTACATCCAACTAAACCCAATTTTTAAAGTTAAATTTAATCTATTATAAAATTTTTAAATTCGAATCTAATCCATATGTTTATATCTTATAATTTTTTAATAACTATTGTATATAAAATATAATTGCAACATTTTTATGACTTAATATACGATTATTTGTCAAATAAAGATAAGCATAAACTTGTTTGAACATTAACTAAATTAGAATCAGCTTGATCATCACGAAGTATTGTAATAAACAATAAAACAGTATATAAACTTCCCTAGATACTTTTGTGTCTCTTTCGCAATAATTATACAAATGACAAATAATTATATAGTAATTATAAGTTCATCTAAATTTAAGATATTTATAAATATAGGATTAAACTAAAATTTTAAGATTTTTTATAACCCAAACCTGAATGATAAAATTTTTTAACTCAAATTTAATTCATGGAATAATTTTTAAAATTCAAAATTTTTAATTTAGGAACTTAACTCATCAAAACAATATAAGCTGGGGCAATTTTTACAAATCTACTATGCACCATAATTTTCACGACTTACCCGTCAACTGTGCATCTTTATACTTTCCTACTCGCTCGAATTCAGCATGTGTAAGTTGAACAAAACTATGAGACATGTAGATGGCTTATTACGCACATATTGGACTTAGCATCCAGCTGTTTAAGCCATTTATAAGAAAATCTGTGTGATTATACAAAATATTTTTGGCTTGGAAGACATTTCCCATAAGCTTTATATGTGAAAAGAATATATCTAAGAGGAGTCACAACAGCCAAAAATACTCGATTAAAACCATTACATCTCTTTCTAACATTTATTTGCATGTATATGGATTTACCATTTATTTGAGTTATGTATAGTAGTGTGGAATTTTTTCAATGGCTTGGATCATATTTTTGGCACAAGTATTAGCGATGAGACATAATATCACACCACCCTTAAGTTTACTTCCATAAACTAGATTAGATTTATGTTACGATATTTAAGTGTGTATAAATTCGGAATTCAGTTACAAGAAAAGCTTTATATATTTAGAAAATGTTAGGGAGTCGTAATTTTAGTAACTTTTTAGTGATTATAATTAATATTGTTTGAATTACTCTAGTATATGATAAATTATTTATTAGTGAATTAATTATTGTAATCTTTTATATATTATAAACATTTGCTGATATGTAAGAATGATTTAAACAATAACAATTATGGTAATTATAAAATCAACAATATCAAACTATCATTTATAATAATGATTTACAACAACTATTTTCCATCTCAGAAAATGATAATGGTTTTTTATCTTATACTTATTAGATCTATATATCTACATATAATAAAGTTTAAGAACTTAAGAGATTAAGAAATTTTGATTGTTTATTAGTGTGAGATATGTTTTAACTTTTGGTTAATAATAAAACTATAGAAGTTAACTAGTGTCGAATAGAGACATAAGACTTGTGTCGAACTTATACTAGTCGGAGAGAATAAAAAGTCATTAGCAAACTACCACAGGTGTCAAGAGTGAATTAGGTTCCAAACTTATGACACAAAATCCAAGGATAAGCGAAAAATATAATTTCACCAACCTTAGGTTTATGTGGAAGTAGAATTTCACTAAGCTTAGGCATCTGAAAAAAATAAAGTTACAATGTCCTTATACTTCTTACATATATCACTGGTTTATAAGAACCTTGATTGGAATTATATGTGTGTGTGTGTATGTGTGTGTGTGCTTACAAAGGTTGTTGTCATATATTCTCCTTATATCGTCTTTTCACAGTAATAAAACAAATTTATTTCCTTGCCCATGGACGTAGGTCACACATTGGTTGACCACGTAAGTTTTCGGTTTTTTGCTTCATTTATTTTCTTTATATATAACTTCCATTTACGCAATAATTGGTATCAAATCCTAAGGTTCACTATCAAGATGTCTCTTAGAAAGTTTAATGTTGACAAATTCAATAGATCAAATGAATTTACTTTGTAGAAGGTAAAGATGAGAGCAATTCTTATTTATTAGAGATATGCATCATATTGGATGGAGAAGAAAATTACCATAAAATTTTTTAGCATTGAAGGAGAAGATTCTATCAAAGGCACATAGTCTAATACTATTGAGTTTTGGGAGATAAGATCCTCAAAGAGATGATTGACAACTGCTACTTGGTTAAGAAAACAACATAAAAGTAAGTATGAGAAGAAATCACTTATAAATCATTTATATCAAAAGCAGCCTTACATACTATAAGAATGACAGAAAGTACACAAACAAAAGATTAAATTGATAATTTTAATTGAATCATCTTAAATTTACAAGGTGTATGTATTAAAATTAATGATAAAGATCAAGCTACAGTCCTTTTATATTCCTTTCCTAGTTCATATGGAAATTTTGTCAATACTATGTTGTATGGTAGAGAGACTATTTCTATCAATAATGTGAAGGATGTTATATAGTCCATGGAACTTAAAAGTCTCTACAACATATAAATATGGATCAAATTCAGGTCTAGTTGTTAGTAAAGGTAGGAGAAAGGAAAGGGATACTAGAAATTGAACAAAGTTGCGATCTAAATTAAAGGTTAAAACTATATAAAAAAGGGTCACTTTAAAAGGAAATGTCCACAATGGGAGAAGGAAATGAGAAAAAGGAAATAGATGGAAAATCAAGTATTTTCATCATCCAAGAAAATTCCAATGAAAAGGATAATAGAGACAGTAACATTTTTACTATAAGTAATTATGATTATGCAAATTAAAGGGTGATACACACTAGTGTGTCTTAGCATATAAGTTTCAATAAGGATTGCTTCTATCCTTTTAATGAATAAAATAGTAATGTCAGATTGGGTGATGATGGAAAGCATATTGACAAAGACAATGGTTCACTACATATCAAACACATAATGGGATTGTTAGAATATGGAATGCCCAGTATGATTCCTAAGTTCTTAAAAAATGTAATTTTCATATGTATTATTAACAGTTAAAGGTATAAGTTTTTAGTGATGACGAGTAGCTTAAGGAGGTAAAGGATGCATTGACTATGATGAAAGGAAAATTACGCCATAGCATTTACATCACTCACCGAGGTGACTCAAGGCATAATAATGATAGTGTCACTATACGACACATGCAGTTGGTCATCTCAATTAGCAAGAGATGACAAAATTTCATAAGGAGAACTTATTAAAGGGTTAAAAATATCAAAAGGTAAACTTATATAAGTTTCATTCACCAAGTAAAAAGTCTAAGGCAACCTTCAAGGCTATAGTATTTGAGGAATTGCATATGTTTGAGAAAAAATATGGAAAACATGTGTTATGATCAGCAACGAATAGTAGTGGTTCAAAGTTGATACAAATAGAACTAGAACATCCTAGAATGTGCACCAAAGGAGTTAAAATTTCTTATTTAGGAGATAAAACAATGTCAAGAAGAAAATGTTAGTATAATATAGTCAAGGATAAAGCAAAATGGTCCATTAAGCAGCCAAGGAGATATGATTGGAAAGACTCGATTATGTATGCTCTTACCATCAATGATAAGGAAATAATTATCTTTGAGGAGACAAAAGAAAGCCAAGAGAAAGATTGATAGATGGGTGTTATAATGAAGCATATGAGTTTTCACAATATTGAGAAATTAATGACCTTTGGTTAGAACTTGTTGAAAGATGTTCACATTTTGGAGGGTACATATTACATGCTAATAAAGTTATTACATATAAAATTTTCAACTTTAATTTGGATTGGTAAACATTTGTATAGCTTGAATCAATTAGTCGCATGTATGACAGCAAGTGATTCGTTATTAGACATTATTGAATTTAAATCAAGAGACTTATAAGATATCTTAAGTTACGGTGAATGGTGAAATTACAAAATTAACTAGTACTGAACATAGAAATAGGATCAACATTGAATTTTTACTGGTCAGAGAAAATGAGGAGTTAGAGGTGTTAAAAGTAGGTCAGATGTCAAACTTGTGACATAAATTTCAAAAAGGAAATAATCATATGATGGAAGTTATATTTACAATTATAGTTAAATGTTATATAGGCAATCCAATTTCATATTGATGACTCATAAATTGGAGTTCTAAGCATTTATAAAAGCTTGGCCTGAACTCCTCTAAGTTTATTGGCTTTAAACTTTGTTTATGAACTGTGTTCATATACATAATCAATTAGGGTTTTTTTTTTTTTTTTTGGCTAAGTAAGCCTCCCTAAGAGACATAGAATAAACTAGTTATTATATTTATACATCTAATGTATACGTGTATGACTACACTGTGTGTACTTTAAATGAGGTGCAGAGTCATTTAATATTGGTTAGCTGCAAATTACATTTTGACCGCATAACATAGATTGCAACTTCACATGATATTACTTCTATAAAGGAAATGTAATAGTGTGTTCTTTCATTGGAAATAAATTGCTTTCCAAATCATAGCAAAAAGAATATTGAACTGTTGATTAATTAAGTAAGTAAGATACATTCATAATCACGAACCTTATTGTTTGAGTGTATCTTCTTCCATGAACTAATTGTTAATTGATTATTTAAGGGTTATTTAGTTCCATTTATGTTCTTTTATGGATTTTTTGTTTTTTAAACAAAAATATGTTTATTTTGTAAATATTGATGTAGCTACAGTTTTATCATTATTTTAATTAAAGATTAAATAAAAGTTAAAAATAAATTAATTTTATGAATAAGTATAGTGGCTAACTTTATTTTATTCTCTTATACAATTTATATTAATAAGTAAATAAGTAACAAAATTATAAAATGTT
>JAOQMP010000210.1:43175590-43190284 GCA_027563575.1 Erythroxylum pedicellare
ACTTCAGATTTTTCTAACAACATACTTACGGGTCAACTTTGCATAATTAATCTGATAAGGTAAATGACAAAATTAGGTAACAATTCCTTCTATAAATTTGTTCTCCAATGTCTTGAGTTTCTAATGACACCCAAATCATTTAATTTGGTTTATTATACTGAAAGTTATACTCAAAATATTTTAGACTGTTCTTAAGCTTCAGCAAAATTCTTATCTCAACTTCCAATCAGATTTTGAAATTCTTATAGGCAGAATTAGAACTTAATCTCTTAAGACAATTTGTATCTCTATGTCTCTAGTTTATTTTGAAAGAAAAATCATCTTATTCGGAGCTCTATAGATCATGTTATCATGAAAATACTGAAGTATGTTTAGTAAAATGTCCAATTCATACTCTTCCAACCAATACCCTTACTTTGATTAAATCAATCATTTTCGAATCCCCACCAAATGCTATCAAATTCTATGGAGAGATAGAGAAATGTATTAGGAAACTATTGGTTGAAGAATCACTTTGTTTGGAGGTCAGACAAAGAAAACATGAATCAGGCGAAGGCTTGGTCCAATATGAATCAGACGAAAGCTTGTCAAACATGAATCAGACGAAGGCTTGGTCCAACATGAATTAGAGGAAGGATTCAATCAATGATGCATCAGGCGATGGTCCAGTTAAACCTGAATCAGACGATGGGATTCTAGTTTCCCACATCATCCAAAGTTCTAAATCACAAACTACACTCTCCAAAGCATCTCCACTTGTAATGATCATATCCCTTAACTCATTTTTAGCTCATCAACACACACAATTCAAAAATCCAAGATTCACACTTAAACATCTAAATTCATTTCTACTAATACTCAACAGATTCATGCATGTATAGTGAAAAATAGAATATATGTTCATCATTTTCCTGAATTTCTGCTCTCTTCTTAAACACAGTTTCAATGCTTCTTTTAGCTCAAAACTCACTTCAACACTATTCAATACCACACTTAAACCAATTCTACTTCCATTTCAGCTCATCACAACTCAAACAATCAAATCTATATTTAAATACTAAAACTGATGCATGCACGTGAAATCATATTCAACTTTCTCTCTCTACTGTATTTTCATTCTTACTACATTTGTTTCATTTTCTGCATTTTCTTTTCAAATTACACAACACCCAGTAATCTCATATTCAATTCCAACACTATCACATCATCAGAATCATTCACAGAACTCAAAGAGTTAGAAATATCCCTTAATTCTAAACTCATTCAAATTCATCTCTGTTAACACTTCATATATTTTCATACATAAATAGTACATTAACCATATATGTAATATTCTCAACCATAACAGAGACATATATTTCTTCAAAACTTACATAAATTTTTATATATCTCAATCCAAAATCTATTCAATACAGCGTTAAACAATTCCTAATTCTCAAATCTATCATCAAAATTATTCATCACCGTAACCACAATTCTCAAACCCATGTATGCATGTATATAGTTACATCGTAAAAATACCATTAGAACTACTTACTTGGTTCAGCTGTTCTTCCCAGCAATAAGAATAACTCAATCACACCCAACAAGAATAACAATTCAATAAATTGCAACAACTAGTTGTGCTACATAGGCAGTATGACTAAAAAGAATGCTTGAAGTATTACATCAAAAATAAGATGCACCAATATAATTATTTTGTGATAATAAGTCTGCAATAGCACTGTGCAAAAATCTAGTTTTTCATTGGCAATTCAAACACATAGACATTCAATTTCATAGAATTCGCGAGCTAGTAATTGAAAAGGAAGTAGTGATTAATTATTGTCACAATGAATAACAAGTTGCAGATATTTTTACTAAACCAATAAAGTTTGAATTGTTTCACAAACTGAAGAAATTGTTAGGGATGATAAATTTCTACCAGTTTGATTTAAGGGAGGCAATGTTAAGAAAATAAAATAAATCAATCAAGCTTGAGAATGAGCTATACATGAAAGGTGATTACAACAAGATGCATACTTCATTAATTGTAGCCGAAATTCATTAATTGGAAGTGGCATTATAAGAGGCAACTGGAGAGGCGCAACTTTCTTTAATCTTAAGCATTCCATTTTGATTTAACCAAATTATGGTCTAATAGGAAGCTCTTTTGTGTGTTAAGATTCTATTTTTTTTATTACTTTTTGTTTCTCATAAAAGGAAGCATTATCACCGAGACTATGTAGTTGATTGTTTTTTCTTTGGATTAAGTTAATTCTTCTCCCCTTCTCTTTCTTTCTCCCTGTGCATGTTTGTTTGAGTGTGTTGTATCATTTGATAAGAATAGTCAAGTAACTAAAAGAATTCAAAAGTAGCACTAACAAGAGCTCGATATTCACTTTCTATATTATAATGAACTACAGTTGTTTAGTTCTTTACTTCAATTACAAAACTCTTAAAGAATTACAATTTTGAGTTTTATTTACTCTAATTAAACTTTAAAATATCTAATGTTTTTTTTTAAATGGTTGAGCTTTTAAACTTGATTTAGTTTAAGTAAGCCTTAAACTATTTAATTAAAACCTGATTGGAGTCAAGTTCATTCTAAACTGTTATATTTAATTGTATTTATCTATCAAATGATTAAACACCTTAAAAATGAAATAAAACTTCTAAGTCACCAAATAAAAATGATGGGAAATATGAATCCGCAATGCCCTGACTTGATCTTTGGTATCCTTCTAAATTAATGGCGGAGGTCAGTTAGATTTGATTATATGTGGTAGTGGCCAATAAAGATGATGAAACTACTCTAAAAATATTAATATAAAGTCCTCACTCTTATCCTATTCATAAAGAACTTCCCGATTGAGCTTGAATAAACATGCATGATTTTCTTTTCATGTGACAAAAACCTATTCTCTAGTTTCAACTTCCCACTGGCTTACATAAGTCAAGAGTAATCTACTTGCAACTAGTAACACTTATCCAGTCCAAAATAGGGTACCATTTTCAATTTTCTACACATAATGTCCTATTCTTTTTGCAGTATTACGGCTGTGACAAAAAGAGTATATTCAGCTATTCATCTCTATAAATAGTGGTTGGCCTTGTCCTTGTTTCTCATTGAGAACGAGAAATGAAGGAAATGGCCATGAAGTCAGTGACTAGCTTCCCTCTCCTTTTTTCCTTCTTTCTCCTCCTTGCTTCCTTTGGTTAGTAACTTTTCCTCTCTTTCATGGAATAACTAAGTTGTTATATACTTGCAATGAATCATCCTTTTGAAACAGTTGTCTCTTTCCAAATTCTTGTGATCTTAAGTATACAACATATAGCCTATACTTGAAAACAGGACATGAGATATATGTATGCATGTATGAATGTGGTTACAGCTATGATGCCAATGGTAGTAGAAGCAAAGATATGTGAGAAGAGAAGCAAGATATGGACAGGGTTTTGTGGGAGCTCATCAAATTGCAATAGACAATGCAAAGATAGGGAAGGTGCTAGGAGCAATTCTTGCCACTTTGACTTCCTTGGTTTTGCCTGTTTTTTCTATTTCGATTGCTAGCTGATGAAAAGCTAGCCTACCAAGATGTATGTACTTATCGCAAAGTTCCGTTTACGAGTTCTTGCTCCTTAGTAGTTCTGTTCGGTTTGCAAGAATAAGTAAGCTAGCTAGAGTTGGTGATCACTACTACTGCTAGCTTGTCATCATGATGATTGCATTGATCCATCGATGATTCTCAAGTTTTGATGTACCACGTTTTGCTATTTGTAAGCTTGAAATACAGGGTACGTAAGGTTTGTGCTTGTAACATGAATTTGTAACGTCGTTTGATTAATCATGTTCTGATCTTATACAATTCCCAAAATCAATCTATCAGTGAGTATATAATAAGTTTTTGCAAAATTAACATGCCACAAGGTCTGATTTCTAAAACAAGAATCGTATGTGGATTTTTTTTTTTTGTTCTACAAATATTTTATTCTCTGTTTTCTGGCCCATTCTTATGGAGACGAGACCAACCACCAGAACTAGATTTCATATTAGGCCCAGCTCTGTAATAAATTTACCAAAAGGTCCAAAAACCTTTAAAATGAAAATAAAAAAAATTACACACAAAAACATCGAATGACGTCGTTTACTGGGGGTTGGCCTCTATATATTTTCTACATCAACCCTAGCTAGGGTAAGCTTGGAGCGCTCTTTCTTCAGACTGCACAAATCGTGTCTGGAACACAAATCGCACCAAATGGTAATGCGAAGTAGTTGGTTTAATGTGACTTTGATTTCATGAGATTCAGATTTTAGTATTTTGAATAATGGATTTGTTTGTATTTGGGTTTTTCTAGGCACCAAAGAAGGATAAGGCACCGCCGCCGTCGTCGAAGCCGGCGAAGTCGGGTGGAGGAAAACAGAAGAAGAAGAAGTGGAGCAAGGGGAAGCAAAAGGAGAAAGTCAACAACATGGTGCTCTTTGACCAAGCCACATATGATAAGCTTCTTTCTGAGGCCCCCAAGTACAAGCTTATCACACCCTCCATTCTCTCCGATCGTCTCAGGGTAATTGCCATTCACAATACTTCTACTTTCTATTTTTAGTATTCTTTTGTCTTTGGATTTTGCGTCGTGGTTGTTTTCTTTTGTTGGATTTCATTTTAGATTGCGTGTTTCTAGGAAACTCGTTTGGTTGAGTTTATAAGTTCCATGAATAGGTATTACTGCTTATTGTTTCAGATTTCTTGTTGTCATTATTTTCTTTGTTGGACTTGACTGGATCTTCATTGGGTCTGCTTTCTTTATGTGATTATGTGCTTAGGAATGTCTTTTTGTTGAGTTTGCGAAGAGGTCTTAGCTTTCGCGATGTAATTGTTGTGGTTATAGGGAGTTTTAGTGTGCCAATAAGGTGAGGTTGTGCTGTTGAATGTTTCTGAGTTTCTGTTTAAGTTACAATATATATCCTTGTGTAGCAGTGAAAGACTTTGTTTTTAAGTTACACTATATATCCTTGTGTAGCAGTGAAGTGTTTTAGTTTTTAAGTTTTCAATCAGTTAATGGCATTGGCTGTTAACATCTAGATATGGATACACTTTACACGTTACTGCCTTTCTATTAAAGATAAGATTTGTAATTGGACATGAATTTGGGGATTTCTATAACATGTTCTATGAATCATTTCTACCAACTAGCTCACTGTTACGTATTTTACTTTCTGTGTTGGAACTTCATATGTTCATGTTCTGTGATCAACAAGATGACTGGTTTCATATTATCACCCTCAATAAGTTTTGATTTGAAAATTAATTTGCAGATTAGTGGTTCTCTTGCGAGGAAGGCCATCAGGGAACTGATGGCTAGAGGGCTGATCAGGATGGTCTCAGCCCATGCAAGCCAGCAAATTTACACCAGGGCAACAAATACTTGAAAGAATATGTTAGTCTTTGTTGGATTTTGTTGCTTTTACATTTTGTTTAACGAGATTGTCTATTAGTGTTGCTAAACTTGATAAATTACGATTCCATGCTATGACTTGTCATTTATGTTTAATGGATATTCTTAACGAGTTTTTTTTCCACAAATTTTCATTATAAAGGAGTGCATTATAGTTTTTTCTTTTGCATGCATTGCGAATTTGTGGCTGTCTTGTAGAGAGATTATGTTGGGTAATACAATTGAGACCATGAGTTTATGATTATCTATTGGATGGCAAATGTAC
The DNA here is from genome assembly GCA_027563575.1 of Erythroxylum pedicellare. Taxonomy (NCBI): domain Eukaryota; kingdom Viridiplantae; phylum Streptophyta; class Magnoliopsida; order Malpighiales; family Erythroxylaceae; genus Erythroxylum; species Erythroxylum pedicellare. Next base: position 43,181,292 of record JAOQMP010000210.1, read on the forward strand.
ATTGTTAAAGATGAAAGAGTCATTGAAAACAGTCGCATTAATTTTGCTCCTGAGCTCTTAGTCCTGATATGAAATGGGAGGCACATGCCATGCTAGTGCAAGTTCACAAAAAATCTGGATTAGTTAATTCGACGGGGGAGGCATGCTTGTTTGATTGGCCACAATGATCCAAGGCGAGGTTAGCGCCAGCCTAAATTGAATCTGCTCTTAAATAATTTCTCTTGCAAACTAGACTCTATCTAAATTGACAATAACAAAGAGATGCAATTGGAGCGATATGAGGATTAATGTTTGTTTTGAGCTGATGGATAAGATGATCCTTTTACGATTACTCATTTAATGGTTTGATGGATTCTTCTTCCGAAACAAAATGTTACCTTGAAGGTGTATTATCAATTATTCTTTATTCCCTATAATCTTAAAGAAGAGACACCGAGATCTTTGAGTACTGGCTTGACTTTGAGTTCAATGATTTTAACTCGAGTTGATTAATTTTTGAGTCAAATTTTGATCCTTTTTTTTCTTTGGAGTTAGTTCAATCATTTTTTATTTTAAATTAAAAACTTAATCAAACGTGATTTAGACCTAATTGAACTACAGGTTGTCCAAGCCTAATTGACCTTTGAGTCAGACCAGATTTACACATGAATTATCATATTTTAATTTAAAGATTATGTTTATCAACTTAAGACTATTTTTTCGAATATGTGATCCAACATGTTACATGGCCCCCAACTGACCTCTGGTTTTAGTTCTATGTTTATATAAGACCGGTATTTACAGGAAGAAAAATTACATTAACAAACCGACCTTAGCTCAGTTGATAGAGCGCCTTAGATTGCTGGTTCAGGTCGGAAGACTTTATCAAATTTGGATTTAATGTAAATGCAACCCAACCAACATCACAAATGACTCGTTAACTTAAAAGCATCTTTTGAGATATTTTACTATGCTCTTTTTCATAGCACACTTTCTTTGTTGCTCCATCATTCTTCTGAATCAATAATTTGAATTAAATATTAAATAACGCAGTATTATATAAATATTTACTTGAAGTTTGTTAGTTAGCAAAATAGAATAAATGCAATCTGAAAAATGGAGGAATCCAACGTGTTTGATTTTTGTGGGGAAAGATGCAAACCAAAAAGTCACATTTACTTTTACAACAATTAACGACATAGGGCACCAAGAGCTTTAGCCAATATGAACACGCGTATAAGATGAATCTATTACCTCTCGTGTCATCTATTCAGCGTCCACTCCCAAGAAGACACTGACAATATCTGAAAAGTAGAGAAGAAAAAAATTAACATTTGAGGTAGATGAAGGAAAATAAAAGGAAGTTTGATGTCCCATCAAGTTAAAAACGTCATTTAACCAAATGGTTTAAAACCAAGTAGGTAGGTATTAGTCTCTTTCACCTCTTAATCTAGAGTTTTAAGAAGTTAAAAGTGCAAACTTTAGGATAGAAGGGCCTTCAGGTAATTAATTATACACTTGTTTTTAAAGGTCAAATTCAAAGTTAATATTTTTAGTGCACAATACTCTTCGTTTAGATAGATAGATTTGAGGAGAGTCATAATATACGCAATCTTCTTTTTATATTTTTATAAAGAGGCTGTTTTCATAACTTGAACTTATTATAAAGGAGTAATTTTTTTCAATCACTCTAAGACTTACCCTCAATCTCAATAATTTTTTTCAATTGCTCCTAGACTTACCCTCAACCTTTCTTTCTTAAAAGGCATTGCTAGTAAACATAAGTAATTTGCATCCAACTTGATGTTTGCTCGTATGATTAATTAAGGGTTTAAGGTCTACGGAAATGTTAGTACTTAACAATTTACCACTAAACCTAAAGCCTAAGTAAATGAATAAAATTTCATTAAGCATGTCGCAATGTTCAATTAAGTTGTGCATACTAACCAAAAAAAACTCCATAAATGGATTTGAATAAAAAAGAAATTTGTATTGAAAAGCAGCGTCATTGTTATAGATTGTAATTTTGAATTTAGGCCCTTTTTCTCTTTTTGTTTGGTCACAATCTACTTAGTAAAGTAAATGGAGCCCAGAGATCTAGGCCCCGTTTTGTGTTAAAAGCCCGTTCTGCTAATTGCAATTGTCTCCATCGTTGACAAGTGGATTGAACTTGAGTTCCTGTTTCTTTTCTTTTTTTTAACCCCTTTTTCAAGATAGTGCTCCTTTTGTTATTGCTGTTTTGAAGTGTCTATAATACTTTAATTTGTGACTTTTGAACTTATTTATGTGTCTCATTTTCATTTCTTAACACATCCTTACTTGTGTATGCTAACTCCTGTTCTAATCTTTTTGTGGCATGTCCTTTCTTATTGTCCAAAGGCCACTTATAGTATTGGAAAAATGATAAATAGCCCACAAATTCAAACATCATTAGAAACTAAAAGAAGAAAATAACAAAATTTAATCAAGTGGTACTCCTAAGGCTATTACAATCCCTCATGTCAAGTCTAATCTATCACTCGAGGCTCGCATGAAGTTTCTTAACCAACAAAACATTGTTAAAAGGGGACAACAAACAAAAGAAATAAGGAACCAGACCTCTCATCTCAGCAGGACTCTCATTGGTACTTCTTGTTGTTGTTTAGGAAGAGGATTACTCAAGGAAGATTTTCCTATCACACCTTAACCTAAGTTTTAAGTGAATATACTTGAGGTATCATATTCCAAATGACTATATCTAACTAATCAGTATCTGATACTGATTCTTGAGTGGTTCAAATTCAGAATGTTTCATTGATTGAACTCTACGTTCACTAGAAAAGTAAAATGCTTTTTTTTTTTTCCCAAGTTTTGAAGCTTAAAAAAAATATGCCTGTTTTCAGAAATACTGTCAATAAATCTACTTATTGTTATTTCACTCTTTATCTTGACATGTATTGTACGAATCAATGGTCTTAAATCAAACAACTACATCTAAAACACAAACTGCTTTCGAGTTGATAGAGACTAGTAGACAGAAACAGGGTGCCATGAAAGACAATGGAAGTAGCATCAGAAAAGCATAGTGAAGAAACAGAGAAAGGCTGATCTATTATTATTTGGTGGTGGTGGGCCTACAGCAAACAGAAAGAAAAAGACTAAAATTGAGTAAGTGAAAAGAATGAACAAGTGGGATTTTCTTAGTGAGTAAGAAATGGGAATATTTCCATTGATAAATATAATTTTGGATTTGCCATGGCATTAACGGTCTTGTATGGTAACTCTCTCAGAACCCCACAAGATGACTTTTTAACTAAAGTAAGTTAGTAGTGTATGTTCCCGGCGATAAAACTGTTATAATTATTTAAAAAATGAAAGCTTCAGGAAAGGGTGAGGCCGTGGAACACTGAAAGCATTCGCATGAAGAACAAGTGCTCTATTATTATATGGACAATGGATATTCTGAAAGAATGTAGGTACATTACATTTGGTGGAATATTTACTCAACCAAGGCTGAGGATAAGTCTCGCTGTCTAGGCGGTTTAGAGTAATATTTTGCTATTGGGACAAAGACCATTCTGCTTTGCTGTATCATGTAAACCCTAGTTCTTGGTGAATTGGATTTTGAGAGAGGTGGGAAATGGGAATAATAAGGCAAGATAAAAAGAGGATTAATGCTTGGAAAAATCCCACTACTGCACATTGGGAATAAAGTAAAAGGAAGGGAATATAATACCTTTCCTTGAGAAAATAAAAATTAAAAAGAAAAGATGGCACACTAAGGGAAATGAGGATTTGCTTAAGATGTTGCACTATCTATATATAGCATACCTGTGGTCTGCGGACCTTTAAGGTTTGGGAACAACAACATCATTTTGTCGTTGATAAAGCCTGATAAAAGCCACCGCTCTGCTCTGTTTCCTCTGTATCAGTTTTCTTTTCTCTCTGTTTCCATGCTTCCAAGCACAAAATTAACTTTGATATTTCCAGCTTTCATGGTAGCTTTGGTCTTTTATCTATTTGGAGAAATGGCTGTTGCCAAGGCTTTCATTCCTTGCCATTCCTCTTTTGAGTGAGAGCCCAAATTCTTACATCTTTTCTGCCTTCTCCCCAGTTGATCAGAGTTCTCAATTTTCTAGAGTAAATGGATTCTTTCAACTTCTGTAACATAAGGGTTGAGAAGGCAAATGCAATCAAGAAGCACCGCCAACTTCAAAAGATAGCAAATTTGTTCAGGGTTGTAGAAATATGCCTTGTTCTGGCTTTAGTTTCATGGTTTTCAATCCCGCTCCCAGTTGCTGTCAAAAACTCTGGAGGGTATTTCAAGGGCTTAACAGTTTTCCTTGTGAGTCCTCAGTTTGTGTTCGTGATAGGAAACGTTATAGTCATCACTCTTTTTGCAAAATCTGGTCGGTTTTCAGGGCAAGATTCTAAAGGAAACAGCTCAAGATTTGATCTTTATGAAGAATTCGTTGAGAAGAGTCAGGGCACGCATCGATGTGAGAGTGGTCATACAGCAAAACAGAGTTCTTGTGTCAAGAACCTAGTGACTGAGAGCACCAATTCTTCCATGGAAATCAAGAACTATCGAAGAAGTCAATCGGAGACATTTCAACGACCAAAATCTGGCAAGCCTTGCAAGGAATTGAGAAGGGCAGTGACTGAGACTTTAAGAACTTCTGATTCTCGAGAGGGACTTGTAGAAAAGCCATATGCTGAAGATAACATGAGCAACGAGGAGTTTAGATGTGCTGTTGAAGCTTTCATTGCTAGGCAAAAGCAGCTTCGAATAGATGAAGAGAAATATGTAATTTAGAGTTGATCTTCTGTATCAAGTTCAAGTCTTATGGTTTTCCAATTTTTCATTTCTGTAAGGCTACATGGGTGTCTGTACTTTGTATATCAGAAATGCAATGTAAATTACCTGTTAGCTTTAGTCTGATTTCCTTTTTAAAAAATTATCCAAGTTTTCAGGTTACACTAGTTATGTTATGTAAGTACTAGATATTTTGGAAACTTTCAAAACTGCTTGAGTATAGACTTGAGACAAAAAGGTTAATTGGAGTTCTAAGGAATACACCTTTCTCAATATTGGATACGAACTTTGCAGCTAAGGGAAATTTTGGGAGATGGTATTTATGCTCTTGATGAGGTATGGATATGGCATGATTGCTGGAATTGTATTCTAAATTCTCATCCACAGAAACATATGCTTTGATTGTGAAATTTCTTCTCCTAAGTCAGGTTTTGAATCTTGTAAGTTCAGAAGCAAAGTCTAAAGCCAAGCTGACAAAAACTTTTTTTTTTAATTGGTGTGACCCTTTTGTACATTCATGAGTGATCCATATTAGAATAGCATCTTTAATCCTTTTAAAACCATAAATAAAACTCTATATAGACAATGGAACCGGAAGTTGATTTATGTTCAGTTTAAAATACAAAATCTGCTAGTTATTCCGTATATTGCAATCATGAATACCTCTTAGATGAGATCCACTAACATAGGGTAAGAACTGGTTTCTGACACTGAAAATCTCATCTGCATTATTGCAGCCTTTTGTACCAATTAGGAAGTTATTTTCGTTAAAAGCGATTAGGTAAAATTTAGGAATAAGTCATCGTGTATATAAATAGGTTTTCTCTCGGTTTTGAGAGTTATGTTAGGTCTCTCAACCTAAGAGTTTTGTATTCTTTTATTGGCGGCCGTTCTCCCCTCTACTATTAGGGTTTGTATAATGGCTTCGTCTAGTCGGTTAGCGGAACATCTTTCTGGTTTGTATAGCAGCTTGGCCATCCAGGAGGAGGGCGAAGAAGGATTATTCTACGACGATGATGGGTTGGACAACGATGGCAAACAAGGAGCTTTGAAGTGGTGCCTCGTGGGAAGATTCCTCACAACAAAGCCTATCAATCTCGCAGCGATGAAAAATACTCTTGCTTCAGTATGGATGCCTGTCAAAGGAGATACAATACGAGAATCGGGGCCAGATCACTATGTTTTTCAGTTTTATCATAAGATGAACTTTGAGCGCATTGTCAGTGGAGGCCCTTGGACTTTCTCTCAACGTCTTTTAATCACTCGCCTGCTTGAGTTGGGGATTCACCTCAGTATGTCGAGCTCACTAAGGCAAGCTTTTGGGTCCAAGTGCATGATTTGCCTGTGGGATTTATGTCTGAGCGGGTAGTGAAAGATATCAGCAATTTTCTTGGCGAATTCATAGAAGGTGACTTAAACAATGTTACAGGGGTATGGAAAATGTTTATGCGGATTCGACTAACACTGGATGTCAGTTATCCACTGAAGAGACGGATGAAGTTAAAGAAAGTTGAGTAAGAATGGACATGGGTCAATTTTAAATATGAACAACTATCTACCTTTTGCTTCTTTTGTGTTTTGTTGGACACTCAGATAAATTCTGTTCAAAGCTCTTTGATCTAGGAAAGATTCCTAAAGAACAATATCCATATGGGGCTTGGATGAGAGTAGCTAATCGCCGAGTTTCTTCAGTTGGAGAGCGGTGGCTACGAAACGAAGTTTCAACTGCAGAAATCAATCGTGGAATAGTGGGCGGTTCCACAGAAGCTATAGATATGGAAGGTGAGGTTAATCAGGAGCAGATTTCATGTAATTGGGAGAAAGATAATCCACTTTCATATTTAGATAACACTATAAGGGGAGCAAAGTTAGGGTCTCCTGGAAAAGCACATATTAGAGTTAAGTGGGTTCAAGGCCATTCAATCATAAAATCAAATTAGGGATTCTGAAAGTGCGGAGGTGCTAGTAGTTACGGAACATAAATGCCTAAGAACCGTCGAAGGCAAGCAACACAATGGGCCTGGTTGTAATGGGCCAAAACATTTGACTTCAGCGGGTTCTAGTGTCAGGGCCTGCTCGAGACAATGAGTACTTTAAGCTAGAACTGTCGTGAGCTTGGGAACCACGGACAATGTAGTGTTTGGCAGACATGGTGTCTAAAAAGAAACCCAATTTTGTCTTCTTAATGGAGACTATGGTTACGTTTGAGCAGGTAAATTTAGTGTAGAAAAAACTTGGCTTTGAAGGTATATTTGTAGTCAACCTGGTGGGGCATAGTGGTGGACTGGCTCTGCTGTGGCATGAAAGAGACATGGCATCTCTAATCAATTTTTCTAGATTTCATATTGATGTAAGGGTCAAGATTACTAGGTTAGAGCCCTGGCGTCTTACGGGTTTCTATGGCAGTCCCAGTCAAACTCGAAAGCGTGAGTCATAGGATTTACTGGTCTCTCTTCACTCTAAGTCTTCTCTTCCTTGGTGTGTATTAGGAGATTTCAACAATATCTTGTGTCATAAGGAAAAAGAAGGTTGTGTGTTGCATCCACAGTGGTTGTCAGTGGGTTTCGTCAAGCCATCTCTGAAGATGCTTTGATGGATATCGGCATGGACGGTTGCCCATTTATATGGGAAAGAGGTGTTAAATCTATCAACTTTGTTCGGGAGTGCCTTGATAGGGTTCTATGTTTGAGATCTTGGGATTATATTTTTACTCGTGCTCGAGTTTCGAACTTAGTCCAAGGTAATTCGGACCATTCTGTGTTGTTTTTATCAGTGGGGATGGAGGTAAAGAAATTCGTGTTTAAGCGCTTCAGATTTGAGAATTGTTGGGTAAGGGAGAAGGAGTGCAAACAAGTTGTAATAGAGGGCTGGTGTATTGGTGTAGAATGCAATTTTGATAAAAGGATTCAATTATGTTGTAAGCACTTAGCGTAATGGAGTTCCACCTTTCAAGCTTCGTTTAGAGCAGTCTTAGCTTAGTTAAAACAAAGGATGAATGAGGTATCAGGTTCGTTGCTCCAAAGTGATAGGGTGATTTTTGATAGTGCTAAAAGGGAGTATCACGAAGTGCTTAGAAAACAGGAAGATGAAGATAACTATTTGCTCTCTCAACCTTTCACGAAGGAGGAGGTTCATAATGCCGTTTTTGTTATGCACCTAGACAAGTCACCTAGTCCCAACGGTTTAAACCCTTGCTTTTTCTAAAAATTTTAGGATGTGGTAGACCTTGTGGTCACTAAAGAGGCTTTGGACATCATAAATTTTGACAAGTATGTTAGCTCTTTCAATTCAACCTTATTGGTTTTGGTTCCTAAATAGAAGAGGCCTAGTAAAATTGCCGATCTCAGACCTATAACACTTTCTAATGTTTTTTTATAAGATTATGTCCAAAATGATTGTTAATCGTTTGAAATTTGTGTTGCCTCATGTGATTTCAAAATCACAAAGTACTTTTGTGCCAGGGAGGCTGATTTCAGAAAATGCTATCATTGCCTTAGAGATTCTCCACTGGCTTAAAAGGAAATGTCAAGGGAAGGAGGGTATAGTGGCGCTCAAATTGGATATGAGTAAGGCTTACGACCGCATTGAGTGGTCATTTTTGGCGCAGATGCTTCGGAAATTGAGATTTTGTGCTAATTGGGTTTATAGAGTTCTTCATTGTGTCTCGATTGTAAACTTCAACTTTGTTGGAGGTGGACCGGAGTTTGATCTAATTTATCCAGGAAAAGGTTTGCGACAAGGAGACCCTTTATCTCTCTACCTTTTTATAATGTGTACGAAAGGGTTGTCATCTTTACTTTAAAGGGATGAGATGAGAGGGAGGCTTCATGGGATTAAAATAGCTACTAGAGCTCCTTTGATTTCCCATTCATTATTTGTTGATGACAGTTTTTTGTTTTTTAGGGCCAATCAGGAAGAGGCACTGTAAGTGCAGTTGTGAATAAAACAATAGGAATATGCTTCTGGCCAGTTGATTAATTTTGGCAAATCCAACATTTACTTTAGTCAAAACACTATGGAAATCAATGTTATAAATACCGTACCGGGCTCGGTACCGGATTGAGTTCTGGAACATAACTGTACCGGTACCGGTTGGTACCGGGTACTATTTCGGGAATTTTTTTAAATTTATAAAATAGTCCCTAAAATTTTTAAAAATTGCAAAATAGTTCATATTGGTATATTATACAGTTGTACTGTATACTTTACTAGTTTACTG
>JAOQMP010000210.1:43190384-43200397 GCA_027563575.1 Erythroxylum pedicellare
TTTAAGTTGTATTTAATTGATAATTATTATTAGTAATAAAATATTTATTATTATTTTAAAAATTTTGAAAAAAAGGGGGGGAAGGGGAGATAGGAGGGAGGGAGGAAAATTTTTGAAAATTTTGCAAAAAAGTAATACCAGTCGGTACCGGAAATTTTAAAAAATTTGGGGACTTTTTTGCAAAATTTTCCTCCATACCGGTATTTTGAATACCGACCGGTATTTTATACCGGTACCGTATATACCCGTACCGGTAACGGTTTCTGGCCGGTACGGTACGGAACACAAAACACTGATGGAAACTATGAAAAGTATGGTGGTCAGATGTTTAGGTGTCCAGCAATCGGCACATCCAAGTAAATATTTAAGTTTGCCTTCAATAATTAGGAGGAAAAAAAATAAGTTTTTAAGTATGTGGTTGATAGAGCATGGAAGAGAATTCAGGGTTGGTGTGGTACCACTTTGTCAAGAGCTGGTAAGGAAGTTATAGTAAAAAATGTTTTACAATCGATTCCTTTCTATATTATGAGTGTGTTTCTTCTCCCAGTAGATACTTATAATCAGCTAGAAAAAAATAATGAATTCGTATTGGTGGGGATAAGGAAAGGGAGAGGGTGGAGTTCATTGGATGCAATGGGATAAGTTGAGCAAGAGGAGGGATTGTAAGGGTCTCGGCTTTAAGAGTTTGTGAGATTTCAATATTGCTATGCTAGGTAAGGTGGGGTGGTGGTTGATAACTAACAAGGAAAATTTAATGTGTCAAGTGTTGAGGGCTAAATATTTCCCCCGTGGTAGTTTTCTAAATGTTACTTTAGGAAGTAATCCAAGCTTTATTTAGCGGAGTGTGCTAGCAAGTCAGGAAATGTTAAGGAGTGGACGCAGACTCTATATGGGAGACAACGAGTCGATTAAAATTTTTAATAAACCCTGGTTACCTGACGATGATTTTCCTTATCTTTATACTAGTAATAACACTGGTATGGATGATATGTGTGTGAAGGAATTGCTTGTTCCCAACACAAGCCATTGGAACTTAGATCCTATGTGGGAGATTTTTTGCGAAAGGGATGTGAAGCTCATACAGGGAATTCCTTTAAGTAGTACGTTAAGATAAGATTGGTGGAAATGGAGGTGGGAACGAAAAGGTCACTACTCTGTGAAATCCGCTTATAAGATGCTACAGGATTGTGCTTAGGGTGTATTCTTTCGTGATTACTGTGGAAACTAAAAGTGCCTCCAAAAGTGAAGCATTTCTTATGGCATTCATTGTCCAATATCCTTCCAACCATGATTAATTTACACAAGAAGAAGATAGTTGAAGATGCATTGTATCCCCTTTGTCAAGAAGACCCTGAATCTATTGAACATGCTCTTTTGTGGTGCACCAAGGTTTAGTATTGTTGGGACCGATTGGATTTGGTAAGACCTGGCAGCGGTTTTAATCTCACGTATTGGATCACTGAAGTGGTTCTCAAGCTAGGAATGTCCCAACAACAGACTGTTGTCATATGCTTGTGGTGTTAGTGGAATAGAAGGAACGTTATCGTCTCGGGACAGAGTCTGTCGTCTGCTTCTGCGGTGCTTTGGACTGTACATAATGCTCTCAGGGAGTGGGAGGAAGTGAACATCCTCACAAATGGTCTAGCGCAGCATGGCACAAAGGGTGGGCATCTTCTTAGCTGGAACCTGCCTATGGTTGGACATTTTAAATGCAACTTGGACGTAACTCTGGATGTTTCTACAAGAAGAATCTCTTATGGTCGCTTGATTCGAGATCATCACGGTAATATCATTCATTTACTTGCTAAGATTTGCGATGGCCCTCTTAATCCTACTCTTGCAGAAGCACTTTATATGAAAGAAGTTCTAACCTAGATAAAACTTAATAACATAACGTGCAATGCTATTGAATCATATTGTCTTCTACTTATGAATGCTCTTAAAGGAGGTGTTTTGGATTTATCTTATGCAAGGGTGGTTATATCGGACTATAAAACTCTTCTACACGAGCTTTAGAATATTGACGTCTGTTATGTCAAAAGATCAACGAACATGATAGCCGTACCATAGCTAAGGAGGCTTTGTTCCAATCTGATTTTGCAAATTGGGGAACTCTTATTCTTCAATTTGTGATTAATATTTCTTGCTCTGAGTTTAATTCTTCTGATGTAATTCAGGCAAGTTTTTTTCATCAAACTTATAGATCTAGATCGGGTGTAATGGGAGAGTCTTTTGACTCGGGTTAGCTTGGTCGATTTGCTTCGGTTTCTTCCTGGCCGTTTTATTAGTAACATAATTATAAGTTTCAAAAAAAAAAAAAAAAAGACCCCAGCATTCTTAAAAGTACAGTTCGCTCACTTATGCAATGTTTTAAGGCATGTAGATATTGTTTAACTCCTGGCTCATACCAATCTCTGGAGGTTTGGCAATGTTCAATCACATTATTCGTCAAAATTCGCAAAATTTCCCCCCGCAAGTTAAGTTCAGGAATCAGATTTCAATTCATTGATGGACATTATACAAGAAGAATCGGCTTCTTACTAACTTGGTTTTAGATAAAAACTAGACCTGCAAGGAAGGGTCTAGTTTAGCAAAGTTAATGGTCCAGCTCAGCGCATGGAATACGAGCCTTCGCACAACCGTTCCCACGGCCCTAAGGGTAATAAAGAAATCTGAAACATGAGGATATAAAATCATCTATCAATCCCTTGAAAAATATATGTAAAATGAAATGGCTATGTTTAAAAATAGTCTGGTGCTATTTCTTGGCAATACACCAAACTCAAAAACACGGTGTACTAAAAGTAAGAAGTATCCAAATTCCAATCCATGTGCAAAGGTAGCGTATTTAAGATATTAAACATAGAAAAACGGAACCTGTAAATCAAGAAACACAGGTATCCTAAATCGCCTTAGAACCACCAAGTCTTCGTGGAACTAAAGGATTCTCGCTACAATGTGCGAAACAGAACATTAAGTCCAACTAACATTATGTTTATTTGGCATTACATGTGACACTACATCAAGAAAAGCCTCCAATCGCTGTGCCTGAAACATCAGATAAAATGAAACGGATCAAAACATATCTTCAGTAGCCTCTCTCACAGGGCCTAAAAAGAGATCATAGAGAATGTCACTTGCCTCAAATTACAACCAAATACTGTCTAGAGGAACCACAGCCTATGAGTTTGGCAAACTTCCAAGACAGCTCTACACTGCCATCTTCATTTCAATTTTGTTGTGAGGATCATAACCTATGAGTGTGAAATCAGCTGCTACAAAAGAATCTATGCTCTTTTTCTCTGGGTTTATAGTCAAAATCTGCATTTGAATCATAGGAGTCACTAGATGCATAAAAACAATCCGAATACTGACCGGAGACCACAAAGGACTATATGAAGGAAGCACTCCACCTGCTTGCCAAGAATTCAGTATAACAGAATGGAAAAAGGTTTCTCATTTTCTACTTACTGGAAAAGGCTTAGGTAATTTCTTAAGTTGATCTTCTAGAGGCCTGATGTGAGTGCGATAAACATGGGCATCCCCAATCACGTGAATGAAATCACCTGGGATGAGATCTGCACAAGATAAAAGATGGTTAAATGACAATTCCCAACAAGCACACACATTGTATTCAACTGATTACAAATCGTTTCCAATAAACATTCTTTGATTGGATGCAAGCTCAAAAGATTCTTCAACCTAAGAACCAATCATGCAAGCAAGAGGAGTCATCATTACATCTTAAAAACCATACCACAAACATGAGCAATCATGCAGGTCAAGAGGGCATAAGATGCAATGTTGAAGGGCACACCAAGGCCCATGTCAGCAGACCGTTGATACATTTGACATGATAACTCCCCATTGGCTACATAGAACTGCAACACAAAATGCACTGATTAGTTGAAAACTGATCAACCCACAATGAAATGAAACCTGTATTAGCAACCTGAGCAAACATGTGGCATGGTGGAAGTGCCATTAATTTGACATCAGAAGGATTCCAAGCAGAGAGTATGATCCTCCGATCATTTGGTTTATTCTTTATCTTGTCAATAACATCTAACAACTGATCAAATCCTTGTCCAGTATAGTCAGCATGCATGTCAGTATACCTGGGCAATTAGAAACATAAGCAAATAAGAGCCAACTAATAAAGATGAAGTTCAATTTGACTGTCACCAAGTCGCTGATTTATATAAAGAAAGAAGAAGAGTCAATTAACCTAGCACCAAAATGTCTCCACTGGAACCCATATATTGGTCCCAAGTCACCTTCCTCCCTGTCCTTCAACCCGACACTGCATTGCAGAAATAAAAATTCAACAAAGAGTTCTAAAACGAAAAGGAAAGCTCACTATTTTTGTGAAAGCTAATGGCATCAAATGCTTGCCTATCAAGGTAATCTCTGGATGCATTGCCATCCCATATATGAATCCCTTTTTCCTGAAGGACCTTTAGAGACAGAGAAAAAAAGAAGGGCATCCACTCAATATGATTCTCATCAATATCAAATATAAAGCATTTTCAAACCTGTGAAGTGAGATGCTTAAAAAGCTCAAACTACTTAAACCAGAATAAACAATTTTGAGTTCAGATAAAATTGTTTAAAATAGGCAAATTAAACAATAGATCAGGGAAGGCATTATGCAATTATGCTGTTGGTCTTCCCAAACAAACTAAGGAGAGTAGAACAGATAGCAAGCACCCCAGTTCTATGAGAACACAACATAAAGCTCAAAATTTCCAACGTGACACAATTTACCTTGGCATCTGTTGACCCACTGATGAACCAAAGGAGTTCTTCAACAACACCTCGCCAAAATACTTTCTACAGCCAATGACAGAAATTTATGTCAATCTATCAGATAAATAGGCCGGATGTCATATGGTTGAGTTAATCTTTCAATGAATCAAAATTTTAAAAAAAATATTCAGAATTAAAGAATATGCAATCCAGAAAACCTAGCAGCAGCACCGATTAACAAGTATAAGCTAGCATAAAAAGTTTAATAATAAGGGGAAAGCATGCCTTAGTTGTAAGAAGAGGAAATGTTCTCCGCAGATTAAACCGCATCTGTGGATCAGGCGGGAAAAAAGAAAAGAAAAGAAAAGAAAAAGAACAAATGATACCATCAGTAAATAAAATGCTAACAGATAAATCAAAAGAAAGTTTGGGTTCAAATCAAAGTATAAAAAGCAAATATTGATCGGAGATTCAGATTACCTGGCAACCAAATTTTGATAAAGTACCAGTTCCTGTTCTGTCATCTCTCGAAGTTCCGTTGGCGATAATATCTTGGACCAAATGCAGGTAAAAATACTCCTCATGTCTCTCAAAAACCATCTTGGGGAGGAATGAGAACTTATTTACCTCAAATTTATTCTTTTCCGAACTACCGTTTGAGCTCAAATCATTATTTTGGCTGTGAGATTCAACATCAGAAGCCCTCACTCGAACATAAGTAGTAAAGCAATACCGTGTTTCATTTTCAACCACAGGAAAGGAAGAGTACCAAGGCTGAAACACGGAAGAATCTATAGGTGGGATAAAAGTATCGCAATCGATGCTTGTCTCAATTTCTGTAACGTGAACAGCATCACATCCAGGAGCATTAAGAGTTTCCCTGCAGTAAAAGAAGTTGAGTAACATGAATGAAACGCAGAAATGAACCAACTCACGAAAAGGGAGACGCACACCTCAATATTTGACCACCTCCAATAACAAAAACTTTCTCAATTGACAGACAATAAGGTGATGCAGCCAACAGCTGCAAAGCAGAAGTCATGCTTCCACATATAACAACATTCTCAGCAGTAGCTATATCAAAACTCCCAGACCGTGTCAGAACAACATTCAGGCGACCAGGAAGGGGGCGGTGCTCAAGTGGAATGCTTTCCCATGTTTTTCTACCCATTATCACCGCATTCTTTTTCCCAGAATCAGCAGTAGTCAAAGTAACATCTTTAAAGAACTTGAGATCAGAAGGTAATCTCCAGGGCAATTTCCCATCTTTTCCAATACCCATATCTTTTGTCGCAGCCACAACAACTTGGTAAGTCCTCTGTGGGTCAGGCTGAGTATTGGTATTGCCATTTGAAAAGCTTGCAATGAGATCACCAGCCATTCTCCCAATAAAACCCTGAGGATATCCCAGACCTGATGATCCAAGATCAACTTTCTGGAAGTGCAATAGAACCTGAATTTGATAACAGGAATACAGAGAAATCAATAAAAGCTATATGTACAGCTCCCAATCCAAAATTAAACACTCACTGAACCACTCAAACAACTGAAATCACAGTGTTTAACACAACATAGATTTTCTTTATGAATATAGCAAAAAGCTTAGCAATTAACATCAAATCCGCCATACATACATCTAAGCACATATCTTTCTTATCGTCAAATTGAAGAGACCCACATTTGCATATCCTTTTCCCTTTCTTTTCCAACATCAAGATAATTTACGGGACATAAATCACACTCTAATATATAAACCATTATAAATTTAACATACATTTGCATGTGATTAAACTACATTCTTTCAGTGTAAACTCAAAACGACAAGACATAATATGAACCCAAAAGCTCCCTGATTAAAAAGAAGACAGAGAGAGAAAAAGAAAAAAGCTAGACCAAACAAGGCGGTTATCAGAAAAATTATCACTAAAAATTTAACTTAAACCCAAACAAAAAACAGTCCCAACTATTTTTACAGGGCAGAGACAAAAATGCTGAACTTTTAACTCACCGATCTAAGACCGAAACGCAAAATTTTGAACTAAAAGAGAAGGCACTAAATTGATCTAGGGATTTGGAAACGGAGAAGTAGAGATTCAATGTGCGAAGTAAATTAAAAATGAAAAGTGGAGCCAGAGGATGAAACAAAAATCAGTATTCGTCTTCGCGGTTTCAGCTTTTTTTTTCTCTCTCGTTCTTTACAAGTGAAAGAAGAGCGAGAGTGGGAGAAAAAGAGAAGATGCGTAGAAAAACCCAAAAGCGCGGTTGACGCGGAATACCGCCAAGGTGGAGCGTGTACTTCAAGGCCGTGCGCGCGCGTGAAAGGGAATGTTTATTAAGTGGCCTTGTTTTTCTCACAAATTACACTCGTTGCGTGCAAGCTAGGGTCACTCTTTTAAGTCTAAAAAGCATACCTACCCCCATTCTTTCCTTTACCAATAGGTGATTTGACTTTTGTGCCCTTGAGACTTGAAAACGTGAGAACAGAAGATCTTGCTGGCATGGGTGGTTAGGTTATTTGTTTTAAAGATCTGGATGCAATTTTGATTTGGCGTGATTAACTTTTAAAATTATCAGATATTATTTTACAGAAATCTAAGAAGGATTATTACATTATTTGAAATCTGATATAATTTGATGTGGAGAGAGAGTTTCGAAATGATTACAAGAAAGAGTAGACTAGAATTAGAGTCTCTTCTCTTCCACAGAATTTAAATTATATTAAAATTGAGAAAATGATAACAACAAGCAGTAGCACACTGAAAAGGGATTTGTTCTATGAATGAAAACTAAAAAGTAAAAGCCCATCTAAATCTAATCTATGGAGTTCAGTAGGACCACTTGCACTGCACTCTTACACTGACTCCTCGATCCCTCATTTTGTCAAAAGTAAAAGAAACATAGTGATAGAGAGTCCAATTTCACATAAAGAGGACTGCATCCTGATTGATTGATATATCCCACCAGTTCAGTGGGACAACATATCCTTCCCGTCAAGTATTGCTGTATGGTATGGCTTCAGAAATCCGAATATGATTAGCAAACAATATTCCTTTTTTAATATAATAAATAATTAAATGAGTATTCAAATTCTTATAAGGTTTCTTTCTCACAAGCTTGTGTATTTCCATAGCTATTCTTGTCTTCTCGGCATCAAGCCTACAAGCATGAAGCATTGGCTTGGCTCCACGAGATGTTGCATTGCATGGGACATCTATTTCTCCATCCAAAATTTGCATCAAGGAATTAGTTGGACCAACCAAATATATAATTTAAAAGTTTGTATACCATTAATTATTTAAAATATGAAAGTGTACTAAAAATTTCAAGAAAAGAGATGGCATAACTATTGTACAAAATTAGAGTTGCATTCGATTAGACCTTGGGGATGACATAACTAGATATCAACTTTATTGTGACTAGACTAGCATAACATATGGCATCTGATCAGTTGTTCCTATGTTGAAATATCGACGTTTTTATAAAACTCAACTATCTAGACTTCGCTCTCGCCTAAGCCAGGCCACAATCGATGCCCCCTCTCCCCTTTCATTTTGCTTCCCGTCTTCTCATCATGCGCAATTTCAGTCATATTTGCTTAGATGTTTCCCAAGAACTGAAATCCCACTTTGGCATTTGTCCCAGGTAATTTTTTATGTTTAAACATCATTTCTGTGATCATTCTTTTTGCATTTATTTGAATCCCCCTGTTGGGTGGTTATTTCTCTTATGCCTCTTTGATTTTTATAAAGATGTTGATTATCGGCAGCAACAGGTAGTGACCTTCCCTTTAGCACTGTTAAACCGCATCCCCCAATCCTCCACTACAGTCCTCTACAAAAGCTCTTTTCTTTTGCATTCAAGCTCTCTCCTTTAACTTTATGTTTAAAGTTACATAAACATTGACAAGATTTTGAGGCGAGTTACTGTCCTAAGAAATGATCACTGAAATGTTAACGATTTTTAAACTTCGATGAATTCTATAGTATACTCGTAGAGACAAGAAAAGCGCATGTTTTATGTGATTTAGAAGTGATTCTAATATGAAAGAAATGATCTGGCAAGTAATTTCGTGACTTAGAAACAGAACCTAGTTGTGTTTGAGTCTCATTAATGAAGTGCTTGACTTTGTACTTGTTTGTTTATACTTTTTTCTTTGCTTTGAGTTTTAATGTGGAATTGGTATAAGAATTCTCTGTTCTTCATTTGTTTTGATCAATCGGCAGTATACTTCGTCTTGTAAGAATAGGAAAGAAAAGAATAATGGTTCTAGCAAAGAAAAGAATAACGGTTCCAGCAAAGCCTCTATCTTTCACTACAACTCTATTTGGGATTGATAAGATTCCTTCGATCAATCGGCAGTATACTTCGTCTTGTAATAATAGGAAAGAAAAGAATAACGATTTCAGCAAAGAAAAGAATAACAGTTTCAGGAAAGCCTCTATCTTTTACTACAACTCTATTTGGGATTGATTAGATTCCTTCCTCAAAATTTTTGTCTTCCTATTCGTCTCATTGTACCAACGTCCTTATTTACTTCATCACTGGAAAAGTACTGAAATTTCGAAGTGGGTCTTTGTTCCTTCTAGTAATTGTTGTTGTATAGCTATTGTTCTAGTGAGACCTACGTAAAGTTGAGTGACAGAACCCCTCACTCATAGGGGTGCACGATCGTGACAGAACCTCTTACTTAATTAGTCACCCTAGTGCGTGGCTAGTGACTTAACTAATCACCCCGTTCAAATTCGTGAACACTAAAGTGAAACAAAGCATTTGAAGTATGCTTAAAGTTCTGTAACTTAAATGTTTTCTTTTTACAGTTTAACATAAACATAATTGTTATACTAAAGCATTTTAAGAATTTTTATGACTTGTTTCAATTGCTAATGACACCATTTATTCAATATTCAATTTGAAGTTCACTGTAATTAAGTTAAGTTATAATCTACTATTCTAAAAGAAGTTAAGTTATACAGTAGTGGTTTACATCACAACGTTTACTTATGTGTTCATCTGATATCCCTTTACATATATACTACTATATGTACTGCTATATATATCCCTTTACTTATGCTTGATACCATGTAATGCTATATATGTCTTACATTTATTTCTTTTCAACTTTAAGCCTTATTCTCAGTTTTCATATCTAAAAACCAACAACAATTTATCAATGCTCCAAAAAGTTTGTCGATGATGAAATTCTATTAAGACCAGTAATAATCTTATTTCTGAAGATGATTAACAAATTTGCCTATCTTCCATAG
>JAOQMP010000210.1:43200497-43222837 GCA_027563575.1 Erythroxylum pedicellare
TCATTGTTTGCAATACTATTATGAGATGTTTCTCATATTCTTCTTCACTCTTAGAATAAACCAGAATGTCATTGATAAACACTATGACAAACTGATCTAGATACTCTTTAAAGACCCTATTTATAAGATCCATAAAAGCAGCTAGAGCATTGGTCAATCCAAAAGGCATGAATAAAAACTCATAATGTCCATACTGTGTCCTAAAGGTTGTCTTGATTACATTAAACTCCTTGATTCTAAGCTGATGATAGCCTGACTTGAGATTAATCTTTAAAAATACCTTTGCTCCCTGTAGCTAGTCAAACATATCATCTATTCGTGGCAGAGGGTGCTTGTTCTTAACAGTCACCTTATTAAGTCTTTGATAATCAATACACATACGCTATGTTTCATCCTTCTTCTTAACAAATAGAATAGATGCTCCATATAGTTGTGAAATTGGCCTTATATACCCCTTCTCTAACAGTTCCCCTAACTGTTTCTTAAGCTCCTTCAATTCAGCTGGAGCCATCTTATATGATGGTATAGAAATGGGCACGGTTTCGAGAATTAAGTTGATGGCAAACTCGATTTCTCTCACCAGTGGCAAACTAGGTAAGTCCTTTAAAACATGTCTGGAAACTCCCTCACAATCAAAAAATCTCCTAACTTCCCTTCATTTACATCAGTGTCCACAACATACGCCAAAAAGGCTTCATATCCCTTTCCCATCATCCTGTCAGTTAGCAAAGCCGAAATAATTCTTGGTGATGGTGTTTTCCTATCCCCTCTGAAAATCACCTTCTCGCCATTGCCTAGATCAAATTCCACCTCCTTAAGGCCATTATTCAACTTTGCATCATATTTCTCCATAACATCCATTCCAAGTATAACAACTAAGCCTTTTAGGTCTAGAGGTAGTAAGTCTACTACCAGTCTAGCACCCTCAATGAAGAGCTGACAACTTCTATATACTTGAATTATTATCACATTCCTCCCTAAAGGGGTAATAACAATCAAAGAGTTATCCAAAGGCACTGAACTCACACTATATAATGCCATACTTGTAGAAATAAAAGAATGTGTAGAGCCAAAATCACTTAGTAAATACACTGTTGAATTAAATAACCAAACCATACCCATGACAACCTCAGGTACGGTTGCAACTTCCTCTCTGGTCATGGAAAACACCCTTACTTGTGCCTGACTCTTTAGCCTTCCTGGAGGAGTAGCCTTTCTTGCAGCTCCAGAACTGCCGACCTCAGAACTGGCCTGGTTCCTATTGTTTTTGCTCTCCTTGGGGCTTACAAGTGCAACCCTTCTTGCCTTGTTACCTGGGGACAGTCCTTGATCATGTGTCCCTTCTCCCCACATCAAAAACATGCTCCAAGTAGCTTAAAGCGCTCTCTCCTGTAAAGCTTCCCACAATGCTTACATTTGGGGTTCAGGTTCCAGCTCCTCTCCACCCTGCTATTGCCTCCCATATTTGAGGGTTGTACTGAAACTGTCTTTGCCTGCTTGTTCTTAGTAGAGCCACTACTTCCCACTTCACTGTGTGTGTGGTAACTACTTATACTCCTCTCAGGCATTGGAGCACTCATTCCCTTTTTAGAAGACTGCTCCCTGTTCTTCCTCTTCCAACTTACTTCATTCTTTATATTCTCCAGTTTTTTAGCCAGGAGTGTAGCATCTACTAGCTGCTAGTAGTCACAGAAATTGTGGATTAAGACTTTCTTCTTGATCCCTAAATGAAACCTTCCCTCAAAATTGCGGTACTTATCTTCCTGATTCGCCATAATGTTGACCGCATATCCGGAAAGTTGGGTGAACTTTAGCTCATACTCACTCACACTTATGTCCCTCTGTGTCAGATTCAGAAACTCCCTGGACTTCTCTTGTATATAAACTCTGGAGAGGTACTTCTTCCTAAACACTTCCACAAGTCTCTCTATGAAAAAATTGGAGGCATAACCTGACTGTGAGGCATTAATTCCCATCAATGAAGTGTATCCCCCTGTAGTAGGCTCACCGCATATCAGAGCACTTCATGTGAAGCAGGATTCTCTCGGTCCTCTTCAACCATGCTTTGGCCTATTCCAGATTTGTCGTATCATTGAAATCTACAACCCCATACTTATGGAGCTTATCATACTGCCCACTCCTATCCACTGAAGCTTGTATCAGCCCTTGTGACCCTTGGCCCATGGCATAAGTGAAAACCTGAGCAAAGGCTTGAAAGAAATGCGGATCCATGAGGTTTGCTTGAGGCATTGGTGGAGGCGATGGGGGAACCTCATATTGTGTACTAGGTGCCCCAAAATCAGCAGCAGAATGTGTCCCCACATCTTGTGGGACATAGGATTCATCCATGCTCCTTTAGTGAAAGTGAGATCGAGTCATAGCTCCTTGAGTTCTCTTTCAAGGTGGCATTTTCACTCATTCAATATAAAACCATTTAAAATCCTTAGTTTATGTAAAACAATTTCAAATAATGTAAAACAATTCAATCATATAAAACAATTTCAAATTATGTGAAACAATTCAAAACAATGCAAGTTATTCATTTAAAACAATGCACGCTCATTTCATGTCTTAAACTACCCATTTCATGCCTAAGCTACTCCTAAACCTAGTCCTACACCTAGACCTAAACCTAGTTACTCTGATACCATAAGATGTTAGGCCCCCTTTTTGGAGCCCAACTGTCCAGAAGGCATAAAGTGTGAGGTTGGAGCGTGGTGGAAAAACTTAGCACTTAGGGGCTAAAACCCTTCGGAAGCAAAGCGGGTTCGCCGCAGCAAACTTATGTTTTGTCACGGCGAACTGATGGGAATAACTCCACTAACCCCTTCAGGGGAAGTTTGCTGCAAAAAACTAAATGTTTCGCTATGGCAAACTAAATGTTTTGCCACGATGAACGTATAAGAGAAATCCCATGAACCCTTCGGGTAATTTACGCTACGGTGAACGATGTAGCTTCACCGTGGCAAACTTGAAAATTTATCTTCGACGCGGCGAAGTCACCACACCAACGAAAAATATAGCTTCAGGTCAATTACGCCACAACGAACTCTTGGCTTCACCGCAGTGAAACCTGCAGGACAAACCAAAAAATCCCAACTTCCTATAATACTAAATGCAAACACAAATTCTTTCAACCACTCTCATCAATTCCATCTAAACACAAAATGAACTTGAACATAACCACAAGAAAATTTCCAAATTCTTAATCTTATTACAGATTAATTGTAATGCGAAAAGTTTGAAAGCTAAAAGCAACATCAACCATATTTCACTAATATCCAGAAGAAAAATTTTACAAAGCTTTAATGGGCATTTCAAGTCACAATATATCATAATCCAAAAATACCAAGTTTACATAAACTAAAAATGCTCAAAATGTGACTAAGGCCTTGTTTTACAAAACGAGTTTTAAATACAAAAACATTTCAAAAGTAGAGTGATGCCTCAACTCTTGGTTACTTAATCTCTTGCTCCTCACCTGAAGATAGGACAGAATGGGAGGGGTGAGCTCAAAGCTCGTGGGTAACAATTTTATAACCAATAACAAGCAAAACGATTGTAAAAATTCACATGGAATTATAATGCACATATTTTTCCAAATTCTCATTTATCAAGCAATTTGTAAGAAATATAATTCATGCATTCAACAAATTTGTCAATACAGAGCACATCAAAATGGTTTAGGTGGATCCAAAAACAGAAAGCACTACACATTTTCACATAATGATCCTATATAGCCGTGAACAGAACCTACTATCACAATCTCATTTAATGGTCTTGTGTAGCCGTGAACTTATGGGAGTTCGAAAAAAAGCTCCATGCCACTAGCGGGTAGATGGGAGAAGCCTTTTATCGAAGTGCACTTAACTTAACTTAGGGGATCAGCACAAACCTACATAATCATGCATTTCACATTTTGTAAACATATTGCCTCAAATGGCATTTTTTTTCAAAACTTGATTTCATAACCACATTATCGTTTCAAAAATCAATATCCTTTCAAAATCATTTCCATCATTCATTTCATAGACCAATAACACAATTTATAAACAAACATGTGGCACATTGTCAAAGCATTCAAAAAGTCTTAATGAAACACTTATAACACAATTGAAAACATTTAAACTTTCTTGGTTTGGAAGAAACATTAGGGTCTTAATACTTAATTATAAAAATGTAACCCACCTTGAATTCCTTGCTTATAATCTTGCTCAAAGATGCCTCTCGTCTTGATCCTCTCTCCTTCCTTGATTTCCTTAAACAATAATAAAATCCCAATTCAATAGGAATTCTAATTTGAGAACCCTAAGCAAAATACATTCACTAACATGATTTTAGAGTACTTAAGCCCATGCATTTCCTAAGTTTCATGAACCAAAACCCTTCCATAAATCCAAACCTTTGGGTCAATTTTTCATTATCATTTTTATCCATTAAATGATGAAATTTGATAACACTTTCTTCTAGAAAAATGTTTCCCATTATCTTAAGTTTCTAATGACACCAAAATCATTCAATTTGGTTTAGTACTCTAAAAGTTATATCCCAAACATTTTTGGGCTATTATTATACTAACACAACATTCTATACTCAACTTCCATCTAGAAATTGGAATTCTTATAGACTGAATTAGAACTCCATTGCATCATATAATTTGTATACCTAGGTCTCTGTTTTACTCCAAATAAAAAATCATTCCATTTGGATAACTACACAAAATGTTATGCTTAAAACACCAAAACATGTTTGTGTAGAAAAGTTGACTTCACCGCAACAAACTTGTCCAAATACCTACTCCAAGAGCATGTTTTGCTACATTTTCCATCTTTTTACTTCCCACATTTTACATATAACCCATCTTAAACGTAAAACATCTCTTCTATTTCATTTTCAACTTCATTTCAACATAATATCATTTACAAATACATCATGATCTATCTTT
The DNA here is from genome assembly GCA_027563575.1 of Erythroxylum pedicellare. Taxonomy (NCBI): domain Eukaryota; kingdom Viridiplantae; phylum Streptophyta; class Magnoliopsida; order Malpighiales; family Erythroxylaceae; genus Erythroxylum; species Erythroxylum pedicellare. The sequence continues at coordinate 43,205,443 of JAOQMP010000210.1, forward strand.
GATCAGTAACCCAAAAAGAGAACATTTGCCTACATCATTCATCAATAACTTTCTACCCATATTCAACTTCATTTGAGTTTCATTTAACCATACCCATGAAATTTAAAGCATAACTTACTTGTTGAAGCTTCAAACTCTCTAAACTCTTCAAGATCTCCAAAAACCCTAACTTTTTTCTTCTTTTCCTCTCCTTCCAAAACACTCTCCTTCTTTCTCTCTTCTCACTCACAATTTTTCTTCTTTTACACACTTAATAATCATAAAATGCCCCTTTTGCCCTCCAATATAAGCCTTATGTCTTTTTAAACTTAAGTGTCTTCCAAAAATGCCTTTAATCAATCTTACAACATTAAAACTTTAATTCCCACAAATCCATGAAATAAATCCTCTTAACATTGACATAATAATTAAACTCCAAATAAAATGATTTATCCAGCAAGACCACAAATTTATTCAAATCATGCTTAATAAAAAAAATTTTGGGCCCCAACATAACCTAAATAGGCTATTTAATCCTTTTCATAATAGATTGAGGAAAAAAAAACCCTAAAGCCTTGATTTAAAAAAACACATTAGTTTATTGAACTAAATAAAAGAAATCATCAAAGATATCCCTATCTTACATATAACTGACCCAATTGCATTCAAAATTATAGAAACACATGCTTATGATCAAGGATACAGAAGCATCTTAAAACAAAAGTGTTATTCCCTAATAATACCCAAGAATAATACCCAAGAGGGGTTGGATTGGGTGAATTCAAGATTTTAATTAAAGTATACTAACTTATGGAACAATGTCTACAAATTATCACAAATGAAAGAATGAAAAAAAAGTATGAATTTAATTACGCTTGTAAACAAAAAAGTAAAGAGTAAAGGAAGAGAAATATGAGCTAATTTATAGTGATTCGATAAACAATCCTTGACCACATCCACTCATAAGACTATCTTAGATTTCCATTATAATTATTCTTTTAACGCGAAGAATACAATTTATACATTCTTTTATTTTGGGAAAGAGGAACCACTTTTTCAATCTTTTTTCAAGGTAAACGAGTTCCCCAAACAACTTTTAGATTAACCCAATACAACGATTACACATGCCAAAAATAACTTACAACCTAAAACTTCTTGATGCAAAAATCAATAAGAAAACACCTATTCATAGTGTCTGCTAGAGCTAAGAATTACCTGTTATAATGGCTATATTTGATACACTGGTCGACCAATATACATTAAAAATCCTAGATTTACTAGCTGTTGGAATACAAATCGACCAATATACATATTGGTTAACCAATATGGCACATTATTTAACCAATATATCAACCAATGTTACATCAAACTTTCAACACTTCAAATTTAACACCTTTTTCCTATATTGGTCGACCAATCACCCAAAACACATGACTTTAACAACTTTAAATGCTCAAAAAATTTTGTTTAATCAAAATATGATTAAAACACTTGCCAAAATTTTACCTAAGTATTATCTAAAAGATTAGGAGGCTTTTATACTAAATCTAAAAGCTTTAATGCCTCTTGATGAATGTAAAGACTCATAAAATAAAGTAAGATGAAATGTTTATACATTGTTAGGAACCCAAGGGAATTTCGCAAGGGGAAAGGCAAGCTTGACTTGGATTTTCGCAAGCCTATTAGGTAGGTAATGTATTTATAGTTATTGTATAATTGAGCAAATTCTTGCCTATGTGTGTATATGTGGTTTTGCTTAAAATTGATATGCATGAAATTGAAATAATTATGAATACTTGGAAATGCATGATGCATTGTGGTTATGTTATACCTTGAAAGAGGTTATAACATTTGAAATTGAATGAAAAGAAGAAAAAGAATGAAAATATAAGAATATGATGAAATGAAAGAAGCATGAGAGTGCAAATTGTGATTGACTAAATCGAGCATAAATTTGATTGTTTTTGGGCAAGAGAGGAACCGTTTCGTAGTCACGTGCACGTCGATGTAAAGCCTTCTCCCAGCTGCCCACTTGTGGAACACGAAAACCGAAAAGTGGATTCATTTTGTTCATTGAGTAAACTTCGGTTTCTCTGTTTTGTTCACGAAACCCTCGAGCCAATTGTTGTGCACTGCATCTTTAGATGTTTAAGTATAGTGCATAATAAAGTGCTACATTTAATGGATTAAGTTTATGCCGTGTATTAAGTTTGAGTTACATTGATCAATGTTTAATTGATTGAATGACGAATGCTAGAATTGCTAAACATATATATACATATGCTTGAATATGTGGCCAATTTCAAATGGCTATAGATATATTAGCCACTGAGCCATGTAGCTCACCCCATTATTCCCTCCTCAGGTGTAGATCGAGAATATAAGTGATCCTTGCAAGGCATTTGGGCAAATTCCAAGGTAGTAGCTTTTTTCACTAAGTTAGTTTGTTCACTTTTAGGATAGCTTCATAAGCATGTAAACATCGAGCATCTGGTATATGCTGTATTTTGGGGTTAAGCCCTTATTCAAAGTGTATTGATGTAATTAAGTGATGTATGAGTTTCTATTTCTTGGGCAAATGAGTTAAACAAAAACTGAAAAGTACCTAGGCATATGTGCATGTTTCTTTGGTAGATGTACAATTCTTGATCTAAGCCTTTCATAGGTGTAAAAGTTGTGTGCTGACTTCTAGGAGAAACTAGACTAATTGAGGATAAATTAGTTAAAGTTGTCCTCTGAAAAGTTGTAGTTTAATTTTCCAGCTTTCCATCGACATATAGTTTTGACACTTTGAACTTCGGAGTCGAAAGTTATAGTCTTTATAAGGGGGAAGATGTATTGTCTGTAAAGACGTATCATCTGTAATGACATCATTCATCTTAAGAGATGCATTATCTGTAAAGATGGATCGTCTGTGATGATGTCATTTCATCTATAAGGATGCATCATCTGTAAAGATGCATCATTTGTAAAGACATATCGTCTATGATGATGTCATTCATCTTAAGAGATGCATCGTCTGTAAAGATGTATCATCTGTGATGACGTCATAGCATCTATAGAGTTGTATCATCTGTAAAGACGTTTCATCTTAAGAGTTGCATCGTCTTAAGTTGATTTTGCTTCGTCTTAAGTTGACGCCACATCGTCTTAAGACTTTGCTTCGTCTTAAGTTGACACCACATCGTCTTATGACTTTACTTCGTCTTCAGTTGACCCCACATCATCTTAAGACTTTTCTTCGTCATGAGTTGACCCCGCATCGTCTTAAGACTTTGCTTCGTCTTAAGTTGACTTTGCTTTGTCTTAAGTTGACCGCACATTGTCTTAAGACTTTGCTTCGTCTTAAGTTGACCTTGCATCGTCTTAAGACTTTGCTTCGTCTTAAGTTGACCCTAGTTCATCTTAAGACCTTCGCTTCATCTGTTCTTTTATTTCCTCTGCCATATTCACTTCGTCTGTTCTTTTATTTCATTTGCCCTCTTCGCTTCATCTGTCTTTTGTTTCGTCTGCTTTTTGCTTTTATGACCAAGACTTCTTCCTCTATTTACTATTCATCTAATACCATCGTCGGGTCCATTTTGACTTTTCAGACGATAGATTATGTTTTCAAGGTCTTCATAAAAGTGGTAAATCTTAAAGTCCTCTTTTAAGCTACCCCAAAGAACACCTAAATTTGATAGCTATGATGAGGGTTATTCAAGTGTCACCAAAACAAATTTAGTATAGTTGAGGGTAAGTACTATTTTCCATCAAATGTCTCCAAATGTTTGGATTCCAAAAACGGGATCCAACACTATGACCCAAGAATACTACTTGGTCAAGCCAAAATTCACACTTACTGAACTTGGCATACAATTGGTTCTCCCTCATAATCTATAGAACTAACCTCAAGTGTTAAGAATGTTCCTCTTTGCTCTTCAAATACACCAAAAATATCATCAATAAATACGATTACAAAGTGATCTAGGTAGGGTTGAAATACCTTGTTCATCAAATCCATAAAAGCTACCGGAGCATTTATTAATCCAAAAGACATCACCAAAAGCTCAAAAAGCCTACATCTAGTTTGGAATGCACTCTTAGGTACGTTAGCTTCTCCTATCTTCAACTGATAGTACCTTAATCTCATTACCAATTTAGTGAATACCTAAGCTCCTACAAGATCGACAGTAAACTTCATCTCCCTATCTGGGGGTAATCCTGGTAATTCTATGGGAAACACATCCAGGAATTCCCTAATAACGGGAATATCTTGAACTATCTATTCAGTTTGGTTATTAGTTATGTAGGCTAAGTAAGCCTCACATCCCTCTTGAATCAATCTAAGAGCACTCATTAATGAAATTAGCCTAGCTAGCACTGCTTGACTAACACCTCGAAATATTACTCTCGACTGATTAGGAGATTCAGTAATTACCTCCTTAATGTAGCAGTTCATGATAGCCCTATGTGCAGTAAACCAGTCCATACCTAAGATAAGATCTATCTCATTTAATTGCAATACTATCAGGTTAGCTTCTAACTTCACCTGATCAACCTGAATAATACACCTTCTTCAAACCTCCCTAATTGCGGTAGTACTACCTACTAGAGTGCTCACCTCTAATTCACTTTTCAATATCTTTTTTTCACAATACTATTTAGATGCTAGATAAGGAGTAATAGAATAATGCATTAATCCTAGATCTAATAATGCATATGCCTCAAAATTAAAGACATATAACACACCTACTATAACATCTGGGGAGTCTTAGGCCTCCTGTCTAGTAATGGCATATATCTTAGCCTGAGACTGTGGTTAATTGCTCCATACCTCAGTTCAGGCATTAGGACCAATAGAACTTGTTCTACCCCTACCTCTGCCTCTCTGTCCTACTCCACTCGTTCTGCTTTGCGGAATAGTCACTTCGATTACCAATCCTCCTCTCACTTTAGGCTGAGCTCCTACAACGGTAGGACAATCTCTAATCTGATGCTCAAAAGAGCCACAACGCAGACAAATTCTTGATATCTTCCAGTATATCCCACTATGACTTTTCCCACAATGTTCACAACTGGGGTTTTGTTACGTTTGTCTGGCCTAAACTCCTACCTGTACTCTCCTTTCTCATCTTTCAATAGTTGTTGGATTCTAATTGAAGCATCTCTCAACTTAGTGAAACTGCTCAAATTAGTAATTTCTAGTCTTGTCCAAATCTCCATATTTAATCCATCTTCAAATCTCCTATATTTGTCCTCCTTAGTCGGAATTGAGGCAGTAGCATATCACATTAACTCATTAAACCACACTTCATACTCAGCTACAGTGAGACTTCCCTGCCTCAAATCTAAGAAATCCTTCATCTTTCTGTCTGAGTAAATCTTTGGCATGTAATTCTCCTTGAAGATCCTCAAAAAGTCTTCCTACGTCAATCTACAGGGTTGGACCAAGCTACCAGGAACATTCTTCCAGCATTGGTAGGTCGGACCTTGAAGTAGTGAATCTATATAGTCGAACCTCTCGTCAGAACTCATAATCCATCTAGTCAAATATCCTCACTATCCTTTCTAACCAACCGTCTAACTTAGCATGGTTTGTACTTCTATAGAAGTCTATAACACCCTGCTTCCTAAGTTTGTCATACCTCCTTTCTCTCCACTTAGGTACTCTCTGAGACATTGACTCAAACTGAGGCATAGAAGACTCTCTATTAGCTCCTATTGACTCGAGGTCAGCTGACTCGATGACTCAGTCTCCTACGGCGAATAACCTATTGCTCTTATATATTCCTAGGGATGCTAAACCATGCTTTATTACCAAAATTGTAACATGCCACTACCATAGTGCATATGCCTAAACATCTATAAATTATTTGAAAATATACCCTATGGGAATGGCATGTTAGAGCAATCACATGCACTTATTAAGGCATCATACATAACACAAGTATTTAAGAAGATCAAAACTTCCCATGTTATTCATAAACATGAACATACATTGTTTCATTACAGTACATAGTCCACATATATACATTACCAACAACATTTAAGAGTTTGCTACTCTTTACAAGATGTTTTACATGAGGTGGAATGTTACACCAAAATATCCTATCTATACTTTTTAGTGTCAACTGACCGACCTTTAAGCCATTTCTTATCCCAAAATTGACAATACTAAACTGCTACTAGATTGCCTTAGAAGCTAAGTCTCCTCAGTACCTAAAAATTAATGATGCAATTTTGATGAGTTTGCGAACTCAGTGAGTGAACCATCATGGATGTGCTCACTCAAACAAAACATAAATATCTCACATATAAAACATAGTTTAATCAGTATAACACCTCATCCAAATATATATATAAGCATATTATGAATACAAAGACTTCATATAGTCATTTCAAAACAATCCAATCATTTATCTCAATTCTTTAAATCATTAAGATGTACACAAGCAATTCACATTATTATATCAACATAATTCAACATTTATTTGCAATCAATCTCATGAACATATATAAAGATATAGACGTATTCAATTCTTATTTTATTGTGATCAAGTGCCTATTTGACTATCCCGTATCTATTGCAGATACCGGGTTCATTTTATATAATGTCTTGTACCCATCATAGATACTGGGCTCATTGATAACTGAGCTTGCGGCTTGTTGCGCACATTTCTGAGCTTTAAGCTCTTTTTCACTTGGGTCACTCCAGTCACAACTCTTTTATCTATTCATGCATTTCTATATGGTGAGATGCAACAATTCATATATGATGCATTCATTATTTCACATTCGCTATATTCCAATCATATATCACATTCTTTGGATCTAGTTCTGGCATTTAACATTTTATTGAGAACACATATTTCCATATTCACATACATTTGCAAAACACTTCCAATACATTCCTAAATATCAATCTCCTCGGACAATTGATGGTTCGAAATTATCGCAATCACATGAGTAGCAATTTAATAACTGAATTTTACATAAAGCAATTAGATTATGGTGAGAGAGACATCTAGGTTGACTAACAGTAAGATCCAAATAGGTATTGCCTCAACGATCCGGCAATATCTAGATGTTGTTGGTCAATTTGTGCTTCTATATCATGCAATACACACATATGTACACATCACTAACTTGTTTAATTAAATTAGTACTCAATCATACACATGTATATATGTTATGTTTAATGTATGTTCAATTGACTATCACGGGTATGTAACCTTATTCATAAATCTTGCTCACTCATTCGCCATATCTTGTACATAATTTATTGGTGATTAGATCAATGCCTTAAGACATCTCAATTACTTTAAATTCATTCAATAAAACATTTATCCATCACTTCCTAACATTCCCTACTCATGCAACTTCCTAATTCTCATGCAATCATACCTAATTCATGACTTGTATCCCTTGCATCACATTTGCATTCATAAGAACACCTTCATTTTTTTAACAACTCATACTTCCCAATTTTATATACATGGATATCAAACAATCTATTCCTAAATTCTAACATCAATTATAAACTTAAACTTATCAAACCCTTAATGAATCAATCAAATAGCCTTCTAGGTTCATTTCAAACCATAATCAAATCCAATTACACTAAGGTAAAGTAACTTACCTTTAGTTGCTTCAACTATCACCCAAAATAGAGTTTTTCACTTCCTAAGCATTTCCCACAATCATGGTTACCTTTCCACGATCGTGGAAAGACAAAAAAAAACCATTTCTTCTTCATGGCATTTCCTACGATCGTGGGTACCTTTACACAATCGTGGAATGGGTGAATAGATGATTCACCATCCCTTTCCTTCAATCTTTTTCCAAATTTTAACATCATCATACTAATCTATTGATCATAACTCAATTACACCTAAATTATACTTCATTTCCTTATCAATTTCATCTCTAATTTCAACTCAAAATCATTCAATTGGCAATTAAAAAATTATAGTGTTTCAAGCATTAAAAAAATCAAAATAGAAACTATCATTCACTGTGATCATACATGTAGTCCTAGTTGTTTCCCATTTCAAAATCACTATATGAGTACCTTTCTTTAACATAAATTTACCTTTATTATACCTCAATCCTAACTTAAAAGCATCCACTAAACAACCTTTAACCTACAATTTCACACAATCAAATCACAACCGATTCATTCATTAAATTCCAGCAAATCGCATCTTCAACCTTACATGTAATTCATCTCAAGTCATCCTTAAACAATATTCATGGGTGTTATGCTGACATATAACTAAATAAGGTAATCAAATACTTACTTGTTTGTCTCAAGATTTCCTCAATCAATAAACTAAACAAGCCTCCCAAGAATCAAACATACATTAAGAACAAGATGGGATTAAAGGGTTTCAATTTACAAGATGAAGACTACAAAAATTTTGGCAAAATTTAAGGTTATAGAGGTTGTGTAAGTGTATGTCGGCAATGGAAGAAGATAAGAGGAAAGAATTAAGCAAGAACAAAGAGAAAATGGTCTTCCATAGGTGTATATGTTGTGGGATAAGTGTGTGGTTAGGGTTTAGCCACTTGTCCTAACACTTGTTAAGCAAAGGGTCATACCATATGTTTTCTTCTATAAACTACCAATTGTCACTCCATAACTAGTCCATTTGTCATTAGACCATACTTCACTCAACTATACCTCCATTTGTAACTCTTTATTAAAGCCAATTTTCACTCTATTATTGATGCCACATAGGCTCATTCAACTTAAATTCCCATATATCACTTTTTTCTTACCCTTTTAATATTTTCTCTAAACTAAATGCACATAACACTTCATCAATCACCCAATTGTGACTTTAAATTTCAATTCACTAATTGTAGTCCATCAAATTAGAATTCAAGACATGATCAATTCATAATCACACAATCACAATGTAAATATTTAAAATCTTTCATACCTCAAAATAAATCAATTGAGTGCATAAACTATCTTTGCAATATGTACTAAATCATAATTCATGTATTTGTGTGAATATGATGCATGTAAAGGAAATGCACTTCATGAATTCTCATATGATATGACTCATATGACTTTATACACCAGATAAATTTCTAAGTGAAGGAATGGGCCATTGCATGATCCATACCCTAAACCCACAAATCCATGGAATAAACCCTTAAAGATTCACACTCCACCTTCTTCTCCACCAAAACCACAACCTTCCCACTCTATTAGGAAAGATAAAGCTCCTCAGATAGATTTCATAGCAACTCTTACACTAGCATATATTCTTGAGACATCTGAAGAAGAATGCATAGCACTAGTCTTTGCATCTATTCCTAAGATATTTGATGAAAAATGACCCTTTGAGCATTCTGGAATCTCTCAGTAATCATCTATAGTAGCTGAACCATTTGAAGTGTCTGAACCATCTTTAGATGAATATACACATTTTTCTGACTTGACATATCTAGCTCAAGTCATGATGACCATGCCTCAACCTACCAAAGTTGAGCCAGAGATTAGTGAAGATAAGTCTATAGGAACTGAACCCTTTAGACCTTCACCCCCACTAGCACCATAACCACCAACCAAACCTACTCCTGGTCCTTGGTTTACATTCAATGATCTTCCGCCTAAAAAATAGAGAGAGCATCGAGGATCAATTTATAAATGACTTGACTGAATTATCCTTTAAAGGATATTTTGTCTTAGATTACTTCGCGATTTACTGGTACATTATGAGAATGGCGGCAAAGTCTTGATGAATATCAAATACTTCAGTTCGTATAAGTCACATCCACTGGATTACTTCTTAGATTAATTTATAAAAGGTTCATTAGTTACTTCTAGCTTATCGATAAACAAGTCAGATAAGAATACTTCGAGAGGAAGTGTTATTCTCTAGATAAAAGAGATTTATAGAAACATTTTAGCATATAATAGAACTTTATTATCTACTCAATGGATTAAATGATGTTACTCTCTGTTATACACTCATTTCCTCTCTTTTAGAAGAATTACAAGCTGAGTTATAAAGGACCATTGTTGCACTTCGAAGAGATATTAAAGATATATCTCTTAGAGAAATCTACCAACTCGTCTTAGCTTCTCTTGATAAGCTATGTGATCAACAATTGTTCTTCAATAACATGATTAAAGATGGTCCTTTGTTAAAGAAAGTGTACAAAAATCTATGTTTGACGATCAAGTGTAAGGAGAAAAAAGATTGTGATTGTCACACAAAGAAGAAACACCATATGTCCCCTGAGGAAGGTTATAAGCCCTTCAGAAGAAAGAAACAACAAAGTTTTGTTCATTTCTTCAAAAGGAGAAATCCTCAAGGAAAACCACTAGACTGTTGTTTTCTTTGTGGGAAATTAGGACAGTTTATTCATCAATGTCCTCATAAGAAAAAAAGGGATATCAAACTCCTGGATTCCATTGAAGCCATTATGTCGATCCATGATGATCATGGAAACATTGAAAACTTTATCGAAGAACAATCCAGTGAAGATAACGACACCAAGTTTGTTGTTCCCTTTGATTCTTTTGATGAGGATGATAACTCCTTTAATATCTCCATTTCTGAAAATGGCATCTTTAATTCTGAAGATGACATGCTTTACATGTTACAGCAGCAGCAACCATGTCTCAAGCTTGTCCCCAAGCCTATTCCTCATCCCTATGTGCACATCCAGTTACTATTCCAAGATAAGTATGATCGACCCATTAAACCTATTTGGTACATGAATATTGGATCTAACAGAACTATTATAAAGTCCATCATTTTACCCCCTAAAGCATGGAGTTCCCATGATGAGTATTTCACTACTACTAATGGAAATGCTTTCAAGATCAAGCTTATTACAAAAAAAAGGGGGATTCATTTCTTCCCTGATTGTGTGGTATAGACCAAGGTTCTTAGCAGTATCTACCTGGCCCAAATATTCTCATTAGAATGGATGCTTATTATCAGGCATCTCCATTATAGATTCTACTTGTAAGGATCAAATGTCTTGCTAACTTTAGCTCTTACAATGACATCAAGAATGTATTTAAGCCTACTTAAGTACCACCACTGTATGAAGCCTTAAGACATCAATTTTCGGACTACTATCCTGAGTCTTATGCACAGTTCTCTCATTTCAATCCTCTATAGAAGGATCCTAATTTCTTCATTCATCTTCCTTTCAAGAAGAACGAAAATATCAATCCTACTAAGGTAACTCATTTGGGTATGAACCCTGATGATTTGAAACTAGCACAGGAAGAATACGCTATCAGTAAGGAATTATTGAGCCCATTAAATTAGATTAGGCTTGTCAAGCTTTTTATATAAAAAAAAGTTCTAAACAGAAGTAAGGAAAAAAGAGGTTAGTTATTGACTATAAACTTCTAAATGCTTTCCTACAGGATGATAAATTTCCACTGCCAAAGATTAGTACGTAGGTACTATTTCTAAAGGAAGCTATTATCTTCTCCCAGTTTAATCTCAAAACAGGATTTTAGCAACTTAGAATTGACCTTAAGACAAATACAAGACAACCTTTTGTATTCCAAACGCCTAATACTAATATACTGTTTTGCCGTTTGGACTTAAAGTTACTACTTCATTATTTCAATGGGCTACGACAAAGATCTTTAAGCCCATTCTCTACAATGCTTTACTCTACATTAATGACATCTTGTTATACTCTAAAACCATGAAGAGCATCAAGCTTTACTCCAAACATTCTTGGATCTTATGAAGCAATATGGGATTATGCTCTCAACAAAAAAGAACCATATCAGGACAACCTATATAGAATTTTTGGGTATCTACAATGGATTCTATCAGTCTAGACTATATATTACTAGTGAATTATTGCATTTTCTTGATGATAACCTCATAACCAAACAGATACAACAATTCCTTGGAATTGTTAATTATATTAGAGATTTCATCCCTTGCGTAGCTAGTTATAAATTGTTCTTATCAAAATTGCTACAAAAGAATCCACCACTATAGGGAAAAAAAAAACAAATCCATACAACATCTAAAGGAAGCCTGTCAACATCCACCAACTTTAAAGATTCCTAATAAATGCCTTCGTATTTTGCAGACAGACACAAGTGACAATTATTAGGGTGCCACTCTCATTGACAAAATTGACAAAAAGTGGTATTATTGTGATCATGCAAGTGGACAGTTTAAATAATCGAAAAGGCATTATCATGTGAGCTATAAACAAATATTGGTGGTCAAAAGAGGAATTGAAAAGTTCAATTCCCACCTCAACTTATATCGCTTTATCATCGAAATGGATAACACGACTTTTCTTAAGATTCTTGAGCCAAAGAAGAAACCCTACCAAATAGCCAACTACTTCGATGGCAAGAATGGTTCTTACATTATAAATTCACCATTTTCCATATCAAAGGCCATCATAATATCCTTGTAGACTTTCTCTCTTGACCTACTAAATAAGTTCAGTTTATCTCTCCTCTTCTCTCCACCACCATCCCGCTCCTCCTTCCATTCATAGAACTCCCTCAAAATGACAAAACAAAGAAATCCTTTCCTCCTTTGTCTCCTAACCCTCCAAATGCCTTAAAAGAGATTTTTTCTCTTCTCTGTCAGAGCATGTTCTATGAGCTTCATCTCAATCTTAGCAATCTCAATATTCCTCCTCATCCTTACCATTTTAATTCCTCCACTCTATATCGTGTCATGTATCATCTTTATAATATTCTTTATGAACCAGCATTGTGGCATCTATGGGCCTTATCTGCCCAATATGGTTGTCTAATCTCTCTTTCTCCTCTCCATGTTTACAAACATTTCTCTGATCCTACCAATGCCAAATCCCTCCTTTGGACTTTCCTCGAATGGTTCCAACCTCTGTCAAAATGGCATATTCAAATGTCTCAACTCTTAAATCAATATCAGTTATGGGATACTCCCTTGACAGATTGTAAGGCCTATACAATCTTCATCATCAATTGTCCCTATTGCTTAACCACCTCTAGTTATCTATGCACTCTAAATCATGTTTAGTATTGGCATACAACTGGTGATTGGCCTATTAATCATACTCAACTGATGATAGAGTTGCATTCCTTCCTGGATCGTCTCAACCATTATCCTTAAACATTTTCATCTCTGACATATAATTCTCAGGGTCCTTATCCAGGCAATTTTTCTATTCTAGGACCTATATCTCCTTATGCTACATATTAGAGTTCAATTGACTAGTTTAAATTTAATGGATTTAACATTGTGGCTAGAGAGTTGCCATATCCTTCCGAAGAAACTATTGCACCATCTAGGCCTTCCAGTAAGCCTACTCTCTTTTCTATCCCATTTAAAAATGGTTCAAGCCTATGGCCCCCAACTTGGACTAATACAGACATTGCCTAATTCATCCACACAATGGAACAACTTGATAATGACATAGAGCTGACAGATGATGATTCTAACAATGACAGTCATGGCCCACATTCTCTCTCCACTCCACTTTAAGTTATTTGTTTTTATCTTGTAAAAGAATCTTTAGGGCCTATGATAAGTTATTGTTCTTGATATATTTTAGCTTTATTTTGTCATCGTTTTTGCATTGAATGATGTTAATTTGCCTTTAATTTTTGTAAATCTGGTACTGCTCCTTTGTTTTTGGTATTTGCAGGTGTTTTAGGAAGATAATGAAGCAAACCTGAGGAATACACGGTCTACCCGTGTAAAAACACACAGCTCATGTAAAGTTGAAGACTCAAAAGAAACACGATATGACCGTGTAGATTCACATGGACCATGTCTTTCAAAGTAAGGACACATAACCAGAGCCAAAAGTTACACGATCTGATTGTATATATTCACATGGTCTGTGTATGACAGTTTTCGGTGATCAAAAAGTAGTTTTGCCAAAAGAAAGTGGGGGGACTTTTTCAGAGAGAGAGATCTTGGGCTGAGAGAGTAGGAGCTGAAGAGAAGAAAGAAGGAGAAAGACAAAAATCAATCAAATAAAAAGGAAAGCTTGGAGATTGAGAAATCAAGATTCAAGAAGCAATTAGAGTTCCTTCTCCTCCTTTTTCCACCTATTATTTATCTTCAATGTTCATGTTTATGGTTTTATGTTTTATTTGAATTTAGTCATGAATATATAAATTCACTTATTTTGGGATGTTTGTTTCAACTTGGAATTTATGTGTTAAACCTTATGACTTTACTTTTTAATTCAATGTTGACTTTAGTAAGGTGATTTAATCCAATGTTGATTTGGTCTATCTAATCTAAGGTTTATAATTGGTTAATGATAGATGTTAATCTAGGTACTGAAAAGTGATGTTTAATATCTGAGTCACTGGATTAGACTTAATTGAAGAAATATCTAGAATATCTGAGTCACTGGATTAGACTTAATTGAAGAAATATCTAGAAATAGAATCCTTAATTAAGAGTACTTGAGATTAACCATTGAGTTTATTGGGTTGGATTTAATTTTTGGTCTCAGAAACTAGTTTAAAAATTGGAATCACGACGCCAATTACTTCGAAAGAATTAATTGACAACAGTGGTTTAATGTACTTGGATCAGTGTTTCAGTTCATACGGATGACATGATTTCTTTGTTGGGATGAACTCCTAGAATATTAGTTCAATTTCTATTAATCGTGTATCGATATTTCCTTAACAAAACAACTTTCATATTCAATTGCTTAGAAAATTTAGGATGTATAAATTTGGTATTTTGACTTAGTCCTTATGGATTGACACATGATTGCTGCAACTAAACCCATGTACTTGCAAAGTCCTATCAAGTTTTTGGCGCCGTTACTGGGGACATGTGTCAAATATTGAATTTTTTTTAGCAAAGTTGACTAAGGTTTCCTTAATTCATTTTTATTTGTATATTCTTTGTATATGAGCTTATTTACTCTCAATTGTGTTTCTCGTGTAGTGGAGAATTGACATTTATATGCAATATACTTTTACAGCCACATTTGATCCTGAGATTGACAGAATGTACCACAAGAGAAAGAGAAAGAAGTTTGCAAAAATGAGGAAGGTGACAACTCCCAGTAGTAGCAATACGATGGCCGAAGGAGTAGGACAGCGATTCGTGATTATGCAGAACTGGGGGTTCAAGAAAATAGTTTAGGGATTCGGAATCCAAGTGTGGAAGCAAATAATTTTGAGTTGAAACCAGCCCTTATTTCTATGGTACAACAATCACAATTTAGAGGGTCACCTGTTGAGGATCCAAATTTGCACCTAGCAGTTTTCTTGGAAGTTTGTGACACTTTAATGATGAATGGAGTCACCCCCGATGCGATTCGTCTCCACCTTTTTCCATTTTCTTTAAGAGATAAGGCACGAGCATGGCTTCATCTGCTTCCAGCTGGAGTTATTACTATATGGGATCAACTCTCTAGGTCGTTCTTAGCCAACTATTTTCCTCCAAGAAAAATGGTTAATCTCATAAATCAAATCTTAACATTCACACAAAAAGATGATGAGATGTTATATAAAGCGTGGGAGCGCTATAAAGATTTACTTCGATTGTTTCCACACCATGACTTACCAAATTGGATGGTTCTTTATAACTTCTACAATGGATTACTTAAATCGATGACCACATTAGTCGATGCTACAACTGGAGGGGTAATTTTGAACAAGACCTATGCTGATGCTTACAATCCCATTGAAGAGATGGCTCTCAACAATTACCAATGGTCTAACGAATAAGGAGAAACAAAACGTACTCCAGGTAAGTATAAAGTTGATGCTCTTACTGTACTTTATGATAAAGTTGATGCCATGACTCACAAGTTAGATCGTTTGAATGTTAATTATGTGAATGTTAATAATTCTACTTCTGCTTGTGAAATTTGTGGTTTTGTTGATCATTTATCTGTTAAATGTCAAGTTGGTAGTCCTTTTGCCCAAGATCAGGGTACCAACCAAGTTCATGCCATTAACAATCTTAACCAAAGACCTCAATTTGACCCTCATTCAAACACTTACAACCCAGGTTGGAGGAATAATCCTAATTTTTCTTGGAGGAATAACCAAAAACTCCCTATTTCAGCCAAATGTTAGGCCAACTCCTAGATTTCAAGGTCTTCCAATCCACTAGGACCTCCGAAATCAAACTTGGAAAGTATGATGGAATCTATGTTACTATCCCAAAGACAACAAGAAGAAACAATCAAGCAATTAACCTCTAAGGTAAACCAGTTAGCTACCCAAAATAAGTTGCTTGAGAACCAAATTGCAAATCAGGTTAGTTCATCAATCACACCATCAGGGAAATTATCTAGTCAACCTGAAACCAATCCTAGGGAGCATTGTAAAGTTGTAATATTGGGTAGTGGAAAACATTTAGTAGGACCTCGTGAGCCTAGGAATGAAGTTATAGAAGAGGGCAGTAATGAAACTCAGGACAGGATTAGTAATGAGATAGAAGGAGAGAAGGAAAAGAAGAATGAGGATGATCATCCTACTAAGGAACTACAAAAGCAATACCAAAAACCTTACACTCAACCAATACCCTTTCCTCATAGAATGGCAAAAGCCAAATTAAATGCTCAGTTTGGGAAATTCTTAGAAGTTCTCAAAAAGCCTTACATCAACATTCCTTTCATAGATGCACTTTCTTAAATGCCTTCTCATGCTAATTTTTTAAAAGAAATTTTGTCAAATCAAAGAATGTTAGAAGAGCATGAAACTGTTGCTTTGACTGTTGAATGTAGTGCTGCCATTCAAAACAAGCTTCCTCCGAAACTCAAATATCCTGAAAGTTTTTCAATCCCTTTCCAAATTGGTAAAGTTGTAATTGAATATGCTTTCTGTGATTTAGGATCAAGCATGAGTTTAATGCCACTTTCTTTGTGTAAGAAGCTTGATCTAAGAGATTTGACACGTACTACTATTGCTTTGTAATTAACAGATCGATCTGTTTAATATTCTGTTGGTGTATTAGAAGATGTGCCAATTAAAGTAGGTGATTTGTATGTGCCTGTTGATTTTGTTATTTTAGAAATGGAGTAAGACACCCGTACCCAATCATTTTGGGGAGGCCATTTTTGACTACAGCGAGATGTCAGATAGATGTGAAAATGGTAAATTACCTTTTGAGATTGGTAAGAATTATGTTCAATTTGAGTTGTCAAAGGCTACTAAATTTCCAAACTTATCTAATGATTGCTTTAGAATTGATTTAATTGATTATATTGTAAATATCCATTTGTCTAAACAACATTCAGATGATTTTCTTGAGCATTATTTGATTACTAATGGAACACCGAGTGATGAAATTCCAGAAGTGGCCATGATTGCTAAAGCTTTAGCAAATCTCCCTGCAGATTACATGTCCAAAGATGAGCAATTTGAAGTTTTGGAAGTGGATCAATTAATTGGAGCAAAAGCCCCTGAGGTAGAACTAAAACCCCTTCCCTCTAATTT
>JAOQMP010000210.1:43222937-43252362 GCA_027563575.1 Erythroxylum pedicellare
GATGATTAGTAGTAGTAGGCTCGTTGGAGAGAACCTTGGATCTCTCGAGTTGAGAACTCAAAACTTGGAGCAAATTTTCTGGACCCTTCTTTTATAAATCTTTACAGCTCTTAAATAGAACTTGGTGGAATACCCACCATTACAACAAAGGAATCACGAAAAGCGGTGGATCACCCACCTTATAACTCGAAAAACATGGGAAATGGGGAGTATGTCCTCCTATAATTTATTGAAAGGGAAACAACTTCTTATAAATGTATAAACTAGTGCCACTTATTTAGGAACGTAGTCTTTCAATTGGGCAGGTGGTCTTCCTATTCTCTTGCCACTAAGCTCTTGCATGTCACCATGATGAAAAGGCATGAATGGATGTAATTTCATGGGAAGTATTTGACTAGTTCCTTAGACACCTGGAAAATGGTGGTTAACATTACTCCTGGCCTCCAATAAGCCCTTGTCCTTAAGGGTGAAGTGAGGGAATTTCTTCCGTGAAAAAGAAATTGATTCCCATGTAGCTTTAGCTGGAGATGTATTATGCTAATAGACCAGAACCTCAGGCACCTTGTGGTTAATTCTGCAATCAAGAATGTCCAAGGGTTGTTGAGGGGGGTTCCTCTTGGATATGAATAGGAAGTTCCGTAACTTCTATGGGTCTCCTTTATGAAATTTCTTAAAAGCAGAGACATGAAAGACAAGATGAATCTTAGTCCCAACTGGCAATTCCAATTTGTATGCTACTGAGCCAATACGTTGTATAATGGTAAAAGGCCTAAAGAACTAAGGAGATAATTTTTGATGGTGACGATTTACTACAGTGACTTGGAGGTATGGTTGGAGCCGTAAGAGGACCTTGTCACTAACCTGGAATTCCAATTGGCGGTGATGTGAATCATACTTAGCCTTCATGTGTTGTTATGCAGATAATAAATTTTGGCACAAAGATGCAAAGACTTCATCGTGTTTTTATAACGCGACATCTATGGCATTGAGTTTGGACATATCTGGGTAATATGACAATAGTCGAGGTGGGGACCGACCATACACAACCTCAAAAGGGGTAGCCCGGAGGTAGGAATGAAAGCTGGTATTATACGAATATTTTGCCTAAGCTACCCAATCTAACCACTTAGTAGGATGGTTGCTGGTGAAACACCATAAATACATCTCGATTGTTCGATTAACTACTTCGATTTGGCCATCTGATTGTGGGTGATAGGTAGAACTAAAACAAAATTTTGTACCACTGAGACGGAAGATTTATTACCAAAATTCACTTGTAAATGTGACATCACGATTGTTGACAATGGATTCTGGTAAACCATGCAACTTAAAGATATTGTCGAAGAATAGACGTACAATGGTGATAGCCGTATAGGGGTGGGAGACTAGCACAAGGTGACAATATTTGGAAAATTAGTCTACCACCACTAAGAGTACGTTTTTCTGACGGGAAGTTGGTAGTCCTTCCACAAAATCCAAAGAGATGTCAGACCAAGTATGTTGGGGAACAGGAAGAGGTTGTAAGAGGCCTGTTGGTCATAAAGTTTCTGATTTATGTCGCTGACATATACTGCATTTTCTCACAAATTCTTCCATAGTCTTTTCATATTGGCCCAAAAGAAATCCTTGGTAAGGTGGAAAAGAGTCTTTTAACAACCCTCATATCCTTGGTTATGGATTGCCGTTAAAACAATTTGAATGATAGATAAAGAGGGTGGTAAGTAAACCCGATTTTTATAGAACAACAACCCTTGCTTTAAACTCTAGTGATTGGCTTCCTTTCCAGTTTAAATTTCTGAAATTAACTTTTGAAGTTCTATGGAATTGATCTGTTCCTGGCAAATGTCTCCAAACAACCCCAATTGTGGCAGCAAAATGGCTAAAAGAGTAGCTAAATCTGAATTGCATCTAGAGAGAGCATCGGCTACTATATTGTGGCGCCTTGGTTTATATTCGATTGTAAATGAATAGTCTATGAGTTTGCTTACCCAATGTTGTTGTGGAGGTGTGAGAATCCTTTGCTCTAATATGAATTTGAGGCTATAATGATCATTACGCACCAGAAATCTTGTGCCCCATAAGTATGGACACCAGTGTTGAATAGCTTTCATTAAGCCAATTAATTCTTTTTCATAAGTAGGTAGGCTGCGGTGGTGGATAGCCAATATTCGGATAAAGAAAGCAAAAGGTCTCTGATTCTGCTTTAACACTGAGACTAAGCCATCATCAGAAGCGTCACACTCAACAATGAAAGGTTGTGAAAAGTCAGGGAGGGCTAAGACTGGCGTGGAAGTCATGGAAAGCTTTAATTTTTGAAAGGCAACTAAGGAAGTCTCAGTCCAGTTGAAAGAATTTTTTCGAAGCATTGCTATAAGTAAGATTGCAATTGTTCCGTAATTTTGAATGAATTTGCGGTAATATCCTGTAAGGCCAAAAAATCCTCTTAGAGCTCGAATATTGGTAGGTTGTGGCCACTCCGTCATGGAAAATATTTTACTTTTGTCCACTTGGACTCACTCATGTGAAATGACACACCTCGAATAAGCAATCTTTGTTTGGGCAAAAGAGCATTTAGATTGCTTCAAAAATAATTGATGGTCAGAAAGTAATTGGAAGGCAGTTCGCAAATGTTGGAGATGCTCAATCCATGTGTGGTTGTAAATAAGGATATCATCAAAGAAGACCAACACGAATTTCCTGAGATGGCCACTAAAAACTTCATTCATTAAAGATTGGAAGGTTGATGGTGCATTCGTTAGCCCAAAGGGCATAACTAAGAATTTGAAGTGGCCATGATGTGTCCTGAAAGCTGTCTTCTTTATATCTTCTTCCCTTATTTGGATTTGGTGGTACCTCGAACGCAAGTCCAGCTTGGTAAAATATTTTGCTCCAAATAGTTCCTTAAGGAGTTCTTCTATCACCAGAATAGGAAATTGATCACGGATGGTCTCTGCATTCAGCTCTCTATAATCAACGCACATGCGCCAAACGCCATCTGCTTTAGGAACCAAGAGTACTTGGGGGGGGGGGGGGAGAATGGTGATTGGCTTAGTCGAATGACACCTTGCTGTAGTAATGTTGCACATTGATTCTCAATTTCATCCTTTTGGTGATGTAGATAACGATAAGGCCTGACAACCACTGGCCACGTGCCATTCACTAGAGGAAGATGATGGTCACAAGCACGAGAGGGAGGTAATCCAGTGGGTTCTTAAAAAAGATGGTAGAATCCTGTGATTAATTTTTGGAATACGGTATTAGTTTCTAGGTTAACTGAAATTGCATGAAGAGTTAGCGTCTTTGAAAAGGGCATCATTGCCGATGAGGTAGGAGTTTGACTTGTCAAAGGAGTCCTAACCCCTTTTAACTCCACTTTTTTCCCATGGTTAGAAAATGTAATACTCATTGCAGAGAAATCCCATAAAATTGGCCCCAGCATTTTCAACCAATTTACGCATAATATAATATCAAAACCACTTAGTATGAGGGCAAATAAATCAATGTAGAAGGTGTGGACTCCCAATTTGAGAGGAATGCCACAACATTTGCCGAGACTGATCAAATTTTCGCCATTGGCCACTATCACATTGAGCCCATCCCTTCTTTCCATTGGAAGCTTGTAATCTGAAACGATACGATAGTCAACACAGCTATGGGTGCTTCCTGAATCGATAAGAATTTAAAGTGATAATCCATGCCAATGGCCTTGTAGTCGCATGGTTTGAGGAGTGCTCACTCTAATAATGGCATGCAGTGAAATCTCCAAAGAGTTAGTTGGTTGCAATTCAGTTTGCTCTTGTTCCTCTTCAATTTCTTCAATTAGATCAAGCCAGAATAACTTTTTACATTGGTGTCCTCGAGTGAAAGGTTCATCACAATTAAAACAAAGGCTTTTGAGCCGTCTCTCCTCCATCTCGGCGTGA
Source organism: Erythroxylum pedicellare (assembly GCA_027563575.1). Taxonomy (NCBI): domain Eukaryota; kingdom Viridiplantae; phylum Streptophyta; class Magnoliopsida; order Malpighiales; family Erythroxylaceae; genus Erythroxylum; species Erythroxylum pedicellare. The sequence goes on from JAOQMP010000210.1 coordinate 43,226,861, forward strand.
TTCAATCGAAGGACGGTGTGAGAACATTGGGAGGTTGGTTGTTCTAGTGACTTTGCTCGTCGACCATTAGTTGACGCGGCCCGGCTAGTCTGTCACCTACGTTCATATAAACGAGACATGCTCATACCCGTTGCTAAATCTGGCGAATCATGAAGCTCTACTTCAACAGCAATGGAATTGACAAGACCAATAATATAGAGTTCGATCTTTTGTTCTTGAGTTAGGTGGCCAGCATGTGATATCAATTGTTCGAACTGCTTCTGATATTCAACCATATAACCTGTTTGATATAATTTGGATAAGGCTGTCAATTTATTATTTCGAATCAGGGGACCAAAATAAAGTTGGCAATGATGTTTAAATTCAGTCCACATCAGATTTAGAGAATCCTCTTCCATCTGAATGAACCAAAATTGGGCATTGCCTTCCAAATGGAATGAGGCAAGGCTGACTTTTTCAGCTTTTAGTGTACCTTCGTGTCAGAAAAAATGGTTACAATAGCTCAACCATCCAAGGGGATCATCTAGCCCATTATAACGTGGGAAATCCAATTTTGTGAATTTCAAGATAAGGCTACCTGTGCCGGACCCACTAGCTGTCTGGGAACCCTTAATTTGCAAGTTGTTGTTGCCACTGGTAGCACTACTAGAAGACTGTTGAGTGGCTACTAATTCTTTGGCCAATTCATTTAAAAGAGGTTCACTGCTTCTTGACGTGTTGCGTTGGCTGCACGTTCTTCTTAGATTATCTGAAAAATTTGGGTGAGTTGTTGTTGTATTTGGTCTCCCATAATAGCTGTCTCTGATACCAAAATGTTATGGACCTTGGAAAAGGATCATGTTATGGGTTTTTGAGAAAAGGGATTAGAAGTGGGAATGGAAGTGGATGGCAGGCTGGGTGAATTTCTTTTTTTCTACCTATGATGATTAGCAGCAGTAGGCTCATTGGAGAGAACCTTGGATCTCTTGAGTTGAGAACTCAAAACTTAGAGCAAATTTTATGGATCCTTCTTTTATAAATCTTTGCAGCTCTTAAATAGAGCTTGGTGGAATACCCACCACTAGAACAACGGAATCACGAAAAGCGGTGGATCACCCACCTTACAACTCAAAAAACATGGGAAATGGGGAGTATATCCTCCTACAATTTATTAAAAGGGAAACAACTTCATATAAATGTATGAACTAATGCCACTTATTTAGGAACGTAGTCTTTCAAGTGGGCAAGTGGTCTTCCTATTCTCTTGCCATTAAGCTCCTGCATGTCACCATGATGAAAAGGCATAGATGAATGTGATTTCGTGGGAAGTGTTTGACTAGTTCTTTGGACACCTAGAAAGTGGTGGTTAACTAACCTGTTCAAATAAAAATATAATAATCGAAATCAGAAGAGGCGAGCAATTGGAGCCATGATGGGAAATCACGACTTGCTAAAAAAATCCAAGGCATTGGCTACAACATTTCCCATCCTAGTACTATAAGAAAATAAGACGCAAGAAAATTTTCAATTGAGAAGTCACCCTGGCACCAAATTCAGCCGTACACTCCTTGTCACTATAGGGTATATTTTATTTATGGTGTTTCTGTTGTCATATTTTACGAAAGAACATAGAAAAATAATGAGTACGCAGAGCAGATGATACAAAATAAGAATGATATAGAAAAATAATGAGTACGCAGAGCAGATGATACAGAAGAAGAATGAACAACTTGTTTCCAAATTTTTCATTGTTTGTTCAATGGTTACAACGGTTAATAAAAGTGCTCGAATTAGTAAGATGATGACACGTGTTTTAGTTCTGGATAGTTTGTTATAGCCATTATAGATCCAATGCATATTTCTTCTTATCATTAATGCTAGTTTTTTTTTATGTTTTCTTTTTCTTGCTCTTCTACTCTGTCTTCGAAATTATTCTCTTTCTACCTTCTATCGATCTTGTATGTTGCTTTTGTTGGTAACATCCCCTTCCCCTCTAGAAACCATCAAGTCTATAAGATTAGCTTTTTGAAAAGTTTTCCGTAATTTGAACAATGTTTCCCATATGACCCTTTCCTTGATTTCCCCTTACCATTGCACCAGTACTCGAGTTATTGTGCGATTATGATGCTTGATCATTCTTCTTCCCATATGGCTTCTGATGCTCTCTCCACGTTGGTCAAGGTCAATGGTAATTACACAGAACAAGGTGTTTTGTCAAAGCAACATGGAAAGTTGGATGAACCGCAGATCCTTTAGGAAGTTCTAAGATATATGCTACTGCATTAATATTTGTCACGATATGGAATAACCCATAATACAATGGAGCAAGTTGTTGATCGACCTTTCTTTACATGAAATGTTGTTAGTAGGGTTGAAGCTTGACTTAAACCCATTGTCCTATTTCAAATTCTCTCTCTATATTTTTTCAACATATTGTTTTATCCTCTATTGTGCTCTGTTTATTTGAAACTTAGCTATTTAAAGCACCATCTCCCAGTCCTGTAATGCTTGGTCGATCAAAAGGCTACAGGAGTCTCCAACTAAGTAAGGTATCTAAAGAGATGGAGGGTAATGGTAAAGAATTTCAAAGGGGGTTGTATTGATGGCTATATGATGAGTTCTGTTGTACCACCATTTTGCCTTTGACAACGTATGCCTATTTATATGGAGCTTCATTACAAAAACAAATGAGATATGCTTCCAGAATTTTATTAGTGGCTTCTAATTGTCCATCTGTCTGACAATGATAAGAAATAGAGAACCTCAAGCTAACTATTGTAATCTAAAAGTCTCTTGCCAAAAAGAACTTAGGAATAAGGGATCATGGTCGCTTACTATAGCTTCTAGAATTTCATGTAGCTTAAAAGCATGGTCCATGAAAATTTGTGCAATATCCTTAGCAATATAAGGATGACTTAGGGCTATAAAATGAGAAAACTTGCTTAGTCTATCCATGAATACATAAATGCAAGACTTCCCTTTTGAAAGAGATAGGCCTTCCATAAAATCCATGCTTATTTCTTGCCAATAACCCTTCGGTATTGGAAGAGGTTGTAATTGACCTGGGTAAGCTACATGATCTTACTCACTTTGCTGGCACGTAATGCAACTGGTTACATATTTTCAAGTATCCTTTGTTAGTTGTTTCTATTGGAACAAATTCTGAACTCTTTTAATCATTGAAATTATGTCAGATTGCCAGCTATTATGTGAAAAATATATAAGTTTCTTCCTGAGTTTCTTATCATACCATATGACTAATCTTCCTTTCTATCTTAGTAGGCCAGTTCTCTCCTTGTAATTCCAGTTTGAACTTCTTGATTTTCTAGCTTCCTGATTAGGTCTCTAATGGTAGTGTCCTTCATCCATTCTTCCTTAATTTCTTCCATTAGGTTTGTCTATACTTGGAACATCGTCACTGCTAATAATTCTTGACTCGATACTCTAAATAATGTGTTAGCTACAACATTCTGCATTCTCCTCACCATTTCTAACATGACTTTAAATTTGTATCCAATCAATTTAGGCAATCAGTTTTATTGAAACAATGCTAAAATTCGTTGTTCTAAGAAGTATGTCAGGCTCGTATGATTCTTTAGAACTCTGAAAAATATCCTATTCAGGTAGTGGTGCCATTACTTTACGACTTTAATGACAGCTAGGAACTCTTTTCATAGGATGAAAGACCTTGGTGTTTAGGGGCCAAGACTTTGTTGAGGAAAGTTATAGGTGTCCATCTTATTGGAGTACCACTCTAATTCCTTTATCATAAGCATTTGCTTCCATCGTGAACGATCATGAAAAATCAGGTCGTGCAAGAACTAGAGTTGTTACCAACATTTCCTTGGACTTCTTTAATGATCACTACTAATCATCATGTCATTCCTACTTCCCTACAGTTTGTTTCTTTAATAATGCATTTAAGGATTTAGCTATTAGCCCATTGCACTTAATAAAGCATCGATAGTATCCTATCAGATTGAGGAAGCTAATTCTTTTAAAGTTCATAGTGATGGCCAATGTTTGATAGTGTGAATTTTCTTTTCATCCATTGACACCCCTTCTTTAGAGATGGAATGTCCTCGATACTCAATATGTTTGGCCCTGAAGAAACATTTTTTCCCATCGAGGAAGAGTTATTGCTGCTTTTAAATATATAAAACCTTCCATAGATGCTCCAAATATTGTGTTAAATTACAACTATACATGAGGAGATTGTCGAAGAAAATTAACAAGAATTTTCGCAAATACGATTTGAAGATTTTGTTCATAAGATTTTGGAAATTGGAAGGTGCATTTATAAACCCGAAGGGCATCACCAAAAACTCAAAGTGTACTTTATGCGTCATGAAAGCAATTTTTGGAATATCTTCTTCGTTCGTCCTGATTTAATGATATCCAGATCTATGGTCCAATTTGGAATACCAACTGGAGCCTTTTAATTCTTCCAACTGTTCCCTGATCATAGGAATGGGAAATTTACTCTTAATGGTGTTTTTGTTTAGTTCTCAGGAATTGACGCGCATTCCTAAGTAATATCTTCTTCTTGAACAAGATCATTAGAGACGTATAATGACTCACGCTCATCTCGATGAGACCTTATTTCAAAAGCTCTTGTAGAGATCATTTGATGGTATATTTCTGCTTGCCTAAGTACATATAAGGATGTATATTAATAGTATTGACTTTTTGTTTAAAAAGGATGCTATAATTGTGAGTTGCCTTGGCTATTAAAACAATTATCTAACTTTCACTAAAATCCCTTCCAGTTCCTCTCTAGTATTTGTTTTATCCCCTAGGAACAAATGTTAAACGTGAAACTCCACTAGATATGTTAAACTTAGCATGAATAATGAATTTTTGTTTGGATTTGACATTAGTTTGCGAAGACCTTTACCTGTTATTTCCTTAGCTACTTGCTCTGGGTTGCCTATCAATTTTTTTGTTCGACCTTCCTATTATGAAATGGTGTGTTCCTTGAAATTGCAGATTATGTAATCCAGTGATCCTATCCATTTTATTCCCAACACCATATCACACCTCCTAGTTTAAAGATAAACACATTGGTGGTAAACGAAAACCGTTGCGTCTTCTAAGTAAAGTTTTGGCATGCTTGATGACACTTCAGACCTCCTCTACCTTAATGTTTAAGGTTGATGTTGAGCAAGTTTTATAATTAATAATACCCTCAATACACTATAAGTATACGTATTGTATCTTGTAGTATATAAGGTTATCGTTCTCACGAGGATTATGCAAGCTTAACAATTTAAACCTAACTTTGTCTAATTTATCAGAATGTGATTTGAATAAAAATAATTAATAGAGGTAGAATCAAATAATATAACAAAGCAAATAATCAAATAACAATTGATCTACGAATTAAATTTATAGTTATTGATGATCAATATTGAATACTTTTGACTTATTCTTTTCTTATTTTGTTTTCTTTAATATTGTTGATTTAATTATGTGTTTAATACTAGATTTACTAAGTTATCGATTACTCTCTCTTAAGATTTAATCAATTAACCTTAATTGAATTTGAAAATTTCATATTTGCAACCTCTCGATTCACAAAATTTTCCTTAATGTTTTTAATTATATCTAACATTGATTACTTTTGACTCACTCTCTCAATTTGTTGTCAAGTTTAAGCATAAACAATTATCACAGACATCTAATATGTATTGAAATTAACAATAATCAAAGTCATAAAATAAATCCTAATATGGAATTTAGAACTTCTTGAACATGTTTAACATCTTAAATTCAAATTACACATCAAGGATAATGAAAGAACTAAATGAAAAGAAGAAAAACTCTAATTATTCCTTGATCTGGATAGTTGGAATTCCTAGATGTTCTTTTTGATCTCCCACATTTGATCTCCCACATTTGAGCCACTTTATGTTGAATTCTAAATTTTTGTGTGTGTATTTCACGTCCTTACATAATGTATTAGGGCTTTAGGGTTTTAGGGGTGTAATGATAAATCGATTTTCTTGATATATTTTAGCTCTATTTTGTCATTGTTTTGTATTGAATGATGTTAAATTGCCTTTAGTTTTTGTGAATTTGGTATTGCTCCTTTGTTCTTGGTGTTTGCAAATGTTTTAGGAAGACAATGAAGAAAACTCGAGGAATACACGGTCAACCCGTGTAAAGACACGCAGCCTGCGTAAAGTTTGCAGTTAAAAGATAAAGGCCTGTGAGAAACACGGTCTGACTATGTAAATCAACACGGACCGCGTCCTCCCACGACGAATACACACAGCCAGACTCGTGAGAAACATGGTTTGATCGTGTATATTCACAAGACCCGTGTATGAGGTTACCTTGACAGTTTTCGGTGATCAAAAAGGAAGTTGGTGGGAGGAGAAAGAGAGCAACTTTTTGGAGAGAGGCGAAGCTAGAGAACAGGAAGGAGGGAAAAGACAAAAGCAATCAAAAAGGAAAACTTCTCAAGATGCAATTAGAGTTCTTTTTCCTCCTCTTTTTACTTGTTATTTATCTTTAATGTTCATATTTCTGGCTTTACAATTTAGTTGAATTTAGTTATGATTCTACAAATTCATTTATTCTGGGATGTTTGTTTCAACTTGGAATTTATGTGTTAAACCTTATGCCTTTACTTCTAAATTCAATGTCGACTTAATTTTAGTAAAGTAATTTAATTCAATGTTGATTTGATCTTTCTAATCTAGGGTTTCTATTTGAATTATGATAAATGTTAAACTAAGTACTGAAAAGTGATGTTTAATGTCTAAATTACTAGATTATACTTAATTGAAAGAATATCTAAAAATAGAATTTTTCATTAAGAGTAATTGAGATTAACCATTGTGTTCATTGGGTTGGATTCAATTTTGGTCTAGGAAACTAGTTTAAAAATTGGAATCAACACATTAATTACTTCGAAATAATTAATTGATAAGAGTGGGTTAATGTACTTGGATCAATATTTTATTTTATAAAGATGATATGATTTCTTTGTTGGGATGAACTCCTAGAATATTGGCTCAAATTCTGTTAATTACGTATTGATACTTCCTTAACAAATGAACTTTCATATTCTATTGTTTAGTAAATTTAGAAGGTACTATATAAATTTAGTACTTTGACATAGTCCTTATGGATTGATACTTGATTGTTACATATAAACCCGTATACTTGCGGAGCCTTATCAAGTTTTTGACGCCATTGTCGGGGACTTGCATCAAACATCGAATTTTTCTAAATAAAGTTGAGCAAGCTTTCCTTAATTTAGTTTTATTTGTATGTTCATTGTATATAAGCTTGTTTACTCTCAATTGTGTTTCTCGTGCAGTGGATAATTGAGATTTATATGCAATATACTTTCACAGCCACATTTGATCCTGAGATTGACCGAACTTACCACAATAGAAAGAGACAAAAGTTTGTAGAAAAGAAGAAGGTGACAACTCCCATTAGTAGCAATACGATGGCCAAAGGAGTAGGACAGGGACTCCGCGATTATGTAGAGCCAGGGGTTTAAGAAATCACTCTAGGGATTCAGAATCCAAGTGTGGAATCAAATAATTTCGAGTCAAAACTATCCCTTATCTCTATAGTGTAGCAATCGACGAAATTTAGAGGGTCACCTGTCGGGGATCCAAATATGTACTTAATGGCCTTCCATGAAGTTTGTGACACTAAAAATGAATGGAATTACCCCCGATGCAATTCATCTCTGCCTTTTTCCATTCTCTTTAAAAGATAAGGCAAAAGCGTGCCTTCATTCACTTCTAGTTGGATTTATTACTATATGGGATCAACTCTCTTGGACTTTCTTAGCCAAGTATTTTCCTCCAAGCAAAACGGCTAATCTCAAAAGTCAAATCTCAACATTCACACAAAAAGATGATGAGACGTTGTATAAAGTGTGGGAGCACTATAAAGATTTACTTCTATTTTGTCCACACCATGGCTTACTAAATTAGATGGTCCTTCATAACTTCTACAATGGATTAATCCAATTGATGAGGACATTAATCGATGCTACAGCTGGAGGAGCAATTTTGAATAAGACTTATACAACATATAATCTCATTCAACAGATGGCTCTCAACAACTACCAATTGCCTAATGAACGAGAAGTAGCAAAACATACTTTAGGTAAGTATGATGTTGATGCAGTTACTATACTTTTTGCTAAAGTTGATTCCATGACTCATAGGTTAGATCGTTTGAATGTTAATTTTGTGAATGTTAATAGTTCTACTTTTGCATATGAAATTTGTGGTTCTATTGATCATTTATCTGTTAATTGCAAAGTTGGTAGTCCTTTTGCCCAAGATCAGGGTAGTGACCAAGTTCATGCCATTAACAATCTTAACCAAAGACCTTAATTTGACCTTACTCCAAAACTTACAACCCAGCTTGGAGGAACAATCCCAATTTCTTCGGGAGGCATAACTAAAACCCCCCATTTTAGCCAAACATTAGAACACCTCCTGGATTTCAAAGACCTTCCAATCCACTAGGACCTCCAAACTCAAACCTGGAAAGTATGATGGAATCCTTGCTACTAGCCCAAAGATAACAAGAAGAAACAATCAGGCAATTAAACTCTAAGGTAGACCTGTTAGCTACCCATAATAAGTTGCTTGAGAACAAATCCTAAATCAGGCTAGTTCATCAACCATACCATTAGGGAAATCACCTAGTCATCTTGAAACCAATCTTAGGGATCATTGTAAAGCTGTCACATTAAGATGTCGCAAACATTTGGCAGGACCCTATGAGCCTAGAAATGAAGATGTAGAAGAGGGCACCGATGAAACTTAGGACAGGGCTAGTGGAGAGATAGTGGGAGAGAAGGAAAAGAAGAGTTAGGATGATCATCCTTCTAAGGAACTACAAAAGCCATCCCCAAAACTGTACACTCTACCAATACCCTTTCCTCATAGAATGGCCAAAGCTAAGTTAGATGCTCAATTTGGGAAATTTTTAGAAGTTCTCAAAAAGCTTTACATCAACATTCCTTTCACATATACACTTTCTCAAATGCCTTATTATGCTAAGTTTTCAAAAGAAATTTTGTCAAATAAAAGAAAGCTAGAAGAGCATGAAACTGTTGCCTTAGCTGTTGAATGTAGTGCTTCCATTCAAAACAAGCTTCCTCTGAAACTCAAAGATCCTGGTAGTTTTTCAATCCCTTACCAAATTGGCAAAGTTAAAATTGAACGTGCTTTATATGATTTACGATCAAGTGTGAGTCTAATGCCACTTTCTTTGTGTAAGAAGCTTGATCTAGGAGAGTTGACACCCACCACAGTTGCTTTGCAATTAGTAGATCAATCCTATTAAATATTATGTTGGTGCATTAGAAGATGTACCAATTAAAGTGGGTAATTTGTAGGTGCCTATTGATTTTGTTATTTTGGAAATGGAGGAAGACACTCGTACCCTAATCATTCTTAGGAGGCCATTTTCGGCTATAGTAGGATGTTAGATAGATGTGAAAAATGGCAAATTATCTTTTGAGATTGGTGAAAATTGTGTTTAGTTTGACCTGTCGAAGGCCACTAAATTTTTGAGCTTATCTGATGATTACTTTAGAATTGATGTAATTGATTCACCATTGTAAATACCCATTTGTTTAAACAACATTCGGATGATTTTCTTGAGCATTGTTTGATTAATAATGAAACAACAAGTTATGAGATTCCAGAAATGTTGTGTTTAGTTTGACTTGAGCTTATCTGATGATTGCTTTAGAATTGATGTAATTCATTCCATTGTAAATACCCATTTGTTTAAATAACATTCGAATGATTTGCTTTAGCATTGTTTGATTACTAATGAAACAACAAGCGATGAGATTCCAAAAGTGGCCATGATTACTAAAGCTTTAGCAAATCTCCTTGCGAATTACAAGGCTAGAGAAGAGCAGTTTGAAGTTTTAGAAGTGGATCAATCAATTGGAATGAAAGCCCTTAAGGTAGAACTTAAACCCCTTCTTTCTAATTTAAGGTATGAATTTTTGGGTCCTGATTCTACTTATCCTATGGTTGTGAATGCTAAATTGGATGTTGTTGATACTAGAAAACTTGTTAGTGTCTTAAGAAAGCATAAAAGGTTATAGTTTATTCTTTAGATGACCTTAACGAAATTTCTCCTTCTATGTGCATGCATAAAATCTTAATGGAGGATAGCCATAGACCCATCATTGAACATCAAAGGAGATTAAATCCTAGTATACAAAAAGTGGTCAAAAAGGAAAATTTGAAATTGCTTAAGGTTGACATAATTTATCCTATTTCGGGTAGTAAGTGGGTTAGTCCAGTCCATGTAGCTCCTAAGAAAAGAGGGTTGACAGTTGAAAAGAATGAAATGAATGAACTAATTCTAACTAGGATTGTCACCGGGTGGAGGATGTGCGTAGATTACTGTAAGTTAAAATTTGCAACTATTAAAGATCATTTTCTCCTTCCATTCATTAACCAGATGTTAGAAAGACTTGCTAGGAACTCTCATTTTTGTTATCTTGATGGGTATTCGGGATTCTTCCAAATTCCCATTCACCCACAAGATCATGACAAAACCACTTTTACATGTCCATATGGTATTTTTGCATATAAGAGAATGCCTTTTGGTCTTGTAATGCTCCTGCCACTTTCTAGCATTGTATGATGGCTATATTTTCTGATTTCATTGAAAACATAATGGAAGTGTTTATGGAAAATTTTGTCAAAAGTGTTGGAAAAATGCAAAGAAAATAATTTAGTTTTGAATTGGAAAAAGTTCCATTTTATGGTCCAAGTGGGGATTGCATTCATTTAGTGTCAAGTAAAGGTATTGAAGTTGACAGAGCAAAAGTGGAAGTAATTGAAAAATTGCCTGCACCTACTTCAGTAAAAGGTGTGAGAAGTTTTCTTGGCATATTGGTTTTTAAGGATGATTCATCAAAGATGTTTGGGTGCTTATTACAGGTTGAAAGATGCTTTAGTTACAATTCCAATTATGCAATCACTTGATTGGGATCTTCCATTTGAAGTGATGTGCGATGTAAGTGATCATACTTTGGGAGTTGTTTTGGGACAGGGAAAAGATAACAAGCCTTATGCCATCTATTATACTAGTCAAACTTTAGATGAGGTTCAGATCAATTATGCTACCACAAAAAAAGAATTTTTAGCAGTTATTTTTGCTCTTGAAAAAGTTTAGGTCTTACCTAATTAATTCTAAAGTTATTGTCTTTACAGATCATTCAGCTATACGACATCTCTTGAAGAAGGACTCCAAGCCACGCCTTATCCGATGGGTTTTATTACAGCAAGAATTTGATCTAGAAATTAAGGATAAAGCTGGTAATGAGAATGTGGTAATCGATCATCTTTCTAGGATTACTGTTCTCTGTGAAGACTGTCCAATTGATGATTCCATTCCGGGAGAACAAATATTGGCTATATCATCTCTTGTAACACCATGGTATGTAGATTTGGTTAATTACATCATTTTTGGACTATTCCTACCAGAGATTACTTATTAGTAGAAGAAGAAACTCATCTCTGATGCCAAATACTATGTGTAGGAAGAACCATTACTGTATAAATATTGTGGAGATGGTATTTTTAGACGATGCTGTTTGAAGATGAAGTCTAGAGTGTTCTTCACCACTGTCATTCGATAGTTTATGGTGGTCATTTCAGTCAAGATAAGACAGCCACCAAGGTTCTCCATGCAAGATTTTTCTGGCCTACTTTGTTTAATGATGTGAAGCAATATGTGGCTACATGTGATAATTTCCAGTAGTTAGGAAACAATTCAAAGAGAGCTGAGATGCCATAAACTAGAATTTTAGAGGTTGAATTGTTTGATGTTTGAGAAATTGACTTTATGGATCTGTTTCCTAATTCCCATAACAATCTCTACATTTTAGTGGCAGTAGATTATGTTTCAAAATGGGTAGAGGCAGTTACGACTTCCACGAATGATGCCAAGGTGGTAATCAAGTTCTTGAAGAAACATATATTCACTTGTTTCGAAATTCTAAGAGCCTTTTTAGGTGACAATGGTACCCACTTTTATAATAAGTCCCTTGAGACTCTTTTGCAAAAATATGGTGTCTTTCACAGGGTTCCTACACCTTATCGCCCTCAAACAAGTGGGCAGGTTGAAGTTTCTAATCGAGATATCAAGGGTATTTTAGCAAAGACAGTTGATAAGTCAAGGAAAGACTGGTCTTTCAAACTTGACGATGCTCTTTTGGTCTACTGTATGACTTTTAAAACACCTTTAGGTACCACACCATAAAGGATTATATTCGACAAATCATGTCATTTACTAGTGGAGTTAGAAGATAAAGCATATTGGGCTATCAAAACTTTAAACTTTGACATGAAATCTAATGTAGAAAAGAGGGCAATGAAATTGAATGAGTTAGACATTTTGAGATTGGATGCTTATGAGAGTTCTCGCTTGTATAAGGAAAAGACCAAGCTATAGCATGACAAACATTTTCCAAGAAGCAGTTTGAAGAAGGTGATTTAGTTTTGTTATTTAACCCTCATCTTCATCTTTTTCTAGATAAACTCACGTCCAGATGGTCTGGTCTATTTCGAGTTCTACAAGTGTTTCTACATGGTGCAGTTGTGGTTTAGAGTGAAGTTTTGGGAGCTTTTAAGGTTAATGGCCAGCGCCTAAAACCCTATCTTGCAGGACATCCTTTAGGTGCCACAATAACTTTGACACTTTTTGAACCACAACAACACTGATATAATTCAACAGTTTGCTCACATCATTTAATGAGCTTTGTTTATATGCATTTGTTTAAGTTATTTCTTTCACATTTGATTTGCTTGTTTCAAGTTTGTACAGGTAATTTTAGTTAAAAAAAGAGTGCAGTGAATTCCACAGTCCAACCGTGTGCATTCACATGACTTGTGTCCCAAACCAGGTGAGAACTGATTTTCAACTGAAAGACACACATTCAAACCTTGTAAATTCACACAGTTCGTGTTTACCTTGCTTTCCAATTTCACTTCTCGCTCGAAAGAAACATAGTCAAGCTGTGTATATTCATACGGTCTGTGTGTCGCCCTTCAACTCCCATTTTTGTTCATAACCCCTTCACTTCTCTTTCTCCCTTTCACTTTCGTTTCTTTTTGTTTCTTCTCTTCAACCTTTAGTCTTAAAAGCTCTACTCTGCACTTTCCACTCCACCATAATCTTAAACCTCAACTACATCACCTAATCTAACTTTTATCTCCATTTTCACCATCTCTCTATTCCTCATTCATTTTCACTAATACTCCTTCTTCCCTTCATCTCCTTCAATAATGGAACCTAAAAGGAGTAGAATCGCACTTGGTGGGTCAAGCCCGAGCCACACACAATCTCTAAACCACCACGACAAATAGGTAATTCCAATCCTTTTGTTTTATTTGAAAGCGATGAATGTGCTAGATATGAAAAATTGAAAGATAGACCTCTAATTGCAACTAGGTATTATGATGAGGACACTTTGACTAACTTGGATTTATTAGCTAATATTTACAAACTATTTAGGGCTATTGGATTGCGAAATTTTCTAAATGTTAGGTGCTCAACGTATTCAAACATAACCTTGGAATTTTTGAGTACAATTTCTGTTGAAGTTACTCACACACGTGATTGTCAAGTAGGCAAGATTTCCTTTGAACTTTTATGAAGTAGACACACTTTAACCTTAGATGAATTAAATGCCATTTACTCCCTTCCTATCGGCTTAGACATCATTCAACGTAGGGTTCCCCCTAGCTTTGATCGATTTTTTTTTTGGTCTCGTGTTCCTGATGGCTCATCCTATAACCTTAGCTCTTCCAAGGCCACTTGCATAAAAAATCCCTACCTTCGTTATGCTCATCGCATTTTATCTAGTGGGATTTTCACTAGAGGAGATAGCATAAATGTCGTTTGATCCCCTGAATTGCATTTTTTGCATGTTATGTACCTTGGTGAACCTGTTGATGTCGGTTCTTTCTTGACTGCTTAATTTCAACATGTCGCTACTCAACCTACTGGGGAAATTCCTATAGGTGGTTTAATTACCCCCATTGCTTAATCTTTAGGTTTTGACCCCCTTGATATTAAAGACTTTCTTATGCAAGGTTCTGAGTGACTAGATTACGCAACTCTGGAAGCTATGTATATGTGTAAATCGGTAAGGGGACATTGTTGATGGGTTTATCCCAATAATGTCAAGTTCTGTTTGCCATGTCCAGCCCGAACCACTCTTAGTGACCTATCAAACATTGATTGGATGCCTTTGCTAGATCATACCACTCTAGATCCATTAGATGCTTACCCCCTCCCACCCAACCTACGTCAATGCCCTCCTCTTCATTCCAACCCACTCCTTCCACATTTGATCTTAGCCGCTCCAATCAACGCTAATCTCAATCCAAACTGAACAAGTACTCTCCATACCTTATTTACGGATTAAGGTCACTATCTCCATCATTTAGGGAATACTCTTTCCACTCTTAGTACTAGTCAAACCGCTCTGCAGCAAATGGCTGAATCTTATAATGCTCACATTTAAGATACGACAACTGCCCTCAACTCGTGGCATCGGTGTTATTCCTCTCTCGGAAACCCACCACCTCTACCCCCCCATCTTCTCCGTGATTTCCTTCTCCCACTTCTCCTTCCATTGAGGACAATGCTTCGTTCCAGTATAGGGGAGTTATTTTGTTATTGTGTTTGTTTTGTAAATATTTCCATCTTTGTTTTGTTTGGTTTGGTTGTTTTCACTTTGTTTCTAATTATTTTCTCCTCGACCATCATAGTTTGTTTGTTTATGCCTTCATATGTTTCTTTGCAAATATTTATATATGTTTTATCATATTGCTTGGTTGCTGCTTTATTTAGTTCTTTTATAACATTAGGGTGGTTTGTTATTGCATTTTTTTGTTGCACTCACCTTTGTCAATTACTAACTCTGTAGTAATGGTGGAAGCCCATTCATAACTAGGCTTAACTCTGGGATAAATCGATCTACCCAAATTCTTTTAAATGGCTTTTTGAATCGAAAGGGACTAATTAAGTTATCTTTCTTGGGGACATCGTTGTGTTTCTATTTTGTTACTGGAGAATTACTTTATTGGCTTCATTCTTTCTAAATGATTTTCTAAAAAAAGAATTATTAGGTGACCTATGTGAATACCAATACTGGCTGAAGTTTGTGGAACGACATCATCTTCCATTAAGTTTTTGAATGGATGGAGTTGCTATTATTAGGAGGAATTTCCCCTTTTGGGCTGATACAATTTCTACAAAATCATACACCTTTAGTTTATCAATTCTAGCCGGCATGAATGACATGGCATTTGTGCTCCTTAAGTGGCTTATGTACGGAGCAGCTAGCAATTGGGAGAGTTAACCCCCTTTTTGGTTCGTTAAATGACTCGAAAAAACTAAAGGTGCTACTTGATCTTTTGTTACCCCTTTGAGATGCAAGCTACTGAGCAAATATCCAATGAGGTACCCCTTTGAGGTGTGTATTATTGGGGAATAATAATAATTTTGATTAATAATTTTGTCTTCTATCACTCCTTTGAGACGGAGAGGACGATGGGGAATGATCCTATTTTGTTTTTGAAATGTTTGTTTGCACTACTTTGAGTCCCAATTGATTTGAAGAATTTAATGAATATCTATTGTGATTCAGGTTTATTGAATCTTTGAGCTAAGCTTGGTAGAGATAGTGTGTGATGAACTATTACTTGGAGCGAGTATTTGATTAAGTTGAGATGCAACAAATTATTTTGCTTGATCTTGTGATGTTACCTTTATGAGATTTAAGCTATATTTTTTTCCCTTAATTTGCATTTAATTTTGATTTGCTTGAGGACAAGCAAAAGTTTAGCATAGGGGAGTTTGATAAGTCAATTTTCTTGACATATTTTAGATCTATTTTGTCATTCTTTTTGTATTAAATGATGTTAAATTGCCTTTAATTTTTGTGAATTTGGTGTTGCTCCTTTATTCTCAGTGTTTGCCGATGTTTTAGGAAGACAATGAAGAAAACCCGAGGAATACATGATCTACCTATGTAAAGACACACAACCTGTGTAAAGTTTGTAGTTAAAAGGTGAAGACCCATGAGAAACACGATCTGACAGTGTAAATTGACATGGAGCGTGCCCTCCTACAGTAAGAACACACAGCCAAACTCATGAGAAACGCAGTCTGACCATGTATATTCACACTACCCGTGTATGACGGTTACCTTAATAGTTTTCGATGATCAAAAAGGAAGTTGGTGGGAGAAGAAAAGGGGAACTTTTGGGGGAGACAGTCGAAGCTGGGGGAGAAGAAGAAGGAGGGAAAAGACAAAAGCAATAAAAAAAAGGAAAGCTTGGAGATTAAGAAATCAAGATTCAAGAAGCAATTGGAGTTCTTGTTCCTCCTCTTTTTACTTGTTATTTATCTTCAATGTTCATGTTTATGGTTTTACACTTTAGTTAAATTTAGTCATGATCCTGTAAATTCATTTATTCTAGGATGTTTGTTTTAACTTGGAATTTAAGTGTTAAACCTTTTGCCTTTACTTCTAAATTCAATGCTGACTTGATTTTAGTAAAGTAATTTAATTCAATGTTGATTTGATCTTTCTAATTTAGGGTTTCTATTTGAATTATGATAGATGTTAAACTAAGTACTGAAAAATTATGTTTAATGTCTAAATTACTAGATTATACTTAATTGAAAGAATATCTAGAAATAGAATTCTTAATTAAGAGTACTTGAGATTAACCATTGTGTTCGTTGGGTTGGATTCAATTTTCGTCTAGGAAACTAGTTTAAAAATTGGAATCAACATGTTAGTTACTTCGAAAGAATTAATTGTCAAGAATGGTTAATATACTTGGATCAATATTTTATTTCATAAGGATGACATGATTTTTTTCTTGGGATGAACTCTTAAAATATTGGCTGAAATTCTGTTAATCACATATTGATACTTCCTTAACAAATGGACTTTAATATTCTATTGCTTAGCAAATTTAGAAGGTATAAATTTAGTACTTTGACCTAGTCCTTGTGGATCGACACTTGATTGCTGCAACCAAACCTTACAAAGCCTTGCCGGGGACTTGCATCAAATGTTGAATTTTTCTAAATGAAGTTGACTAAGCTTTCCTTAATTCAGTTTTATTTGTATATTCTTTGTATATAAGCTTGTTTACTCTCAATTGTGTTTCTCGTGCAGTGGAGAATTAGATTTATATGCTATATACTTTCATAGCCACATTTTATCCTGAGATCGACAAAACATACCACAGGAGAAAGAGATAGAAGTTTGCAGAAAAGAAAAAGGTGATAACTCCCAGTAGTAACAATATGATGGTCGAAGGAGTAGGACAGTGACTTCGCGATTATACAGAGCCAGGGGTTCAAGAAAACACTTTCAGGATTCGGAATTCAAGTATGGAAGCAAATAATTTTAAGTTGAAACCAGCCCTTATCTCTATGGTGCAGTAATCGCAATTTGGAGGGACACCTGTCGAGGATCTAAATATGCACTTAATGGTCTTCCTTGAAGTTTACGACACTCTGAAAATAAATGGAGTTATCCCCAATGTAATTCGTCTCTGCCTTTTCCCATTCTCTTTAAGAGATAAGGCAAGAGTATGTCTTCATTCACTTCCAGCCAGATCTATTACTACATGGGATCAACTCTCCAGGACGTTCTTAGCCAAGTATTTTCCTCCAAGCAAAACGGCTAATCTTAGAAATCAAATCTCAACATTCACACAAAAAGACGATGAGACATTGTATAAAGCGTGGGAGCATTATAAAGATTTACTTCAATTGTGTCCACACCATGGCTTACCAAATTGGATGGTCCTTCATAACTTTTACAATGGATTACTCCAATCGATGAGGACATTAATCAATGCTACAGCTGGAGGAGCAATTTTGAATCAGACTTATACTGATGCATACAATCTCATTCAAGAGATGGCTCTCAACAACTAACAATGGTCTAATGAATGAGGAGTAGCAAAATTTACTCTAGGCAAGTATGATGTTGATGCACTTACTATACTTTCTGCTAAAGTTGACGCCATGACTCATAGTTTAGATCGTTTGAATGTTAATTCTGTGAATGCTAATAGTTCTACTTCTGTATGTGAAATTTTTGGTTCTGCTAATCATTTATCTGTTAATTGTCAAGTTGGTAGTCCTTTTGCCTAAGATCAGGGTAGTGACCAAGTTCATGCCATTAACAATCTTAACCAAAGACCTCAATTTGACCCACACTCAAACACTTACAACCCAAGTTGGAGGAACAATCCCAATTTCTCTTAGAGGAATAACCAAAACCCCTCATTTCAGCCAAACATTAGACCACCTCCTAGATTTCAAAGATCTTCCAATCCACCAGGACCTCCAAAGTCAAACTTGAAAAGTATGATGGAATCCATGTTACTAGCCCAAAGACAACAAGAAGAAACAATCAAGCAATTAACCTCTAAAGTAGACCTGTTAGCTACCCATAATAAGTTGTTTGAGAACCAAATTGCAAATCAGGCTAGTTTATTAACCTTACCATTAGGGAAATTACCTACTCAACCTGAAACCAATCCTAGGGAGCATTGCAAAGCCGTCACATTGAGAAGTGGAAAACATTTGGCAGGACCCCATAAGCCTAGAAATGAAGTTACAGAAAAAGGTGCTAATGAAACTCAGGACAGGGCTAGTAGAGAGATAGAAGGAGAGAAGGAAAAGAAGAGTGAGGATGATCATCCTTCTAAGGAACTATAAAAGCCATTCCAAAAACCATACACACCACCAATACCCTTTCCTCATAGAATGGACAAAGCCAAATTAGATGCTCAATTTGGGAAATTCTTAGAAGTTCTCAAAAAGCTTTACATCAACATTCCTTTCACAGATGCACTTTCTCAAATGCCTTCTTATGCTAAGTTTTTAATAGAAAATTTGTCAAATAAAAGAAAGTTAGAAGAGCATGAAACTATTGCCTTGATTGTTGAATGTAGTGCTGCCATTCAAAACAAGCTTCCTCCGAAACTCAAAGATCCTGGTAGTTTTTCAATCCCTTGACAAATTGGTAAAGTTACAATTAAACGTTTTTTACGTGATTTAGGATTAAGTGTGAGTCTAATGCCACTCTCTTTGTGTAAGAAGCTTGATCTAGTAGAGTTGACACCCACTACTATTGCTTTGCCATTAGCAGATCGATCTATTAAATATTCTGTTAGTGTATTAGAAGATGTGCCAATTAAAGTAGGTAATTTGTATATGCCTGTCGATTTTGTTATTTTGGAAATGGAAGAAGACACCCGTACCCCAATCATTCTTGGGAGGCCATTTTTGGATACAACAGGATGTCAAATAGATGTGAAAAATGGAAATTATCTTTTGAGATTGTTGAAGATTGTGTTCATTTTGACTTGTCAAAGGCCACTAAATTTTCGAGCTTGTCTAATGATTGCTTTAGAATTGATATAATTGAATCCATTGTAAACACCAACTTGTCTAAACAACATTGGGATGATTTTCTTGAGCATTGTTTGATTACTAATGGAATATCGAGTGATGAAATTCCAGAAGTGGCCATGATTGCTAAAGCTTTAGCAAATCTCCCTACAAATTACAAGGACAAAGAAGAGCAGTTTGATGTTTTAGAAGTGGATCAACCAATTGGAGTGAAAGCCCCTGAGGTAGAACTCAAACCCCTTCCCTCTAATTTAAGGTATGAATTTCTGGGTCCTGATTCTACTTTTCTTGTGGTTGTGAATGCTAAATTAGATGCTACTGATACTGAAAAACTTGTTAGCATCTTAAGGAGGCATAGAAAGGCAATATGTTATTCTTTAGATGACCTTAAGGGAATTCATCCTTCTGTGTGCATACATAAAATGTTAATGGAGGATGACCATAGACCCACCATTGAACATCAAAGGAGATTAAATCCTAGTATGTAAGAAGTGGTCAAAAAGGAAAATTTGAAATTTCTTAAGGCCGACATAATTTATCCTATTTCAGATAGTAAGTGGGTTAGTCCAGTCCACGTAGTTCCTAAGAAAGGAGGGATGGTAGTTGTAAAAAATGAAAAGAATGAACTAATTTCAACTAGAACTGTCACTGGGTGGAGAATGTACATAGATTACCGTAAGTTAAATTCTGCATTTAGGAAAGATCATTTTTCCCTTCCCTTCATTGACCAAATGTTAGAAAGACTTGCTAGGAACTCTCATTTTTGTTATCTTGATGAGTATTCGGGCTTCTTCTAGATTCTCATTCACCCACAAGATCATGACAAAACCACTTTTACATATCCATATGGTATTTTTGCATATAAGAGAATGCCTTTTGGTCTTGTAATGCTCCTACCACTTTTAAGCGTTATATGATGGCCATATTTTTTGATTTCATTGAAAACATAATGGAAGTGTTTATGGATGATTTCTTTATTTATGGTTTGTCATTTGATGATTGTTTGAAAAAATTTTCAAAAATGTTGGAAAAATGCGAAGAAGCTAATTTAGTTTTGAATTGAGAAAAGTGCCATTTTATGGTCCAAGAGGGGATTGTATTGGGTCATTTGGTTTCAAGTAAAGTTATTGAAGTTGACAGAGCTAAAGTGGAAGTAATTGAAAAATTGCCCCCATATACTTCAGTGAAAGGTGTGAAAAGCTTTCTTGGACATGTTGGTTTTTATCGACGGTTCATCAAAGATTTTTCTAAAATAGCAAAACCTCTAACACATTTATTTGTCAGGGATATGCCTTTTGAATTTAATGAGGATTGTTTGAGTGCTTATTATAGGTTGAAAGATACTTTAGTTACAACTCCAATTATGCAAGCACCTGATTGGGATCTTCCATTTGATGTAATGTGTGATGTAAGTGATCGTGCTTTGGGAGCTGTTTTGGGATAGAGAAAAGACAACAAGCCTTATGCCATCTATTAAACTAGTCATACTTTAGATGAGGCTCAGATCAATTACACTACCACAGAAAAAGAATTTTTAGCATTTATTTTTGCTCTTGAAAAGTTTAGGTCTTACTAATTAATTCTAAAGTTGTTGTCTTATAGATCATGCAGCTATATGACATTTGTTGAAGAAGAAGGACTCCAAGCCACGTCTTATCTGATGGGTCTTATTACTATAAGGATTTGATCTAGAAATTAAGGATAAAGTTGGTATTGAGAATGTGGTAGCCGATCATCTTTCTAGGATTACTATTCCCAGTGAAGACTGTCCAATTGATGAATCCATTCCGGGAGAACAACTGTTGGTTATATCATCTCTTGCAACACCATGGTATGCAGAATTGGTTAATTACATCGTATAGGGACTGTTCCCACCAGAGATTACGTATCAACAAAAGAAGAAACTCATCTTTGATGCCAAATACTATGTATGGGAAGAACCATTACTGTATAAATCATGTGGAGATGGCATTTTTAGACGATGCTTGCCTAAAGATGAAGTTTAGAGTGTTCTTCACCACTATCATTCGACAGTTTACAGTGGTCATTTCGGTCCAGATAAGACAGCCCCCAAGGTTCTCCAAGTAGGATTTTTCTGGCCTACTTTGTTCAGTGATGTGAAGTAATATATGGCTACATGTGATAATTACCAACAGTTAGGAAACATATCAAAGAGAGTTGAGATGTCACAAACTGGAATTTTGCAGGTTGAATTGTTTGATGTTTGGGGAATTAACTTTATGGTTTTGTTTCCTAATTCCTATAACAATCTCTACATTTTATTGGCAGTAGATTATGTTTCAAAATGGGTAGAGGCAGTTGCGACTTCCACAAAGGTGGTAATCAAGTTCTTGAAGAAACATATATTCACTCGTTTCGGAATTCCAAGAGCCCTTTTAAGTGACAATGGTACCCACTTTTGTAATAAGCCCTTTGAGGCTCTTTTGCGAAAATATGGAGTATTTTACAGGGTCGCTACACCGTATCACCCTCAAACAAGTGGGCAGGTTAAAGTTTCTAATCGAGAAATCAAGCATATTTTAGCAAAGACAGTTGATAAGTCAAGGAAGGACCAGCCAAAAGTGATGAACCTATTGATAAGGGAAGGTATCAAAGGCTAGTGGGAAGACTAATTTATTTGTCACATACCAGGCCTGATATAGCATATGCAATAAGTGTAATTACTCATTTCATGCATGACCCTAAAAATGTCCATCTTCAAGCGATGTATAGGATATTAAGGTACCTTAAAACTGTCCCTAGTAGAGGGATTATGTTTAAGAAAAATGACAATATGACAGTTGCAGCTTATACAAATGCAGATTGGTCAGGTTCAGGTATCGTTAGAAGGTTAACCACAGGGCATTGTATTATGTTTTTGGGCAATCTTATCACTTGGAGAAGTTAGAAGCAATTAGTTGTGGCTAGATCAAGTGCTGAGGCAGTAGTTCATGGTATGTGTGAGCTCTTATGGATTCGTATCATTCTGAATGATTTGAAAGTTAGGTGGCAAAGACCTGGGAAGTTCTAATGTGATAATAAGTCAACTATTAGTATTACTCACGACCACAATACAACATGACAAAACTAAACACACTGAGATTGTTAGGCACTTCATAAAAGAAAAATTGAAAAGTGGGCTTATTTACACCCCATATATGCCCACTGTCAAACAGATGGTAGATGTACTAACTAAGGCATTGGCAAATACACAATTTCAAGATGTTATAAGCAAGTTGGGAATGCAAGACATCTATACACCTACCAGCTTGAGGGGGAGAGATAAAAATCATAACAATAATTTAGGAGAAAATTTTTCTAGTCATAAAATAGGAAATAAGAGGATATCATGCACATTTATTTTAGGAAATTGTTGTGAAAATGGAGTAGAATTATAAATAGGAGATATTACTGTGAAAAGGTTAGGAAGTATTTTAGGGTCCCTAAAATTAACAATTAGTTACCTAAGATTAGGCTAGGCCTTATGTATATATTCAAAAGCACTTGCGCTGCAAAAGTGAGAATGAGAGATTATTTATTTCTTCATTATCCAAACATGATCGCTATGACATCAGGAATAGGAAATGTAAAAGATGAACACATTAATAAAGGGCGACGAAGAAAGTAGTTGCGTGGTGAGGAATGCAAATACATCTTCCAGATACAGTTGCTCTATATTTCTTGTTGTCATAAATATTACAGATCTAGATACACTAGGCCCTAAGCGCAATGATCCTATGCCACAAAGATCTAAATCCTTAAGCCCTCGGGTTATGGCCTCATGATCTCCCCGAGAGATATTTTATTTGAAACAAAAACTACTTTTTTGAAGAGAAATTAAACAATAATTGAAAATTGAATGACACAGATCTCGATGGAATTTTTTTTAATAACTCAGGGTCCGGGCTTAGCCCGACTACCTAGGACCTATGAGCCACCCAATCAGACTCATAGATAGGTAAATCCAGGTTTGATCCTAGATAGTATTAGAGGTACCTGCCCTAACGGATGGGCCTTCATCACTAGGGGGATTACATCACATTAAATAAAGGCTGCTCCTCCTAAGGCTCGAACCCATGACTGCACACAATCCTCTCCCCCTTTCTATTACTAGGCTACCCCGTGAGGGGCTCGATGGAATATTTTTAAAATGCAAAACAGATCCAAACATGAAATCATTACTGAACTTCCTTCAAGCAGATAAAATACAACACAAATCGTACGTAATAAGGCCCATCTAGATCCTAAATCAAAGGAAATACGAAGTTGAGATTTAGAAATCCTAAAAGAAAAGGAACAAAGCAAAACAGTCCCTCGTCTACCAATCACGCAAATTAAACCTACTCACAACAATTTCCTTAACCATTTTAGAAAACAAAAAGAGAAAAAGATCAATAACTCAGATATTACAATTATATATCGTTAGGAGCTAACACTAAGAGAAAAGAAGAAATACCATCACATCCGATCTCTCAGCCTTCTCAGCAAGTATAGCCATGTTAAACTATTTGCTCTATATCTCTGTCTCCCCTGTCACCAGCTAGAGGATCAACCATCGACTCTGGCACTAGAGGGCATAACTCCAACCATAAATTCGTGTTGCATACTATACAGCTAGTATTGTTGGAGTTTGCAAAACGATGCATGTTCTTTGGCACAAGAGTGGGTTCGACCGGTCGCTTGAGCTTCGTAGAAATTTTTTTCTATGGGCATAGTTAAAAGGTAGTGAGGGAAATATTCGAGTGCATTAAGAGGGAAATTTTTGGCGCATTTCTGTATATTTTGATTATTTTTTATAACTCATGACATCCTCTCCAATCAAAATCAAAACTATTTTGCATTTATGTATATTTTGATCTCCCATATTTGATCTAATTTTTGGTGCTAGCTACTATGTTTTTTTTATCCAATTTTTGGTGCTGGCTACTATGGTTTTTTTATGTCTTTCACATCCTTAAACATAGTACCGGGGTCTTAAGGGTATAACTAATGTTTTCCCACTTCAATCGGTTCCAAAAATATCTCCAAACTTTAAAATAGATGAAAAAATTTGTGCCTGGACAATTTTTGTCACAATCGTGCTCCTGGAAAATTTCTCTTTGTTAGGATCATGCCTTATAGCCTCATGTAAGCCAATCAAGATTGTGACACCCTTCAAACAGCTTCCACCTTCCTTTTTCTCCAATTATCTTATTTTCTTCACTAACAAACATATCAAACACCTCATTATCTAAACACTTTAATATAAACAAACACTTACATTAACATAATTATAAGCCTATTCATATGATAATTATCTAATAAACACCTAAATACACACTAAAACACCTAGGAAATCATAATATCAACTAGACCTATCACTTCGTTAGATGTGCAACCTTACAAGAAAAGATAAGTTTATGAATATAATGTTAAGAGACAAGTTAGGGGGTGCTAACATTGATAGTAAATTAAGGGAGATAAGAATTAGATAGTTCAAATATATTAAGAGAAGACATCTTGACAATGTAATGAAAAGATGCAAGAAGATTGTACGTAAGCACTATATGAGAAAAAGGAAAAGACTTAAGAAGAATTAACGAGAAGTGATCATGAATCATATGATCCTGTTAAAGCTTACCAAAAATTTGGCCTTAGTTGGAAGTTTTGGTGAGCTAAGATATGGATAGAGAATCTTACATAGAGATATCCTTCAATTTTTATAGGCATTTTAAACACTTTTCTTCGATGCTTATGTCTTTTATTTAGCTTAAATACTTTTATTTATAACATTTGCTCCTTTAGTTATTTTATTTCATTATTTCATAGTTTTCTGTTTTTATTTCCTGTTTATTTTATTTACTTTATTTATTTTGTTTATTTTTATTTATTTACTTACTTTTATCTTTATCTTCTTTATCTTTGTTTTTTGATTATTTTGATTTTGATTTTTATATTTATGCAATTATTTGTTTATTATTTAGCTATTATTTTCTTTCAATAAATAATAAATATTTTTATTACTAATAATAATTATAAGTTAAATAAACTTAAAAATAAATTAT
>JAOQMP010000210.1:43278456-43296623 GCA_027563575.1 Erythroxylum pedicellare
ATGAAATTCTATTAAGACCAGTAATAATCTTATCTCTGAAGATGATTAACAAATTTGCCTATCTTCCATAGCATGAATATAATGCTGGAAACTAGTCTCTCCAACTACATTCATTTGTTTTTTCTTTAGGATTAAACTTAATAATTCTATGGCGTGTGTATCTTTGTCTTATCAGCAGTTAAATTTTGAAGATAGTAATAAAGTTGGCAGGAGTGAAGGTGAAGATGAGCTTATAGTTGTCATAAGTTTAAACAATAATCAGGATTTGTAAGCTACCCACTCATTTGCATCCAAAGAATTAATACTAAAAATTGGAATAAAATTTGAGACAGAAGAAGATGCTTAACAATTCTATTTGATATATGCTAAAAAAGTCGAGTTTGGGATAAGGAGAAGTAGAAATCATAGGGATAAATCTGGAAACTTCATTAACAAATTGTTTTATTATAATGTTGAAGGCAAACGAGAAAAAGACAAACGATATATGTATGTAAAAGCATCACGTTCTGAAATAAGGCTTGGTTGTAAAGCTAAAATGAGAGTCAGTCATTGAAGAGGCGGACAACTCTGTGTGGTTCAATTTATTGAGGAGCATAATCACTACCTCTCGAGTCCAAACAAAACGCACTTACACAAATCTCACCGAAAGATAAGTTTACCTGCAGCAATTCAAATTAAAATGAAAAATGACGTAGGAATCTCACCAAAGGCATCATATGATGTCATGGTTAGGCAAGAAGGTGGTCGAGAGAATTTAGGATTCATATTAGATGACTACAGAAATTACTTACGATCTAAAAGAACGAGAGATACATAAAGAGGGGATATAGGAGGTGCTCTGGAATATTTGCATAAAACGCAATTAAATGATCCAATTTTTTATACTATCCAAGTTGACGAAGATAATTTAATAACCAACATTTTCTGGTCAGATGCAAAGATGAAAGCAGATTACTTAAAATTGGGTGATGTGGTTTGCTTTGACACAACTTAACAGAAGAATAATGAAGGTCATCCCCTTGCATTACTTGTATGTGTCAATCATCACAAGCAAACAATATTCTTTGGTATTGCATTGTTATATGATGAGACATCCCTCACGTTTGAATGGTTGTTTGATACTTTTGCGAAAGTTATGTGTGATAAAAGACCTAAAACTATTCTTACAGATCAAAATGCAGCAATGGCAAAGGCTCTAGTACTAAGATGGCTTGAAACTCATCATTGCTTATGTATTTGGCACATATATCAAAATGTGACCATCCATTTAAGTAGTATTTTCTCTTAATTCAAAGATTTTGCTAGAGATTTTAGCTTTTGCATATATGATTTTGAAGAAGAAGAAGAAGAAGAAGATTTTGTAAATGCATGGAGTGAGATGTTGTGCAAATATGGATTTGAAGATAATAAATGGTTGAGGTGCGTATTTGAGATAAAGGAGAAATGAGCTTTAGTTTATGGAAGACAAATGTTTTGTGCAGACATGACGACAACACAAAGAAGTGAGAGCATAAATAGTGTTGTACAGAGGTATGTTACTTATCAACACAAATTCTTGAAGTTTTTTCATCACTTTGAAAGACTCCTTGAAGATCATAGATATGAATAGTTAAAGGCTGATTTAAATCAAGTACAAGTATTCCCTCATTATTGTATCCAATTGAAACTTTGAAACGTGCAGTTAGTGTTTATATTCCTGAAGTGTTCATATGGTTTCAAAATGAGTGATGTAAGTCTCATTATTGTTGTATAGAAAGTTTTGGAGAGGATGGACCAATAACAAAATATCAAATTATCCCTCATGAGAAGTGCTATTACCATATAGTTACTTATGATTTATCAAATGGAAAAGTTGATTGTAGCTATAGAAAATTCGGTTTGTTGGAATTTTATGTTTTCATGTTTTGAAAGTTTTTACTGTGAAAAATATTATAGAGATTCCAAGTTAGTACATATTGAAAAGGTGAGCACGTAAAGCAAAACTTAGATTCGTGAGAGATGAAAATTCTAGAATCAATATAAGCAATTTGGATCCCAAGATATGTTAAAGTATGTGGTATAAAGAATTATGTGAGCTATATATTCAAATAGTTACAAAAGCATCTAAGAGTGAAGAGAGTTACAAAATTGTTAAAAATTGTATTTTGAAGATGTTAGAAATCGTCGATGCTAGACTACAAGGAAATGGATCAACTACCCAACAATTGATTGTGAGCTCCAATGTTAGATTATAAGGTGAAGAGATGGTTCAATATTCGAGTGATATAACATATCGCTTGAACCAAAATGAGATTAAAATTCATGAAAAGAATAGTATTGGAATTAAAGGAATCAAAATCAAGAAAAAAATGTTTCAGGTAAGAGATTAAGGGGTGGCTTGGAAAAGACTACGAAAAAAGGAAATCAACCAAAAAAGTTCAGACTAAGGCAAATCTTACAATTGCAACACCAACATTACCATTTAATCTTGAGGTTCTATTTGCAAATTTTTTTATTGAATTCCATGTCCCTTACATGTGTATTTTTTAATAAAAAAAGATTAAATGTTTTAACAATTTGGTTCAAGTGATATGTTATAATACTTGAATATTGAACCATCTCTTTGCCTTATAATATAACATTGGAGCTCGCAATCGATTGTTGAACAGTTTATCCATTACCTTGTAGTCTAGCATCGACGATTTCCAACATCTTCGAAATACAATCTTTAACAATTTTGTAAGTTTTTTCACTCTTAAATGCTTTTGTAACCAATTGATCATATATCCCAGACAATTCTTTATACCGCATACTTTGTCATATCTTGGGATCCCAATTGCTTATGTTGATTCCAGAATTTTCATCTCCCATGAATCCAAGTTTTGCTTTACGTGTTCACCTTTTCAATATGTATTGACTTAGGATCTCCATAATAATTTTTACAGTAAAAACTTTTAAAACATGAGAACATAAAATTCCAACAAACTCGAAATTTCTACAACTACAATCAATTTTTCCATTTGATAAATCATAAGTAAGTGTATATTAATAGCTCTTCTTATGAGGGGTGATTTGATATTTTGTGATTGATCCATCCTCCCCAAAACTTTCAATACAACAATTATGAGACTTACACTACTCATTTTGAAACCACTTAAACACCTCAGGAGTATAAAAACTAGCTGCATATTTCTAATTTTCAATTGGATACAATAATAAGAGAATACTTGTACTTGATTTAAAATCAACCTTTAACTTTTAATATCTACGATCGTCAAGGAGTCTTTCAAAGTGCTGAAAAAACTTCAAGAATTTGTATTGATAAGTAACATAACACTATTTATGCTCTTATTTCCTTGTGTTGTTGTCATGTCTGCACAAAACATTTGTCTTCCATACACCAAAGCCCATTTCTCCTTTATCCCAAACATGTGCCTCAACTATTTATTGTCTTCAAGTCCATATTTGCACAACATCTCATTCTATGCATTTACAAAATCTTCTTCATCTTCAAAATCATATATTGATGAGCTAAAATCTCTACTAAAATTTTTAAATTGAGAGAAAACATCACTTAAATAGATGATCGCATTTTGATATATGTGTCAAATTCATAAGCGATGATGAGTTTCAGGCCATCTTAGTACTAGAGCCTTTGCCATTACTACCTCTTAGTCTATAAGAATAGTTTTAGGTCTTTTATCACATGTAGCTTTCACAAAAGTATCAAACAACCATTCAAATGTGAGGGATGTCTCATCATATAACAATGCAACATTAAAGAATGTAGTTTGCTTGTGATGATTAACACCTACAAGTAATGCAAGGGGATGACCTTCATTGTTCTTTCGGTAAGTTGTGTCAAAGCAAATCACATCACCCAATTTTGAGTAATTTGCTCTCATCTTTGCATCGGACCAGAAAATGTTGGTTATTAAATTATCTTCGTCAACTTGGATAGTATAAAAAAAATCGGATCATTTAATTGCATTTTATTCAAATATTCCATAACACCTCCTGTATCCCCTCTTTATGTATCTCTCGTTCTTTTAGATAGTAAGTAATTTCTGTAGTCATTTAGTATGAAACTTAAATTCTCTCGATCACTTACTTGCCTAACCATGACATTATATGATGCTTTTGATGAAATTCCTACGTCATTTTCCATTTCAATTTGCATTGTTGCAGGTAAACTTATCTTTCGATGAGATCTGTGTAAGTGCGTCTTGTTTGGACTCGAGAGGTAATGATTATGCTCCTCAATAAACTGAACCACACAGAGTTGTCCGCCTCTTCGACAACTAACTCTCATTTTGGCTTCACAACTAAACCTTGTTTCAGAACGTGATGCTTTCACATATATATGTCGTGTCTTTTTCTCGTTTACCTTCAGCACTACAACAAAACAATTTGTCAATGAAGTTTTCATATTTATCTTTGTGATTTCTACTTCTCCTTATCCCAAACCCGACTTCTTTAGCATATTCCAAATAGAATTGCTAAGCTTTTGCTTTTGTCACAAATTCCATTCCAATTTTTGGTATTAATTCTTTGGATGCAAATGAGTGAGTAACTTGCAAATCCTGATTACTGTTTAAACTCATGACATTTATAAGCTCATCTTCACCTTCACTCTTGCTAACTTCATTACTATTTTCAAAATTTAACTGCCGACAAGACTAAAATACACCTGCCATAGAATTATTAGGTTTGATCCTGAAGCAAAAATCTAAAAAAACAAATAAAAAACCTAAAAAATAAATGAATTTAGTTGGAGAGACTAGTTCCTTGCGTTATGTTCATACTGTGGAAGATAGGCAAATTTGTTAATCATCTTCAGAAATAACATTATTACTGGTCTTAATAGGATTTCACCAACGAGAAACTTGTTGGAACATTGATAAATTGTTAGTTTTTAGATATGAAAACAGAGGGTAAGGCTTAAAGTTGAAATGAAGGCATATATAGCATTACATAGTCTCAAGCATAAGTAAAGGGATATATATAGTAGTAGTATGTAAATAGATATTAGATAAACACATAAGTAACTGTTGTGATGCAAACCACTAATGCATAACTTAACTTCTTTAGAATAACATATTATAACTTAACTTAATTATAGCGAACTTCAAATTGAATGTTGAATAAATGGTGTTATTAGCAATTGAAACAAGTCATAAAAATTCTTAAAATGCTTTAGTAGGACAATTATGCTTATATTAAACTGTAAAAAGAAAATATGTAAGTTACAGAACTTTATTTACTTCAAGCATACTTCAAATCATTTGTTTCATTTTAGTGTCCACGAATTTGCACGGAGTGACTAGTTAAATCACTAGCCACATACGAGAGTGACTAATTAAGTCACTCTTGTGACTAGCCACGCATGAGGGTGACTAATTAAATCACCCCGTGATTACCATTTAACTTAAATGCTAGCCACGCACAGGGATGACTAATTAAGTCACCCCCGTGACTACCATTTAAGTTATGAGTAAAGGGTTCTGTCACGATCGTGCTAGTGTATGATCGTGTACCCTTATGAGTGAGGAGTTCTGTCAATCAACTCTATGTGGGTCTCAATAGAACAGTAGCTATATAAGAACAATTACTAGAAGGAACAAAGACCCACTTCTAAATTTCGGTACTTTTCTAGTGAGGACGTTGGTACAATGAGACGAATAGGAAGACAAAAAATTTGAGGAAGGAATCTAATTAGTCTCAAATAGAGTCATAGTGAAAGATGGAGACTTTGCTGAAATCATTATTCTTTTCTTTCCTACTCTTATACTGCCGATTAACCAAACAAAAGAACAGAGAATTCTTACACCAATTTCACATTAAAAATCAAAGCAAAGAGAAACGTATAAACAAACAAGTACAAAGTCAACCACTTCATTAATGAGGCACAAACACAACTAGGTTCGGTTTCTAAGTCACGAAGTTGCTTGCCAGATCATGCCTTTCATATCAGAATCGCTTCTAAATCACACAAAACATGGGCTTTTCTTGTCTCCATGAGTATACTAAAGAATTCATTGAAGTCTAAAATTCGCTAACATTTCAATGATCATTTCTTAGGACAGTAACTCACCTCAAAATCTTGTTAATGTTTCGGTAACTTCAAATAGAAAGCTAAGGGAGAGAGCTTGAATGCAAAAGGAAAGAGGTTTTGTCGAGGACTGCAGTGGAGGATTGAGGGATGCGGTTTAACAATGCAAAAAGGAAGGTCACTACTTGCTGCTGCCGATGATCAATATCATTACAAAAATCACAGAGGCATAAGAGAAATAACCACCCAAAAGGAGGATTCAAATAAAAGCAAAAAGAACGATCACAGACACGAGCTTTAAAGATAAGAAGTTACCTGAGACAAATGCCAAAGTGGGATTTCAATTCTTGGGAGACATCTAAGCAAATATGACTAAAACCGAGCATGATGAGAAGGCGGGAAGCAAAATGAAAGGAGAGAGGGGGCATCAATCACATCTTAGCTTAAGCGAGAGCAAAGCCTGGATAGTTGGGTTTTATTAAAACGTCGACGTTTTAGCATAGGAACAACATAGGAACAACGGTCATGGAACAACTGATCAAATGCCATAACATAAATTCAATTTTAACCATTATTGTATTGGTGAAGACTACAATCCAGGACCAGGATGGCGAACAAAGAATGAAAAGCATTTCAGTCATTGATTGTTTTGAAGTAACTAGGGGGAAGAAGATCCTACCCCAGTACAATGCCATTACTCCTTATTAGAAGAATAAGTTTGATATAAATCATATGCATTCATCTTTCACTTACAACAATCTCCAAACAACATAAGCTCCAACTCACCAAAGATATGGAATCATTTGTTATCTAGTTTGTCTAACGGTAAGATACACTGGTGAAGAATATCTCTACTCTTCATTCTATCATTTATCCTTTTGTTTCTCACCTGCCTGACTGTAATAGAATGTCTAATTGTAACAACTTCAAGCTGCAACTTAAGCAACTCTTACCCTGATTACTACTGAGTGAATGCATGGCTTGTAGTTACAGACCCTCAAAAAGCCGCAGATGATCTTCAAATGCCTCGCCATGCCGGATTTTGGCCACTGATCCATCTTGTTGAACCTAACCAAAATAATTTAAATATTCACAACTAAACTTTTGGCCAAGAAACATTTGAAGCAAGCGCTCTGTTTAGCTAGTTAATGAGATATTACAAATTTAAGATACAAACTCTTCAACCACAGATTTAAAAAGAGAGATTTTAAGAAAACTGCATACATGGTGGAACCATATATAATAGTATTTGGAAGAAATCTCTATTCAATCATATAAATGTGTGTTTTAAAGCTATAAAGTACCCAGTACTCAGGAGGGCGCATCTTGAGATTGTATGTTGATGCCATACTCATGCAATAAGCGCCTGCATCATGAACAACCAAACCGGTTCCCTGCAAAGCAAAACTTTTTCAGAAAATGAAAGAAGGTAATCAAATAAACTTCCCAACAAGAAATCGTAACATTACCTTAGCTGGGGTTGGAAGCTCTCTGTCCTTGCCCAGGAAATCAGCAGATTCACAGACAGGACCGACCACGTCAAAAGTTGACACTTCAGCTTCAGGAGGTGTAGGAAAGACAAGTTCTATGTGCTGCAAAAAAACACAGATGTCTCTATCTTTACTAAAGGGAAAGAGAGAGCTAAAAATAGCAATACAATACGAATTCATGAAGAAAGTCACACACTGATATCTGACCAGAACTTTTGATACAAGCTAAATCCAACACATGCAGGCACTAATGGGATCAATTGAAAATAATTGTAACGAAGTACAAGTTGAAAGAAACCTGGACAAATACAATTGACTCATAAACCATAAACCGTATAGTACATTCTAGAAAATTTTGATATTAGTTATCATAAATGTAAGAGGAAAAAGTTTGCAATAAATATGACGCTAACAACAGCCTAGTTTTATATGTAACTTTGGGATTACACTCTCCAAGCATTTTACTGGAAGTCTTTGGCAAGATGCCAGTTTTGAAATATAATGAACATTAATAGAATTAGAAGAACAAAAAATTGCAAAATACAGAAAAGGAAGACACAAAACCCAATAATTGCAGGCACATTCACCAGCAGTTAGATGTGCTTAGAGCACAAAGATAGTGATACTACATTCATGCTTACTTGATAAGCATCATAAAGACTTGGACGGATAAGTTCAGACATGCTCCCATCAATCACAGTAAAATTTTTTGTTCCATTGGTTTTAACCCCAGTGACTCTATTCACCAGGCAGCAGGTATTTGCAATAAGTGATCTTCCGGGTTCTATGATCAGATTGAGATTGCGTGAGAGCACCAGTTCCCAAACCTAGAACAATGAACATTGCCAGTGTTTGAGTTTCTATGTATGGATAACCACATAGCACTAGACATGTAAACTAATTAACATGACATGTTTATGCTAACTACAGTAAAGAAGTCATTCCTGCCCTTAGAAACCAAGACAATTAACATTCAAGGAGTACTATCCCAGAATCACCATCCTAAAGTATTAAAACTGAGTATTGAACACGAGCCATGTCGAACACTAAAACCAGGCATATTTACATTTAATCTTTTTTACATGTGAGTGAGGACTACACCTAGCACATGCTGCAAAATTTGCCACAATGGGAGGTATGGAATAGCATGCACAAGATAGATTCTCACAGTGTCAATAAGGTCCCTTGGTGAAGGAAGAATAGCACCAGTGTGATAATAATCTATACCCAAACCACCTCCAATATTTAGGTAATCAACCTCAAATCCTTGGTCTCGGATTTTGTCAATGTAGTTCACCATCAGAACTGCAGCATCCCGGAATATGTCAACCTACAGACATAAGAGAATAGAAACGGTTGGATTTACTTAGTTCAACATCTGAACTACATCCACAAGGCACTGAAATGTAGACTTTTCAGTTACAGCAATTGATGTCATAATTAGCTGCCTTAGGTAAACTCCAAATACATATTCTCGAAAGTAAAGACTGCAAGTATGTCTGCAGTTGAGATACCTTGGTGATTGTGGACCCAAGATGACAATGGGCCCCTACAAGCTTCAGCTCATCAGGGTGTGCCTTTACAGCATCCAAAAACCATTGCAATTTCTCATTTCTAATACCGAATTTTGAGCTTTTGTTTCCAGTGGCAACATAAGGATGGACCTACATGATACAAAATATAAATCAGTTAAATCAATAATAATATCATGAAGCTACCATCTTCCACAGTAAAAAATTAGAAAAGTAAATTAGCTATTTTGTTGAGGGTATATCCATTCAACAGTTAATGGGATCTCCCATCAATAAGTTACTTCATTGAAAAAAGATATTGTGCAGGCACATGTTGTAATACCATAGGAAAGAAACAATATGAAATACAACAGTATGATCAAGTACCCTAGATCTAGTTATAGGCCTAGTAAGACAGAAGTGTGGCTGTAGTTCACCAGATTTATGACTTTTCCTTCCTTTATGACCTATTTTTATAGTATGATAACTTGGGCTTGTTAAAGCGAACCCAATGATCTCCAAGAGCAAAAGTACTCAAGAACTTTTCTGAAATACACCCAACTTCTTATTGCTGTCCCAAACTGCCTTTAAGATATACAGTTTGAACTGCCAAAAAGTAACCCTCCTAAAAAGTAGCAGTTTCTGTTATGGTCCCATGTTTGTGATCGAGTCACAAGGCGATTATGCGGTTTCTTAGGTCGACCTATCTTGAGTAGAATTTCAGCTCTTCAAAGGGAGGCTGATACCTTAGGAGTTCGATGATAAAGAGAGAACTCTGATCTCTTGTTTTGATTAAATTCTGACTTCCCTTTCATTAATTCTAATTGCCTTTA
This sequence comes from Erythroxylum pedicellare, assembly GCA_027563575.1. Classification (NCBI taxonomy): domain Eukaryota; kingdom Viridiplantae; phylum Streptophyta; class Magnoliopsida; order Malpighiales; family Erythroxylaceae; genus Erythroxylum; species Erythroxylum pedicellare. Next base: position 43,288,322 of record JAOQMP010000210.1, read on the forward strand.
AATAGGCATGTCTCCTTACAAAAACAGAATTCCTACTCTAGGCAGGTTTCCTTATATAACAGGATTCCTACCAATACTATGATTCCTACTTTATTAGGTTCCTAATAAAGAAATAACTATAAAATAGCAATAGTAAATTATCTAACAAAAGCAATAAAAATAAGAGATACATATTAATGTTTTTTCCTTTCATATGTTTTCCCCAAGAATGCGTCCACAACAGTTTGACATTGCAATAACTAATAGTAAATATATAAACTAAAGACAGCCATAAACTATTCCTCATTCCTTCTTCTGCTTTTGTTGCCCTTGTTGGTAAGCTTTCAAAGGTACTACTTTAGCAGCCAAGTCTGATTCTAGTTGTTTAATGACTATAACATGCAATGAGAATGACGTAGAATATGTTTTACTTGAACTGATATCAGGAATTATGCGGACACATCAGTAAGAGGTCTTGGCTCATTAAAAGTATTTGAGCATAAAAAATTTTGATGAACAGAACAAACTGATCAAGTTCAAAAACCTTAAATGGATGGCTCTGTAACTAAGAAGCCCTAGTTCATGTCCCTAAAATCTCAAGGTTCAAATGGTTCATTCCAAGCAGCCCCTACTCAATTAACAAATACTTTCTCGGGGCGATGAATTACCTCAATCAAATAGGTAATGAATTAACTAAATCAACCCAAAAACAATTATTCTGAGAATTTTGATAGGGCTTGACGCTGTGTTCCAAAAGTATCAGGCACATACCTGAGGGTCCACGTCAGGATTGATGCGAAGTAAGACATTAACCTTTTTGCCAGCTATTCTGGCAGCCGTTACAATATTTTCTAGATCAAATTCACTATCCACGTTAACAAAGACGCATTCTTGGGCAGCTAAAACTAAGTCCTCCAAGATCTTTCCATTTCCATTGAAAATACACCTGCTCATACGGAATCCAAATTAGGTTGTACAATTTCATGATAGACATTCGGTATCAATCAACCCTCCAAAAACCCGGCCAATAAAAAACCATATACTGCATATCAAAATCGCTACTTTCTGTATACAACTGCTACTGATGAAATATAATATCCAGTTCTTAAACGCCACCCAAAAGTCCCAGCCAAAAATAATAGTAGTCCCTAACAATGTCAGACAATCCTGACCATTTTCAAGCTGGAAGTGATCAAATGAATGAACCGGCATTTAACTTCCCAGTCTTCCAAGCTCCGATTGGAGATGAATAATTTACTCTAAGAGACGAGAGATTTCACATAAGCATACCTGGTGGGATCGAATCCAGCGTGAAGTGCAAGCTTGAGCTCATTCCCACTAACCAAAACAGCCCCACAACCCAATTTTCTTAAATGTTCCAAAATCTTCAAATTATTGTTGGCCTTAATCGCATATCCAATAATTGACTTCAAACCGACCAAAGCATCCCTATAAGCCTCAAAATTCCTAGTAAGCTGGGGCTTACTATACAAATAGAAGGGTCTTTTCTCCAAATTCTCCATGATATCCTGGACCTTGAGATTCTCACAGTAGAGGAAGCCATCTGAAGACTTGGTAAAGCAATGCTCGAATGGCGCAATGTCTTGCGTTGATGTCTTGGTCTTGGAGGCGTCTTGTGACAACACCGCCTTTAAAGATAGGAATTTTGAGGTGGTTTTGGTGACTCTTGGGGCAAGAATAAAGCTTTTGGGAAATGGGTTCTGACTCAGAGAGTTAGAGAGGGTTATGGGTAGGGAAGGTGGGTGAGAGAAATGAGCACCAGCCGCCATTGTTGAGTCGTTGCATGTGCACGAAACTAATAGCCTGTTAAGTTTAAAGAATTTAAATGATAAGAAATAGAATAGTTATTATTACGAATAGAAAAAATAAGGAATATGATAGAATGAATATTACTTTGTTTAGTTTAAAGAATGAAATAAATAAAAAATTCTATTTCAATGTTAGTTTGAAAATATAAACTTGGAATGAAGCAGAAATAATTAACAAAAAGATCAAAATATCCTTAAGATTATGATTATGATTATAATTATGATTATTATTATTATTATGCAAAATTAATTTTCTTCTTGTTATAAATATTACTAAATTATATTTTTAGTATCACTTTTACTTTCAATCATTTTACATTGGTTAATATTTTTGATCCGATTCATGTCCCCATTCATTATATAGTCACAATTGCCATATAAAATAACATTGGAACATATTCAATACAGATTACATATAAAGATGTTGAAGTAGATACACAAAGATGTCACTAGTATATGTTGCACTGTTTTATTAAAGTAACCATATGCGTACATAGTCATTAATAAAGAATGTGATCTTAATGTCTGTTCTCATTAAGTTAAAATATAAATGCCCAAAGGAAACTAAACATTGGGTAAGCTAAGATCAATTGCTCTATTGAAAATAATTCTTAAATTACTGAAGCCCTATTATACGAATGGAGCCACAAGATCAATATGAGACTTCTCTAAAGCAACCGTATAGTGTGATAAATATGCCATCAAAAGCAAGGGTTTTGATGTTTGCTGCATCTTTTTGCCAGAAACCAGAGTACTCAAACATGGCATTGAACAAGCCTGATGGAATTTTTTTAGTTAATGACATTTCCTAGTTGAACTGCTCTGCCATCTGAAAGAAAGGTAAAGAAAATAAGATGAAGGGAAGAAGAAAGATAATGATAGCTTTAAAAGGAAAAAGTGCTCCTTCACATATCAAAGCCAATATCTTAAACAGTATGAAGAAGGAGACTTCTTGTAAAATAGTCAACAAAATGACAAAGCCAGTATCTTAGACAGTATGGAAGAAGAAGACTTCTTGGAAAATAGTCAACAAAATGACATGTTGAAAGAACCATTACTCCAATGAATTAGATGTTAATATCCAACCTCCGCAAATGATACTATTATTAACAAACAATGATAATCGCTATGATCATAGTATTTGGTCCTCATTCTCATGAAATCTTTAATAAAGTTTCGTTCTTTATGTGCTTAAACTACTTTTCCTAGTGCCCTCTATCTCTCACACACCAAACAGAAACTTGACCTCATTAAAATTGATGCACCTCACATTTCACCATCTTCCCAACTAAAACTACCAGCTTCATTGTTCCCAAACATTACTTTTCCAACAATCTCCAGAAAGCACGCAGAAGAAAAAAAACTAACAACAACTAACAACTTAAAACTTGCCAAACAAATAATAACAAACTCACTAACCTGAGACCTAACATAATTGAGAAGCTTAAAGGAACTGTAAAAATCCAAACTTAAGGCTTTTCTTATCCCATGAAAATCGAATTTGTGAGATAGACAATAGTGCTCGAATAACCCATCACAAGAATTGTAGTTGGAATCATAGAACAAACACAGAAAACCTAACTCAACTCGTCCTTATCTTCCTCATCGTCATCTCTCCAATCTTCCCTATCTCCATTTTCTTCTTCAGATTCTTCACTTTCGTCAATAATCATTACCAACAGAATAAAAGGCGAAAGAAGTAAATACCTATGTGAAAATCGTTAAAAAATCAACACTATACACGAACAACTAACAAAAAAATTGAACAACAAACACAAAAGTTGCATAAACAAACCACTCGACCTTAGTAGTCAACTATGGCAACTATTCGATTAGATCCACGTTGGCGTTAGTGTTCGAGTTGCCAACAATGGCTCGTATGATGCTTTTGCGGCTACTCAAGAACTGGGCTTTATCTAAAATGGTTTGTAAGTTGTAAAGTCTGAAATGTTTCTCAAGCTCTTTAATAAGATAAAGGTATGATGGTGGGTAGGTTATGAGCACGCCGATAGACTCCATTTCCCTGGTGAGAGGTGGAGACGGTGGGAAGAGAGGGACGAACTTGTCCAGAATATGTTTACCTATTCCAGATATGTGTAGAATAGGTAAAGATAAGGCAAGATGATCTTTACCTATTCCGTCATGTCCGGGAATGAGTAATCCTAGTAATAGTTATTCCGATAACTTTTTTCTAACCAAACAAGGTCATACTTAATAATTAGGAATTGACGAGTAATAGAATATCTATTACCCTCAACCAAACAACCTATAAGGGTTTAGTGTGGTAAAGAATAGACAAAGACGTTGGAACATTAAGGGCAATGACTTCTTAAGATATATTATATAAATCTTTTATTTAATTTTGGCATTTTAAATTAAACAAATAAGATAATTGAAATTATTATATGGATTGATGAAGGTGTTGATTAATTGGAAGTTTTGAAATTGAGATAGTTTGCAATTACATAGTCAACGTGGATACTTTTGACTTGGTTGAGTTGATGACATACACTTCTATAAGCAGTTGACATGAATCTTCACAGTTATAGTTGCACACATCTTTGATTTAAAATAGAAGTTTATAAACACACGTAATTTGAAGAAACCTAGAGTAGAGGTTGTGGCAACTTTAGATGTGTGTATATTATTGAAGCACTAGAAGTCACGTGTTAGAATATAGAAAAACATTGCTGGTTGCACACATGATGGTATTGAGAGCATAACACATCTTATGTTAGATTTACGGTGTAGGATGTGTGCGTGTGTGAGATAGTTTGCTGGAGGCTCAATGGTTTTCTCATTGCAGCAATTATCGTGTCCTTTAGGTAAGTTATGGTGATGTTGATTTATGAGTAAAGCGTTGCACTCATTTGATGTTATGATACAGTGAAGATCATCTTTTATGAAGTGGGTATTGGGCCATTAATTGAAGGAACATTGTGAATTATTTTTTTGAGCTATGAAGGAAAATTTCAACTGGGTTATTTCAAGAAGATAAAAGTCATAGGGAAGTCTTTCTTTTATCTCAAGTATTTTGTTGTTCAATTCTCAGTTGATTAAATACTTGAGCTATTTTTATTTATTATTATTTTGAGTGAAAGTAGTTAGAAAAATCCTCTTACGAGGTCAACACGAGTTGGGCGTATTATTGGGTGTGAAATTCTTTCACGGGAAATGAGGTTGAGAGATAATGTCAAGGGTTAAATGGTGTCGGTACAGTAAAGCCTTGGGTAAATTTATTGTACTTTGGTGAAAGTGATTAAGCTGGGTGAGGGCCCCGTAGACGTAGACCAGGTGTGTCGTGTAACACCCCACTCCCGCAGGACACGTGCCTGACATTTTGGGTGATATCCGAGTTCGTCCCCCGTGAGGGTGGCATACTAAAGCACTCAATCATTCAAAAATTAGTATAAATTTTTTTTGAAACCACAAACAAATATACGGAAATAATAACCAATTCGGGTCCACTTTCATTCATAAACATTTTCAATCAACACAATACAATCAATAGAATTTCAATATTGGGGCCCATTACGAATACAAAACACTTTAGACATAATGTCTTTCCGTTACAACATAGTTCAAATACACATTGTGCAAAACCTTTCGGAATACATTATTCAATACAAAAGTTGCAGAATATACAATTCAGTACCAAAATAAAGAAATACAATGCAGACACGAACTGATCCTGACCTCTACCTCTTACTTGAATGTAGTAGGTATACTCTCATTTGTTTAACGGGGTACTCTTTTGAGCCTGAAAAATAATTGCAAATTGTGGGTGAGTTTTGCGAACTCAATGAATGAACATCATCGATAGCTCACCCAGGTATATAACACATAATTCACATTCACATCATTTCACATTTCACATTCAATACAATTTAATCATTCATATTATGCATATGCAGTGTGCATGATACTCACTTTTCTATTTATTACTTTGTTGTGACCGAGCGCCTAAATTGTCCCGTATCTATTGGATATCCGACTCGTTAATAACTGTCCCTTATTCGCTTGGGGGATACAGAGCTCATTTTACATTGTGAGTCCTAGGCTTTTAATCACTTTTGAGCTCGAGATTCATTTTCACTCGTTGAACTTTAAGCTCTGATCGGTGGCTACTCTGGTCACAACTACCGTTATGTTTCATGCATTCATGAAATGGAATGCCTCAATCACATTTGTATAATCTCATTCGATCATATTCACATATCATCGGACTTTAGTCCGGCATTCAACATTAAGTTGAGAATCACATTTTCATTTATATGCATGATCATACTTTCTTTCGGAACTAAGTTGGCATTTAACAACCAAGTCATGTATCACATATTTCATCTAAATTCACATACAATGAGCACTTCAATGTTTCATTCATGCATCACATTCATCGGACCTTCTGTCCGGAAACCAACAGAATCAATCACATTCATAACATCATTTAGTTGTCAACTAATACAAAATTCAAACAAAGTAAACAATGAAGTGAGATCATTTTGGTCTACTCACAGTACGCTCCAGATTAGCATTTGCTTTCAAATTCTGGAAATGCCTGAATGCGGACACTTAACTTGCACAACCCATTTATGCAAGACACACATTGCACAATCATTAATAATGGCACAATTATAAGCATTTATTTATGCATAATTGTGTATATGGGCTATGTACAATGCATGCTCAATGACAAACCCGAGTACTTTACCAATTTCATATCTTAAGCTCATTTTCATTTTATAACTTAATCGCTCATCAATTTTTTGAATCACAACCTCAATCCTTTGGTACTTTGATATCAATAACTCATCCACAAATTTTTTTGATATACAACCCCATGTGACTAATGAAGAGGAAAACAGAGTAATATACATATATGTATATATCACTATCAACTTTTTGCTTAAACTCAATATTTCCTCTTCACTTCTATTTCATTTCAGTCCAACATATCACAATACAAATCAAAATCTATCATTTTCTATAATCATCAGAAACAGAAAAATCACTCTCACGTTTTCTGCACTTCTTCACTTTCATTTTTCTGCATTTTCATATTTTTACATTCACTTCATTTTCTTCCTCTAACTATCATTTTAATCACTCTTTCTCATCTCCGGACATCACCATACACCTATCTCTTAACTCTAAATTCATTTTTAATCATCTCCAAAAACACTCCAAAACTTACGTGTGTATATATATATATATATATATATATATATATATTCTCATCTCCAGACATCACCATACACCTATCTCTAAATTGTTCTGTTCCTATCACCATAAACCTATCTCTAAATCTCATTTGGAATCCTACAGATCCAAATATAATCAAAGTACTGAAGTGTGTTCAGTAAGATAATCCTATTTCACTGTTCCAATAGATTCCACACTTTCATTTGATCAAACTTTTCAATTCGATTCAGAATGCTAACAATTTTTATGGGGAGAAAGAAAAATGTGTTAGGAATCTATTGGTCTAAGAATCACTCCAATTGGAGGTCGGATGACAAGGTTATGACTAAAAAATCAAACAAGGTTCTGTCCTCAATCATATTAAACCTTTTTCTTTTGGGGAAACTAGGATAACTTTCACTATAGTTATCGGATCAAGGTCATTCTTAGATGGTTCAAAAGAGGACTTATAGTTCTAGAACTTTTATGAAGACCTTGAAGACAAATTCTATCGTCTAGAGGGTCAAATTTGGACTAGATGATATAAAATGAACAATACACAGAAGTTGTTTTACAGTTAACATAACTTTCTCTAGAGATATCCGATTGAGGTGTTCTTTAGATGGTATTAAAGATGACTTCAAGATCTACAATTTTAGTAAAGACCTTGAAGGCAAATTCTATCGTCTATAAGGTTAAATTTGGACTAGATGATTGGATTAGATGAATAGTGCACCAGACGATATGACATCATCACCAAACGATATGATGTCACCAGACGAAGCGTCCTCACCAGACGAAGCATCCTCACTAGATGAAGCGTCCTCACCAGATGAAGCATCCTCACTAGACGATACGTCATATACTCCTGAGCATCTCCATTTATAAGGACCATAACTTTTGACTCCGATATCCAAAAATTCCATACTATATACCGTTGGAAAGCTAGAAAGCTAAGCTAAAAATTTCTAGAAGACAAATAGATCAAAATTCACCTAAATAAATACAGTTAAATCACAAAAGTTCAGAACCAGATATTTCCTCTCTTATCTCATTTCTGTGCTTCATTTCCAGCAACCTTCTCTCACGTGTTTTTCATCACTAAATCAACACTTCAATTTTTATTTCTAGTCTTTCCACTCCATTTCATTCAACTCATTCACCACAAATTCACTCTACCCCCAAATATGCAAGTTTAGTCAAAATCCTTAAAATCATCAAAAAGTCAGATATCACTTCTTCAACTCTGCATTTCACCATTCTATACATTTTCCTATATTTTCATTCTCTGCATTTTCTTAATTCCCTTTCTC
>JAOQMP010000210.1:43300526-43311160 GCA_027563575.1 Erythroxylum pedicellare
CATACAAGTCATTACAAGAAAATGTTTAGGCTAAGTAAGGAAATGCTTAGGTTAAATAACAAAGAGAAATATACTACATTATAAATGTTTAGACTAAAAACAAGATATAAGACATGGAGAAAAATATTTAAAAGACCTATGAGAAAGATAAGTCATCTCTATTAAGATCCTATATCCTAGTATATCAAAGTTTTCTATTAAAGGTCGCGTCCTCGATAAGTTTCAACAGAGTCATATCATTATTAATTACCTCCTCCTAGTTCTTCTTACTCCTTCCCTTTTCCTTGATAGTCTCAAAGTATAATCTTCTCACATCTTCTCACTAGAGTGTTAGGATGTCTCCTTTTATCATGTTTGAATAACCTAAGCCTTATATTTTTTAGTCTTTTCATTAATATTAGTCACCTTTAATTTGGCTCCTATTATTTCATTCCTAACTTAATCTCATGTAATAAGGTTTCACATGTAGCAAAGCATCATTATCTCTGTCACCTTTAACTTTTGAATTTGCACCTATTTGATGGGCAAAGATTCCACCTTAAGAGTATGGTCAGTCTAATAAAATTTACCTTTTAGCTTAAGTGGCATCTTCTTATCACATAAAACTTCTGATGCACTTATTCATTTAATCCATCTGATTTGATAAGATGAACAATGTCCTCATTGATCTCTCTATTGCTTTAGATAATAGATTCTAGATATTTAAAACATTCTTTCTATAGTATAATATCTAAATCAATCTATACTTCCACTCGAGAGCCACCCTATGGCTTAGAAAGTTACATTTTAAGTACTTAGTCTTAGTCCTACTCAATTTAAAACCCTTCGACTTTATTGTATGCCTCTAAAGTTCTAGCTTGACATTGAAACCATTTTTTGATTCATCCATTAAAATAATATCATCAACAAACAACATACATTAAGGCACATCCCCTTATATTTTCTTGATGAGCTCATCCATTAGTATTGCAAACAAAAAGGGGTTTAATAAGGAGCCTTAGTGTATCCTAATATTGATAGTAAAAATACTCTATATCTCTTCTCATTATCCTTACTCTAATTTTTACACCTTCATACATATCTCTAGTAACCTATATATAGGTTATAGGAACTCCCTTAACTTCTGTACACTTCCACTTGTTTTCCCTAAGTACCATGTCATAAGTCTTTTATAAGTCAATAAAAACCATGAGTAGGTTATGTTGTCTTTCCTTGTAATACTCTATTAATCTTCTAAGGAGATGTAAAGCTTATGTCTTAGACCTTTCTAGCATAAAACCAAACTGGTTCTCTAAGATAGGCGTGTCCTTTCTCACTTTCTTCTCAATCATCTTCTCTCATAACTTCTTAGTGTGACTAAACAGTTTGATGCCTCTATAACTGTTACAGTTTTGGATATCCCCTTTGTTCTTATATAGAGAAATTAGGATACTAAATATCCACTCTCAACATTTTGGCAAAAATACTAAATATCCACTCTCGACATTTTAGCAAACTTAAGGATTATATTAAAAAACTTGACTAGCCAAGTAAGAACCTTTTTGCCTAAGCTTTTCTACACTTTATGGGTATTTCATCAGGCCTTATTGTCCTTCCACTCTTCTTCTCCCTTAAAGCCTTTTTAATTTCTACCCTTGATATATGCTGACAATAAGTAAAGTTACGATACCTCTCGCATATGCTAAGATTACCTAAAGAGATCTTGTTCTTTATACCTTTATTAAAAAGGCTATAAAAGCGTCTTTGCTATCTTCTCATAATATCATTTTTTGACTATGAGTACTAACCTGCTTTATCTTTTATACAATGAACTTGATCCAAGTCTCTCACTTTTTGTTTCCTTGCTCTTGCCAACTTAAAATATCTTTTTCTCCATCTTTAATTTCTAATCATTGGTAAAAGTTCTTGTAAGTTCTACTTTTAGCTTCTGAGGCTATCTTTTTCACCTCTTTCTTTTCCAGTTTACAACTTTCTTCATTAACTACCCTTTTTACTTATGTTGTGTTATCTAATAAAGATAAGCAACCTTCTTGATCTTAACCTTTTCATTTACATCTTCATTCCACCACCAAGACTCCATTTGACCACTTCTAGGCCCTTTAGAAACACTCCAGATCTCTTTAGCTGCTTTCCTTAAAAGAGTTGTTACTCTCTTAGGCATTTGGTTAGAATCTCCTTCCGATTTTCATTCTTCTCCATATATTACTCTATCCCTAAATTGTTCTATCGTATCCCTTTTCAAGTTTCACCATCTAACTCTAGTATATATCTTAGGACTTCTTTTCTTCCTCTAACCCTTAATTATAAGATTTATAATAAATAATCTATATTGAGTTGACAAGCAAGCGTTTGGTATCACCTTACAATCCTTACAATTAGGTCAATTGCTCTGCCTAACAAAGAAGTAGTCAATTTTAGTTTGCATGGTTCGACTCTTAAAAGTCACTAAGTGCTCCTCATTTTTCTTAAACAATGAATTGGCTATCACTAATTCAAACGTTATTATGAAATTCAACAAAGTAGTCTTACTACCATTCTTGTCACCATACTTGAAACCCTATGAATCTATGAATATTTTTCTAAGGTTACATTTATATGACCATTAAAGTCTCCTTCTAGAATAACTCTCTCGTTATGAGGGATTTACTGAATCAACTTATCTAGCTCTTCCCAAAATTGGTTATTGAGTTGTTTGTCCAACCCTACTTAGGGTGTATAAGCACACACCACATTGAAAACAACACCTTTCACTATAATGTTTAAGGAAATAATCCTATCATTAATGCTCTTTACCCCCATAACAAGATGTATAAGTTCCTTGACAATTAAGATACCTACCCTATTCTGTTGCTTTGAACAACCTGAATACCTAACTTCTAAACTCATTAATCTCTTTCACTTTAGTTTTAAAAAGAAGCCCAATTTTGACTCGAAGCTTAGTCAAACCAGGTCGAGCCTAAGCTTAATTATTAAACCTACTGATAAGAGAGAATATAGATGATGGGCAGATAAAGCTTTATGACCATGTTTTATTACCTAATACAGATTCATCAAGTAGTTTTCAGGGCTCAACATTAGTAGACTCATTTCTTAATGATTTATTGAACAACACTAGAATGTGTATTCACACTCACACGATTAAGTGTCCAGCATTATTTTTGAGACTTTTACTAATCATAAACTCCTTTATGGTTCGTGGGAATGATGAACAGGTGAAGACAAGATTAATGAAGCTCTTTTGAGGAGATACACAGTAGTGTAAAGTGCTACATGCCAGTGTCTTAACTTACACGGTCATATGGATTAGCCACGTAACTCTCTAAAAATGCATGAATAAAAGTGTTAGGATTTCTTTATTGTCATTGACATTTGATTGATATTTTAGAAAGTTGTGTTATTATCCCCCAATAAGTGGTATCAAAGCTATCATAATGGAAGGTGGAAACAACTCTATGGTTAAGTTTACATCATCAAATTACTCGATCTAGAGGACCTTTTGTATTACAAAGATCATTTTGATTCTATTGATGTGGACAAAGGTGTGACCGATGATGTTCCTTCAAAACCTGAAACGATGTCAGATAGAGAAAGGGAAAAGATGAGTGAAAAACTCTAAGCACTATTAGACAATGGATTACTAACAACATATTTAGCTATATGTCTCAAGAAATGGATCCTTTTGAGCTATGGAAGAAGCTAAAAGGTCTGTATGAAAGGAAGGTTGCTCATAACAAGGCCTTTCTGATTAAAAGGCTTGTGAACTTGAAGTTGAAAGCTGGGAAATTAGTATTAGAGTATCTAGGTGATTTCCAAGACATACTCAACAAGCTTACTACAATGAAGACCATTCTTGATGATGAGTTTCAAGCCTTATTCCTATTGATTTTGTTACCAAATAACTAGGAGACACTAGTGGTGATGATTAGCACCTTAGTTCTTAAAGGTGTACTCTTTTTGGATGTAATCAAAGAAAGTATATTTAATGAAGAAATTAGAAGAAAGGAGATTGGAGTTGAAAATATGTGGGCTTTTATGACTCAAAGCAGGGGAAGGAATAAGAGTAAAAGTCCCAAAGGTCATGACATGTCTAAATATTGTTCAAATTCTAGAGGTAACAAAGATATGAAGACATGCCACTATTGCAATAAGTCGAGACATATTAAGAGGTTCTACTGTAAGTGGAAGAGGGATCAGAAAAACAAGATCATCATAATGATGGTTGCTATAAAATTACAATAGCAACAACTTCAAGCATAGATGATGAGATGTCCTCTATTTATGCAACTATTGAATTCTTACATATTAGTAATTTTGGTTTCGAATGGATGATTATCATAATAACGTGTTATCATTATGTTCCAAATATGGAGTACTTCTTAAGCTACTAAAGCAGAGATTTTGGGAGTGTAAAGATGGGAAACTAAAGTTTTGTTAAGATAGTCGATATGGGTGATATTCGAGTTTAAACAAACGTCAGATGACTATTGAACTTGAGAGATGTACGACACATCCCTGATCTAAGGTGCAAACTATCCAAAGGTGCAATGATGATTGCTTAACAAGAGTTATATTGCTCACTGTACAAGATACATTTAAAGGTTTTTAATGGTGGAGAAGTATACACAGTCGAAAAGGAAAATTTACCAAATTTATGGTATCGACAATTGGGAAACATGAGTGAGAAGAGATTAAAGTTACTGGCTGGTAAATTTCTTATTCCAGTTGAGAACTCACTACTGCTTAATCTTTGTGATCATTACTTAGTTGGAAAATGGTATAGAGTCTCTTTTACGAAAAGATCTACAAGGAAGTCAGAGATATTATAGTTGGTGTATTCAGATGTCTATGACTCTATTAAGGAGGAGTCACTAAGAGGTAACAAATATTTTGTTACATTTATTGATGATGCTTCGAGGAAGACTTGGTGTACATGTTGAACGTTAAGAGTCAAGTATTTAAAACTGTCCAAAAGTTTTATATTATGGTAGAAAAGGAAGCTAAAAGGAAGCTGGAGTACTTGTGAACAGATAATAGAAGGGAGTATACTTCCAAGGTTTTTGAAGAATATTGTACATCGCATGATATTAGACAAGAGAAAATTGAACCAAAGACTCCATAACATAATAAGGTTACTAAGAGGATGAATATAACCATTGTGGTGAAGGTTCGTTGCATGCTTAGAATGTCTAATGTTATCAAAGACATTTTGTGGAGCAGCAGTTGAAATACAATCTACCTGATTAATCGAGATCCCTTAATTTTGTTAGTTTTTGATATTTTCAAGAGAGTATGAACTGGTAAAAATCTCACATATCATCATCTGAGAGCTTTTGGTTGCAAGGTATTCAAACAAACACCTAAGAATCAGAGAAAGAATCTTGACTCAAAGTTGATACTTTGCATCTTTGTCAGATATGGTGGTTATCAGTTTGGATTCAGATTGTAGGATCTAGAGAAGTAAAAGGTGGTCAGGAGTAAGGATGTTGTGTTTTAGGAGCACAAGAGAGGTGTTGATCTTCTGAGAGGAGATAAGTCATCACACTGCAACTCATCATATGACATTGTTAACTCTTCACCAATTCCTTCTACTATTGAGTAGTCTACAAGTAAAGAGGATGAAGTGTGTGACCAAACACACATTAGTGGTGATCAGATATAATATGATAATGATGAGCTACATGAACCATATCCAAATAATGCTAAAAATGATTCCATTAAGGATAATGAGCAAAGGGATCAATTGGATCCAAGAACTAATGAAACATAGCTTTGAAGGTCGACAAGGAAGAAAAGGCATTCTATAAGGTATCCAAGTTTTGAATACCTGTTACTTACTATCGAGGGGGGACTTGAGAATGTGTAAGAGGTTGCATCCTGCGAAAACAAAAATATTTGACTCACATATATGAAGGAAGAGATGGATTCTCTGAAGAAGAAGAATATTTATGAGCTTGTAAAGCTTTCAAAAGGTAAAAAATTGAAGAATAAGTAAGTGTTCAGGATAGAGAGAGATGGTAACAATCTGGTAAAGCACACGATAAGGTTAATAATGAAAGGATTTATTCAAAAGAAGGATATAGAATTTGATGAAATCTTTTCACTTGTAGTTAATATAACCTCAATTCCAATAGTTTTAGGTCTAACTGTCTATTTAGTTCTTGAACTCAAACAACTAGATATTAAAATAGCCTTCTTATATGGAGATTTGGAAGAAGAAATACACATGGAGCAGTTAGAAGGTTTCAAAGCTAAAGACAAAAAGAATTTGGTCTGCAACTTGAAAAAAAGCTTATATGGCTCAAAACAATCTCTAAGGCAGTCGTATCAAAAGTTCGATTCCTTTATGACAGATTATGGTTACAAACGAACCTATGTTGATGGTTGCTTGTATTTCAAGAAGTTCTCAGCTTAACCTACAATATGTTGGTAGAATCCAAAAATTGGAGTATTTGTCCAAATCTTTTGATGTGAAAGATTTAGGACCTGCAAAGCACATTTAGGCATGGAGATAACTCGGGACAGGAAGAACATTAGATTGTGGTTGTCTCAAGAGAGATATACTGAATAAGTGCAAGAAAGTTTCAATATAAAGCATACCAAGCTAGTTACCACGCCACTAACATCTCACTTCAAGCTATGTAAGAATACTGTATGTACCTCAACAAAAAAGGAGAAATATGATATGTCCTTTGTAACATTCTGTTACCATGTTAAGTCAAGAAAAGTGATTATGAGAATTTACTAAGAAATTAAGAAATGCATATCATGCTTAAGCTAATCATGATATGCACATTTTTGCACGTTAAAATGATTGTACATGCATTAATTGTCATTTTTTGGGTATGATTGAGTTATTAATATGATTAAAATGTGATTTGGTAATTTTGGTATATTTCGAGTCATTGGACCAATTATATCGTTACATGTCGCAACTTGTAGATGTGACAAATGGCTCATATGCATGATGACATGTGGCAGTCTTATTTGGGAGACATGTGTATTTCATGCAAAGAATACACATAGCTAAGTGTTTAGTAAAGAAAGGTTACTAAACATTGTTTATTCTTCATTGGAATCACCAAAACACTCTTCTGGTTATTCATCACCAAATAGCAAGTTGTTATTCCTATATTCACTCTTACTGCCAGAAATAGCTGAATCGAGTAAGTAACTCTGATGATGTTTTACGGTGTAAATATATGCATGCATGCATGGGTTTGAGAAGTGTAGTTTCGGTGATGAATGAATTGTTTTTGCATATGTGAGGAACAATATGTCATAAGATAATGTTGAAGTGAGTTTTGAGCTAGAAGAATCATTGAAACTGTGTTTTGGAAGAGTGCAGAAATTCAGGAAAAATGATGAACATATACTTTGTTTTTCACTGTACATGCGTAAATATATGGTTGTTTTTACTGTTCACGCATGAATTTGTGGAAATGAATTTAAGTGAGTTTAATGATATGAAATGAAGAGTTAGTGAGGTTGTGGTACAGAGTTGATAAATTGCTACGTTGTTGATGAAAGGAAAGTGTGGAAAATGGAAAAATGCATCATATGAAAGTAGAAAGAGAAACAAAATACAGAAAATGGAATTTGCATGTATGAGAAATCATATTTTTGATGTTTACGTCTGACCCTTAGATTTTTTTTATTTGTTTTGTGTTCTTGAGTTGAAATGAAGCTGGAAGAATTGGTTTAAGTGTTTTATATGTTAATTGAAGAAGATTAAAATGAGAAGAAAGATCTGAAAAAATGGCAGTAGAGAGAGAAAGTATATGTGAAGTTTTAGATTTGTGATTTTTGAAGTGTAAACTTGAATGTAATTTATTTAGAGTTCGTATTGGAGTTAGAAATGCAGTATAGATGATTTAGAAGTGTGTAAATATGGAAATGAAAGAAAAATGGAAGGAGAAGAAGAAGAGAAATAATCGGTGAAGAAGAGGAGGAATCACGATTGTGCTTCAGCATGATCGCGACTTCGCTGTTAAGGGTCCCAAATCGCGATCGTGCTTTAGCATGATCGCGACTTTGCAAGTCCAGGTGAAATGCACAACTGCGACTTTCAACTTTTGTTTATTTCTGAACATCCTTTGGTATTTGTGTTATAACTTCTTCACCCGATATCTAAATGACTTGATTCTTGAACTAATAGACTCCTAAGACATTGGTCTTCATTTATCCGAAAAATTATAACCATATGAAATGTATTGGTTGTTGAATTTAAGCTAAACATGTTGAGGAATACTAGAATTTGATAACTGGAATGATTTCACTAAACATACTTCGGTATTCTGATTATATTTTGATCAATAGGTATCCAAATGGAATAATTCTTAATTTAAACTGAATTAGAGATACATGGATACAAATTTTCTAAAGAGATAGAATTTTAATTCTATCTCTAAGAATTTTAGAATTTGACTCGAAGTTAAATATAGAGTACAATTTTAGTTATGAATAGTCCAAAATAATTAGAGTATAACTTTTAGATTTCTTAACCAAATTATGTGATCTGGAGTCATTAGGAACTTAAGACATTGGAGAACAATTTTTAAGACATTGGAGAACAATTTTCTAGAAGAAAGTGTTGCCTAATTATATCATTTACCTTATCTGAATGATGATGCAAACTTGACCTGAAAGTATGTTGGTAGAAAACTCTGAAATGGTCATTTGATATGCACGAGCGTGAGTTAAGATCTCATACCCATGAATAATTTATCTTGGACTGCACGGCTATGACTTTTTTTGGTTATTATGCATGGGCGTGCGTGATGTTGCACACCTATGACTTGGTTATTATGGAATGCAACTTACAAAGGTTTTGATATATGAAAGATATGGTGATAAGAATCAAAATAAGATACCCGAGATTGTCATTGAACATGCATTGTGCATATTTGCTTTACATAGATGTGCATAAAGGAATACTTAGACATTTGTGAAAAAGTATGATATTTGTAAATGTGTTTTGTATGATATAGAGGAGCACATTAAACGCTAGTTAGACTTTGCCGAACCATCCAGGCAATAGCATATTGGAGCGTACTGTGAGTCAACCTAAATGAATTTCCTAGGATTGTTTGAATTTTTTTAACTTCCAATTATTAATTGATTGTGACTTGTTTATGAATTCTGGACTTAAGGTCCGAGGAGTTTCATATTTAGGAATGTATTGAAAGTGTTCTGATTGCTTTGAAAATTTGAATAATATAAGTATTCTCAACGAAAGTTGAATGTTAGACTTAGGTCCGATGACTATGAGATTTCTGACTGTGCATCATATGTGACTGTTATACATGACTTATTCTGTATTTGGTGCATTTCATAAAATGCATGCTCAAATAAAGGCATTATGACCGGAGTAGCCAATATGAAAGCACTTGCACATAGAGCTTTATTTCGTAATTTCTGTTTCTACATGTAGAGCTATGCTCTGTGATTCTATTCTGACTGAGCCCAATGTGTTAGTATCTGTATATGTATGTGAAAGGCACTTGGTCACAGTAATAATAACAAATCTGGAGTCTCATATGCATCTGTATTTCTATATATCTGTTCTGATTCACAATGATTATATGATGTGCCAAGTTAATGTGAGTATTTGGAGTATATATGTTCTGAATGAATATATGTGAAATGTGTGATTTTGTGTATTTGACCTGGGTGAAATCGTCAATGATTGTTCACTCATTGAGTTTGCAAATAAAAAATTGCAATGTGGCTTTTCAGGTTTCGAGGAATTATTTAGTTAGGCTAAGTAGAGTATAGCTACTGAGATCAGATATGGATTACGAGTCGAGATCAATTTGCACCTACATATGTCTTCAGTGATTTTGTTATTTATTTATTTTTTGCAAGAATTGTACAAAGTGTATGCGAATGATTTAGTAATAAAATGCCTTTATGATTACAAGTGTTTTATATCTGAAATGGGCCCAAGTGGTTGTTGAATGAAGTGTTAAAAAAAATTAGCGGGCCAGATTTGATTAATGATTTCTGCATACGTGTATATTGTTTTAAAGTAATAAATTTGTAATGAACTTTGACTGAATGACTGTTCTGATATACCACCCTTACGAGGTACATACTCAGATATCACTTAGGATGTTAGGTACGTATCTTGCGAGAGTGGGTGCTACATTTTGGTATTAGAGGCCAGATTTAGTATCTTACATGGGCATACATAAATGTCAATTTACACGCATTTTATTCATGTCATAGCAAGAAGTAGCAATTGATCCCTAGTCTGAGTTACATTTATATGAGTCACATACATAAGCATTTGTTAAGTGTTTGAATTGATGGAAGTAGTGGGAAGAATGATGATCTATCTTAATATGAGAAAATGAAAGTTTGTGGATATTTAGAAATGGGAAATATTATATGGTTAGATATGACAAATAATGATATAATGTATTTATATTGGTCGGTGTATTATGGAATACGATATCAATATTGTACTGTGGTAATATATCCTCGAATGTGATATAGATATGAATACATTGTCATGGACTGATTAAGGAAAGTAATGATATAAATATGAATGACGAGATTTAAAGTGTACAAGCCAAGTTGAAAGAAAATAAAATTTTTTGTGACTTTGAGGGATCAAACTTAGACTTGAAATG
>JAOQMP010000210.1:43346422-43372084 GCA_027563575.1 Erythroxylum pedicellare
CTCATACAACTCTACTCAAATTTCAAAGTCATCAAAACCCATCACTTATTTCTCATCAATTCCCTTTAAGCATAAATGCATCTTTAACACAATACATATACTAACACACTCATTTAAGTTCATTTAATAATTCTAAATTCCACTCAAAGATCGGGGTCCAACACAAAGCCTCATGATGATGGAGGCAGGGATGGTGTCGAAGGTGGCAGTTGGACACCTTAAACCTCAAATTAATGATGGATATGACGTATATCTCAGGTCTGATGTCGTTGTGTTTGGGCCATCTCCTTTATTCTTTTAGAGTTCTTCGCAAGTGTATATGTAATTACCTTGGTGTTCGTGGAGATTAAATTAAGCACTTTCTTCCAGCCCAGTTCATCGGTATCTTCTTCCTCTTCGAACTCCTCATGTTTTGTTGTCGTAATTGCACATGATTTTGATGTTCAGCTCATAATTTCGTTGTCGTAACCTAAACCACATTTCCTTAGGGTTACTAGGTTTATAATAAAGGGAAGTGAAGAATTCTAGAGTGAGCACCTGGTAGACAGGAAATTGGAAGTGTATGAACTTCTCCTACTAAATTTTTTATGCTAAGTTCTCTGCCTGATCTCGCAGTTTTAGCCTATCTAGTGTATCAAAGTCAAAATATTTTTGGACTATAATTTGTTTAGTATTAAGGGATTGGAAATGAATACCTTCCTCCTCAGTGTAAATCAGGAAGGGTGCTCTAAAGTCCACTGCCCTGTTCCTTCGCTCTCATCCTGAGACTTGATTGTGCTTTGTTGACTGCTTAATGCGCAACATATGGCTTGCAAGTAAGTGGAGTTGGAATTTGGTTAGAGAGAAGTGAGAGTGTTTGGACATTATATACTTAAAGAGATAAAGTTAAAATAAAAGTGAGTGAAAAAGTGAAGTAAGAAATGAATATATATGTGTGAATAAAGGGTAAAATGAAAAAAAAAAAACTGAAATTTGCATGTCCACTTTTACCTTGTCGTGGCCTGCGATTTTTCCACCAATTTCTGATTTTTTTCTTCTTTTGTCCTTCTACACTTTCCCGAGATTACTTTTTAACTCTTTATAGCTCTTTCACCTCTCTTTTACTTACTTCCTCGATCATCTAATTCAGGTCAAAGTCTTATGTCTTCTTGATTTTATTAGGAAACGAAATAACCTAATTATAGAATTCAAGCTATCTAAAAAATCAAAGGAAAAAACATGAAATTAACAATCTATGGGTTGCCTCCCATACAACGCTTCTTTTAACATTGGTAGCTCGATGCTCTTCTTGTGTTTAAGGTGGTTCAAATGAATAGTGCATTGATAGTGCAATCATTGATCTTACCATTTGCATATGAGCTATTATATCTTGGGTCCCACCTCCCTTTTACTTCACCTTCCTTCGCTTCCTCCTCTGTGATCATTTCTTTCTAAACACATTCCCAGGGCTCTCAATATCTTGCCATTGTCCTCGAGGTTTGGTTTCTTTTATATTAGCTGGAAGTAAGGGAGAATTGTTATCTTTCTCTAACACAATAAAGGTTATTTGGTGCTCCCCCACCCTCAGAGTTAGTTCATCCCTATCAACATTAATTATTGAGTGGGCAGTAGCCAAGAATGTTCGTCCAAGGACCATAGGGGTTTCCACATCTTCTCCAATATAAAAAAGTCTATGCGGAAGGTAAAAATATCAATCTACACTTAGACATCCTTAATAATCCCCTTCGACCGATGAATTGTTTTGTCCGCCATCTTCGCTAGTATCTTTGTAGGTTCTAACTCTTTTAACCCCAATCTGTGAATGCCCTATCTATTTTGACTTCATTGATACTATAAGGAATGTAAAAATCCCTTGGGTTCTCTTTGTTCTATGCTATATTAGGGTTTTCTTCCGCTATGTGCTCCTTAACCTTCTTCTTGATTGATTCCTTTAGTGTGATCTTCGTTTGTAGTTGTTATATTATGTCCTCAACCTTTTTTAATTCAACCTCCTTAGAATTCCTCATCACCTTACTTGAAATTGACTTCCACTAGGCTAGGATAGGGTACAAAAATTTAGGTCAAGGTACCTCGATAGGCTTGATTATATGCTCACTTGGAAAGAATTCCATAATTACTTGTTATTCTCCCTTATCTCTATCTTCTTTTGCATGTTTGAGTTTCTTTTCCCAAGTTTGAGTAATGGTCATGATCTGTTCCTTTGGGTTAGACTCGGTATTGCTTAGAAGGGTTCTTGTATTCCAAGTAGAAATTGCCGCTGCTAATTAACCTACTTGGACCTTAAGATTGTGTATTGAAGAGGCATGGTTCTTAGTGACTTGCACGAAGTTTCTTTCAAGCCTCCTATGTGAATCCTCCATGCCTCCAATTTTATCTAAAATCCTATCCAACTTGGATTCTATCGAGCTTGGTTTATCTTGTTGGAAGCCTAGTTATCCTTGAGGTCTGAACTGTCCTCTAGCATTGTTCATATACGAGAAGTTAAGGTGATTCTTCCACTCGAGGTTGTATTTGTTGGAGTAGGGATTGTTTCCCCCTCCTCATCCATATTGAGCTCCCATATAATTCACTTTCTTTGGATCGCTATCCTTCATCAAGAAGCAGTCCATCGTATCATGGTCTATTTGTCCACAGAGTTCACACTTAAGTTGCATGACTTTTATCAAATCTGAGGATGAAGCCTTCTTGTTGTTGAGCTATTGAGTTAAATTATCAATTTTAGCTTGCATCTCTTTCATTTAATCAACAACTAAAATTCCTTTTTGTTCTTGGAAAGTAGTGGTTTGTCTACTCCACTCCTTCGTCTATAGGCAGCTATTACTTGCCATCTCCTCTATCAACTCTTTTGCTTCATCTACCATCTTTTTCATCAGTGATCCTCCTGAAATTGCATAATGTTAGACACCATTTATAGAGCCCAACTATCTAGAAGACATAAAACGTGAGATTGGGGTGTGGTGGAAAAACTTAGCACTTAAGGGCTAAAACCCTTCGGAAGTAAGGCGGGTTTGTCGGGACAAATTTATGTTTCATCGCGGTGAGCTGATGGGAATAACTCCACTATCCCCTTTGGGGGCAGTTCTTCGTGGCAAACTAAATGTTTCACTGTAATGAATGTATGGGAGAAATCCCATGGACTCTTTGGGTAATTTACACTGCGGCGAGTGATTGAACTTCACTGCAGTAAACCTGAAAATTATCTTTGCCGCGACGAAGTTGCCACACCAACGAAAAATATAGCTTCGGGTTAATTACGCCACGGCGAACTCTCGACTTCGCCACGACGACACCTGCATGACAAACCCAAAAATCCCAACTTCCTATAATACTAAATGCAAACACAAATTCTTTCAACCACCCTCATCAATACCATCCAAAGACTAGTTGAACTTAAACATAACCATAAGCAAATTTACAAATTCTTAATCTCATTGCAAATCAATTATAATGTGAAAAGTTTGAAAGCTAAAAGCAACATCAAACATATTTCATTAATAACCCAAAGAAAAGTTTTACAATGCTTTAATGGGCATTTCAAGCCATAATACATCATAATCCAAAAATACCAAGTTTATATAAACTAGAAATGCTCAAAATGCGACTAAGGCCTTGTTTTACAAAACGAGCTTAAAATACAAAAACATTTCAAAAGTGGAGTGATGCCTCGACTCTTGATTACTCGATCTCTTGTTCCTCACCTGAAGATGGGATGGAATGGGAGGGGTGAGCTTAAAGCTCATGGGTAACAATTTTATAATCGGTAATAAACAAAACCATTGTAAAAATTCACATGGAATCATAAAGCACATATTTTCCAAATTCTCATTTATCAAGCAATTTGTAAGTAATATAATTCATCCATTCAAAAAATTTGTCAACACAGTGCACATCAAAATGGTTTGGGTCAATCCAAAAATAGAACGTACGACATTTCCATATAATGATGCTGTGTAGCCATGAACAGAACGTACTATCGCAATCTCACTTAATGGTCTTGCGTAGTCGTAAACTTATGGGAGTCCGTAAAAGAGCTCCATGTCACTAGCAGGCAGGCAGGGCAAGCCTTTTATCAAAGTGTACTTGACTTAACTTAGGGGTCCACCACAAACTCACATAATCATGCGTTTCACATCTTGTAAACATATTGCCTCAAACGACATTTTTTTGAAACTTGATTTTATAACCATAATATCGTTTAAAAAATCAATATCCTTTTAGAATCATTTCCATCATTCATTTCATAAACCAATAATACAATTCATAAACAAACATATGGCACATTCTCAATGCATTCAAAAAGCCTTAATGACACATTTATAACACAATTGAAAACACTTAAACTTTCTTGGTTTGGAAGAAACATTAGCGGCTTATTACTTAATTATAAAAATGTAACCCACCTTGAATTCCTTGCTTATAATCTTGCTCAAAGATGCCTCTCATTTTGATCCTCTTGCCTTCCTTGATTTCTTAAACAATATCAAAATCCCAGTTCAATAGGAATTCTAATTTGAGAACCCTAAGGAAAGTACGTTCACTAAAATGATGTTAAAGTACTTAAACCCATGCATTTCCTAAGCTTCATAAACCAAACCCTTCCATAAATTCAAACCTTCCAATTAATTTTACATGATCATTTTGATTAAGTAAATGATAAAATTTGATAACAATTTCTTCTAGAAAAGTGTATCCCATTGTCTTAAGTTTCTAATGACACCAAAATTATTCAATTTGGTTCAGTACTCCAAAAGTTATACTCCCAAATATTTTTGGGCTGTTCTTATACTAAAATAACATTCTGTACTCCACTTCCATCCAGAAATTGGAATTCTTAGAGATTGAACTAGAACTCCATTTCATCATAAAGTTTGTAGCTTTATGTCTCTAGTTTACTCAAATAAAAAAAATCATTTAATTTGGATAACTATAAAAAAAGTTCTGCCTAAAATATCAAAACATGTTTGTGCCGAAAAGTTGACTTTGCTGCAGCGAACTTGTCTATAAACCTACTCCGAGAACATATTTTACTACATTTTCCATCTTTTTACTTCCCACATTTTACATATAACCTATATTAAACCTAAACCATCTCTTTTACTTCATTTTCAACTTCATTTCAACCCAATATCATTTACAAATACATCATGATCTATCTTTGATCATTAACCTAAAAAGAGAACATTTGCCTATATCATTCATCAACAAATTTCTACCCATATTCAACTTCATTTGAGTTTCATTTACCCATACCCATGAAATTAAAGCATAACTTGTTGAAACTTCAAATTCTTCAAACTTTTCAAGGTTTCCAAAAACTTAGCTTTTCTCTTCTTTTCCTCTCCTTCCACGACACTCTTCTTCTTTCTCCCTTCTCACTCACAATTTTTCTTCCTCCAATATAAGCCTTATGTCTTTTAACCTTAAGTGAACTTCCAAAAATACCCTTGAACATTTTTATCACCTTAGCACTTTAATTCCATTAGCCCATATAATAAATCCTACTATCTTTGGCATAATAATTAAACTCTAAATAAAATGATTTATCTAGCAAGACCATAAAATTTATTCAAATCATGCTTAATAAAATAAAAAAATTTGGGGCGCAACACATAAATTTTGCCTCTAGTATATGGGGTTGCTCCATTATAGAATATTTGCAACAAGAATTCATTGGGTAAGTTATAGTGTAGGCATTTTTGTTGCAAATCCTTGTATCTTTCCCACGCTTCATAGATTGATTCCCCGTCACTTTGATGGAAGTTGGTAATCTCCTTAATGATCCTCGTGGTCTTAATAAGGGGAAAATACTTGTCTAAAAAGGCACGAACTAGTTGATCCCAAGTTGTGACATTGGCTAGGTTGAGAGAATGATACTAGGCCTTTTCTCTAATTGGCTAGGTTGAGAGAATGATACTAGGCCTTTTCTTTATCTCTTAAGGTAAAAGGAAAGAGCCTAATTCTTACTGGATCCTCCGACATCTGATGGTACCAAAAAGTATCACAGATTTCAAGGAAATTCACTATATATGCATTGGGATCTTCATTCGTTAGTCCATAGAATTGCACATTCTGTTGAAGCATGTTTAGCAGGGTTGGTTAAATTTCGGAAGAGGATGTTTGTAAGGGTGGCCTAGCTACTCCT
Source organism: Erythroxylum pedicellare (assembly GCA_027563575.1). Lineage (NCBI taxonomy): Eukaryota > Viridiplantae > Streptophyta > Magnoliopsida > Malpighiales > Erythroxylaceae > Erythroxylum > Erythroxylum pedicellare. Next base: position 43,352,565 of record JAOQMP010000210.1, read on the forward strand.
TAGTTAGCTGCATTCAACCCTAGTTTCATGAAATCCATAAGGGTTCATTGTTAACATCTTTGGTTCGCTCCGTGATCTAAATCTTGATAAAATTCCTCAGCCATTGTTGCTTTCATGATTTCTTCTTCTTCTTCTTTTTCACGTTGAGCTTTCCTAATTGATCATTCTAATCGAGTGATGTCTAACTCTAAGGTTTCAATGGCACGACTTGAACTTCTTATGACTATTGTGTTCATGCAAGAGCACAGATTTAGAAATAGAAAGAAAGAATGAACATAAAATAAAAGCTAACTAAAATGCCGTAAATTAAAGAATTAAATTAATCACCTCCCTAGTAACTGTGCCAAAAACTTGATCAGATGTTAATGTGTGTAAGTTTTAATAATACCCTCAATAATTCGCAAGTGCATGGTTCATTAGCATAGTACCTAAGGTGTCGATCTCATAAGGAGGGATAATCTAATCCTAAAATCTAAGGCCAAAACAAATCGAAAAAATTCAAAATTTAACGAAACTAAAGTTAGAATTCAATTCAATCAATGAAATTAAGAATCGAACATGAAAATATTAATTATTTAGTAGTTGCAACATACACCTAAGATTGAACTTAAGGAAATTACCAAATGAGAGAAAGGGAATTTTACCTATCTTTAACGCTAACCTAACAGATTATGAATTACCGGATTATTAGCTCTAAATGATCCTAGGATTGATTAGTCTCTCTCAAGTTATAATCATTAACCCTAATGAAATTATAGAAGTTGCAATCTCTCAATTAACAAGCTATCCAAAACCCTAATTAGTTCTGAAGTTGTCTAATAAACTATCGAAAACCTATGCAAGATTTCTCTTTGCATAATTTACCGATTTGATTTAATTCTTATTCTATTAAATCACCTAACTCTTTTTAGCCCAATTTAATTATTTTTCATTTCATTCACCCTTTCAATTTATTATCGAATTATGCAATCGTAGAATTAAATCATAATAAATCCAATAAACATAAATAATTAGATTTCATTAATTCAAAGATAAAACTTCAAAGGTAAGTTTATAACATTCTCAACATTGAAAAATCATATCATCAAATTGTTATTTCAATTCTATATAATAATAAAACTGAAAATAAACAAGAAATACAATTTGAATGGATAATGGGAGGCAGTAATATCAAGAAACTCCTGATCTGGGAAGTACGTTGAATCAGGTTCTTCTCCACGTCTCTCTTCCTGCTTCTTTTTCTCAATCTCTCGATGAACACTTTTTAGAATTTCTCAAAAGTGGCTGATGTAAAAGCTCTCTCTACCTCTTTGTCTTGTTCTCTGAATATCCTTTATGTTCTAAGTAGCCTTAGGGATTTTTGAGGTCTGAAAGGTTTAAAAAATCTCTCAAAACTTGATGTTTTTGAGTGTCTGCGCGTCTGCTCAACGTAGGTCACGATCGTGACCCATAATCGGTAACATCTGAGCCTTCTGTAATGATCATGACATACATGCCATGATCGTGGGCCATGTCCTAGGCTTTTGTCACAATGATGGCATGTAGGCCACGATCGTGGGCCAACTCTAGTGCTTCTGTCTCAATCGTGGTGCCTCGATTATGAGCCATTGTGTTGGCCCAAATGTCTCTGAAACTTCTCCGTTCTTGGATGTTGACCTTAAAGCACTAACAAATACATCAAGGTACCTTAAAAACATAATATTTAAGATTAAATACTTGTTCTAACCCATAAAAACACCTAAACACAAATAATTAACAAACTAACATAATTCTAACCTAAACATATACTAAACAATTGAATTAACAATTAAGTACATATCAAACTAAGCCCTAAAACATGATGCAATTTACGCTTATTAGAGCTTTATAAGTTAGAACCATTTAGAGAAATATTTTTGGATATTGTTTCAGTTTGTAGAATAATGTTAGTGTTTGTAACCTATTTATTTGCTTCTTTGATCTTACTTTGTAATTTACTCTTTAAAAATTATATTGACTTTATTGTTCTTATACATGATTGTTTTCTTTTTTCGATTAGTTACTCTTAGACACTATTGTCATTATCAACCACTTTTTTCTCACCATCCTTTTTCCTTTGAATGCTAATCATATCATTGTTTATAAGAGTATATATTAGAGTTTATAATTTTGCATTTAGATATGTTTCCTGTATATGGAATTCAATACATTTCTCCTTTTGCAAATATATTTCATATTTAAGATTGTTAGCTCTTTCGGTCTCCTATTTTTCATTCTTACACTAATATATGCATATTTTAAAAAGTAACAATGGTCAATTGACAAAGATAGAACATAACTCTTCATTGTAATTATTAGAGATAAGTAATTATGAATGATGCAAATGTAATTACAATTAATAGGTCGAATTTTCTAATAATTGCAATTACTTCTACAATGTAAAACCTTGTAACAATTGCAGTTGCCTTAACCATATGAAAAGCTTACAATTGAATATTAAAGTGATAGGTGATTGAATAAAAGATAAAAAGATTCATAATAAACATAATAGTTACATTTGCTCTTCTAACTATTACAATGTCTACATTTTTTTGTACTTACATTCGACTACCAAGCTATGAAATCATATGAGGCCTACAAAACAAAGATATAAACACAAATATTAGGACTTATGAAAAATTTGCATTATGCACATAAATTTTTACACATACTTACTTCTTGTAAATAACAATATATCTTCCGAACAAGACTCTCACCCCAACGCATGGAATTTGTTTGACATATTTTATAACAAAAACAAACTTTCATCTCTTTCACAAATACCAAGTACCTACAAGAGACCTTCAATTTGAATATTGATTAACATTAATTTATATGATTGGCATTGCTACAAAAATAATTGAATTACTTTCGTATTAATGCATTCATTAAAATGGTTACCAATGTTAGGCTTAGCATTTGAAATCCGTAAATTCATCTGAGCATTACAATTGGGTAGATTAATAGTCAACATCATTATTATATATAGAAATATCAATATTAATTATATTTAATCCAATTAAATTATCATATGTAACAAGTAATATATATTACAGTTATTTTATCGTTGAACATAATGCTTTCTCTTCACAAAATTGAGAATATATCCTTTTAGTTTTTGTTACACTATCAAAAGAACAATAGATAGCATCCTTGAATCCGTTAACAACACCTTGACGCTCTTCCTATATGAAATATATACCAGGTGCATACCCGACAAAAGCTATATATACTTTATTTCTGCCTGTAAATGGTTATCTTATTACAATATGATCATACAAATATTTAATTACTGCCTTAAATGTAACACTACTATGATTTCTTTTCATAAATTCACCTAATAAATAATTAAATTTCCAAAATGTTAGCATAATATCCCCAATATTAAGATTTTAGCTAAACTACCATTGCATTTACAAAATGAAAGAGAGGAAGCTTCTTCCCTGCAAATCAAGATGAAGTATCACATAATTGAATGTTTAGGCTATGGGTTATGTTATGTCATATTTTCCAGTAATTACTAAGACTTATATATTATGCATACAACATAAAAAAAGTGTGAATCGACCATCATGTATTTAGTTACTTTGATTTCTTTTATGCAACTTACATTTCATACTGAAAACTAAGCATATGAATATTCAAGGTTTTTATTGTTCAATTTTCTATTTACATATACAAGTCAATCGTCCTTTTCAATAACAAATAAATCGTACCCTAGCATAATACAAGTAAATTTTTTGGAAGCACAAATCCAATTTGAAACCCTATCCTAGCATAATATAAGTCAATTTTCTATAAGCATAACTCCAATTTGAATTACAACAACAAACCATTTCATACAAAAACTGAATTGAAGGGGTAAAAAATAGAGAGAGAAGATCAATTGTACCCTAGTTGGCGCCATAGGAAGTCCGGTAATAGAACTTTAGTTTTTAATTAATGACGTAATCATTTTATTATAAAGCACTCACGCATGAAATCATAGAGAACAATTATTGGTCTGATGGAGCAAATAACTTTGCGATAAAAGAAGCACCAACGCACGAATTCACTCTCTTATGAACGTTGGGGGATTTGGGGGATTTTAGGTTACAAATTAGAGATTTCATTTAACATCCCACTATCATAGGGTGTATACCAGAACATCCTGAGGATATTCTAGTACATAACCTATAATAATTGCATGTTAGAGTAGTAACTATAATCCCTTAATCATGGCATATCATAAATCCATAAATGTCACCATATTTTAAAACTGAATCCTCATTTTGTTCCATAAAAAAACTTTATATATACATTGTAGCTTTTCAGTAACTTCCAAATATTTACAATGATCTATACCTAATACAAAATATGCTAAATGAAAGAGGAATTAATTAAAAGGTCTAACTAAATCCTTCAGTCTCAGTTGATCGATCATTGAGCCATTCTTCTTCGAAAAAGTACAAGAATTATGCTTCTTGTAAAGTCTCTTGTCGCTAATGTCCTCTCTTGTTCCTGAAATATCAACATTGCAATTTTGATGAGTTTTGCGAACTCAGTGATCTAACCATCCTCGATAGTTCACTCAATTCATATCACATACTAACACATGTAAACACATAATTCACATCTTTTCATTTAGCATATAACATCACTTATCCCAGTTTTATTCAAATACTTGACCACATTATATTTCAATCAGTCAAACACATGTATAAAGTGTATATGCAAATGCTTGTGAGACTTACTTTCAATGTTTACATTGTTTTGACTGAGTGCCTAAACTTTCCCATATCCATTGTGGGTATCGGGCTCATTAAGATTGTCCCTATCTATTGGGGATACCGGGCTCATTGATGCTATCCCTTATCTGTTAGGGATACAAAACTCATTAAACATAATGAGCCTTTGGTTCTTAATCACAATCTGAGCTTAAAGCTCATTTTTGGTAGCTACTCATGTCATAACTTTCATTATCTGATTATGCATTCATGTAATGGAATGCATCACTTATATTAAATCAATCATTCATAATTTAAATCACAATTATCATTGAACCTTAGTCCAACATTCAACAATTATGTTCATTAAACATATAGTCAGTCCAAATTCACATTCAAAGAGCACTTCAAATTTCACAATCCTAATCACATTTTTCATCGGACCTTCATTGTCCGGAATTAACACAATCTAATTCACAATCATAAACTATTTAGAACATACTTTAAAGAAATAATTAAGTGAGACTGTCTAGGTTACTCACAAATCGCTCCAAAAAGCTATTACCTTGAAGTCCCGATAATGTCTGGATGACGATGCCCTAAATGCTCCTCTATATCAAGCAAAACACATTTACATATATCACAATTTTGCACAATTGTATAAATATTCATTTATGCACATCTATGTACAATGCATATTCAGTGACAATCTTGGGTATCTTTCTATTATTCTCATCATATAATCATTCATATATAAAAAATCACATAAATATGATTTGAACCTAGGCTTACACCTCAACAAAACAAATTTATTCTAAGTTCATCATTCAATTAATCATTTCAGCTTTTTCTCAAAACATACTTTCAGGTAAATGTCGCATGAGCATTAAGACAAGGAAAATGGAGTATATAGGCAACACTTTCTTTTAGGAAATTTCTCCCCTATGTCTTAAGTTTCTTATGACACTAAGGTCATACAATTTTATTTAGTATACTGAAATTTGTACTCAAAACACTTTGGACTATTCTTAAACTATAACAGTCCTCTATAATCAACTTTAAGACAGATTTTAGAATTATTAAAGAAAAATTAAAATTATATTTCTTCAACAAATTTGTATACATATTGTCTCTAGTTTAATATAAATAAAAAATCATCTCATTTGGATATCTACAGATCAAAATATGGCGAAAATACCGAAGTATGTTTAGTGAAAACACTCCATTTATCATATTCCAGCACACTTCATCATTTTCATCCTAAATTTATCAACTAATCTTTTCCAAATGAATTAATATGGCCATAAATTTTTGTGAAGAGAAAGAAAAATGTGTTAGGAGTTTTTTAGTTTAAATTTCAAGTCGTTTAGAGGTCTAGAGAAGATGTTATAACTAAAAAAATGATGGGTGTTTGAAACTGTCAACTATCAGTATGTCTTCATTTTCACGATCATGTATATGCACAATTGTGCACTTCCAATTGATCTCCCTATGTCACGATAGTGCTTGTGCATGATCGTGCAACCCCTTCATAACCCCTTAAAGTCATGATTGTGCTTGTGCATGATCATGCATTACCTTTTATTCCAACTTCTTCCAGCTCTTCCCAAAACCGACCTTTAGGTGAATTTTACATGGCCATTTTGACAAGGAAAATGAAGGATTTAGGCAAAAAATTCTTCTAAAACATTATTCCCTTATGTCTTAAGTTTCTACTGAAATTAATTTCATGCAATTAAGTTCAGTATTCTGCAAGTTATACTTAAAATACTACGAACTATTTGCAAACCACGATAGAATCCAAAAGCTCAACTTCAGGCCAAAATTTGAAATTCTTAGAGACAGAATTCAATTTTGATTTCTCCATTAAAAGTATATCCATATGTCCTTGGTTTAATATAAACTTAAAATCATCCTATTTGGATGTCTATAGATTAAGATATGGCTAAAATACAGATACATGTTCATTGAAAACACTGCATCTGCACATTTTCTTTTTCATGAACCCTCATTTAACTCCATCACTTTGCTTATATCACCGAAATTGCTTCTTCCTACACCACTCATGCATGCAGCCATTTATAAACATTAGAACATCCATCAAAATGGCATTCATGATACCCACTAACCCTAATTGCTTCTTCCTACACCACTCATGCATGCAGCCATTTACAAACATTAGAACATCATCAAAATGACATCACGATACCCATAAAACTTAAAACATAGCTTACTTGAGTCCAAAAAATTCCAGCAGTGGAGAGTGGACAAGGAGATTTCGGTGGATGGATAAAAATGAGAATAAACAGAAACAAAACAATATATGGACTGAAGTGCTTTCTTTGATGTAAGAATCAAAAGCCAAACACAAACATGAACACTAGATGTTTTGATGATGGATGAACAAATAAATAAGGAGAGAGCTTGGTGATCAGTGTTTTCGGTGAAGAACAAGAGCTGCAAAAATTTTCTATACCAAAAATGTGTCCAGGTCTTTCAATAATACATTGCCACATGTCACCAATGCAAGTAAGCCATTTGTCATCCATGTGAGGCTACCACTTGTCGCTCTTTCATTTGTCTCTTATTTCTACATTTTTCCTAGTCCAAAAACCCCAAAATTGCCAAAATATCTTAAATATTACCAAAATTGCGAAATCAATTTTAATACACCCCAAGTATATTTTCAAGACAAATAAAATCCACAATTCACATTTACAAATCAATTTTTACACAAAAATATCAATAAATGCATGTACACTCTTTTTTTTAATGTGCAAAACTCAATATTTACATATATGTGTGTGCCATATTTTGCATAAGCATGAAATGCACTTTCTAATTTCTCGGTAATTTCTCATACCACTATTCTAGCTTTAACATTTGTAACGGGATGTTACAATTCTCCCCTCTTAAATGAAATTTCATCCTCGAAATTCTTACCTGACTGTTTGAACAGGTGGAGATGTTGTCTCCTTATATAATCCTCCATTTCCCAAGTTGCTTCCTCAGTTGAGTGATTTCTCCAAAGGACTTTCGCCAGTGGAATTACTTGGTTTCTCATTTGCTTTATCTTATAACCCACTATCTTGATTGACTCTTCCACATAACTTAAATTACTAATAACCTCAATCTCTTAAGCAGTTATCACATGTGTTGGATCAAATATGTATCTTCTTAACATACTCCATGAAGTACGTTATATAACTGGGACATTTTTTTTGGTAAAGCTAACTTGTATGCCAAAGGTCCTATCCTCTCAATGATCTCATAAGAACCAATATACCTAGGGCTTAGTTTGCCCTTTTTACCAAACCTCAGCACTCCTCACCAAGATGACACTCTCAGAAATACTCTATCTCCAACAATGTATTCCATATCCCTTTGATGTTGATCCACATAGCTCTTCTATCTATCTTGAGCTGATTTAATTTGACTTCTGATCAGTTTCACCTTATCAACGATATCTTCTATCAATTTTGGACCTTCAAACATTCTCAAGCCCTCTTCATCCCAATATAGAGGTGATCGACATTTCCTACCATACAATGCTTTATATGGTGCCATTCCAATACTACTATGATAATGGTTGCTATATGAAAACTCAATCAAAGCTATGTACTGATCCCAAGCTACTTGAAACTCCAATACACATGCTCTAATCATATACACAATAGTCTTGATTGTCCTTTCACTCTGTCCATCTGCTTAAGGATGAAATGCAGTACTAAAGTTTAACTTTGAGCCTATAGCTGACCGCAAACTCTTCTAAAATCTCGAAGTGAATATGGGATCCTTGTCTGATACAATAGACATCGGAATCCTATGCAATCTAACTACCTCATTCACATATCTCCAGGCTAACTGGTCTAGTGAGTTATTCTCTCTCACTTGTAAGAAATGGGCTGACTTAGTCAATTGGTCTACCACAACCCATATAGCATCATTTTACGTTGGAGTCTTAGGCAATTCCATAATGAAATCCATAGTGATTCGTTCCCATTTTCACTCTATAATAGGCAACGAATGTAGCTTCCTAACCGGAGCCTGATGCTTAGCCTTAACTTACTACCATGTCATACATTTAGAAACATATTCCGCTACTTGCTTCTTCATTCCAGGCCACCAGAAATGCTATTTTAGCGTGTTATACATCTTAGTGGTACCAGGATACATTGCATAGGAAGCCATATGAGCTTTCTCTAGAATTTCTTTCCTCAAATCATCCTCATTAGGCACACATAATCTTTGTTTTAACCACATTGTTTCATTTCTCAATTCAAATTTAGAATTCGTATTTATCTTAAAATTTTCAATCAGTTTCACCATTTCAGGATCTTTACTTTGAACTCTTTTAATTCAATCATGCAACATCTGTCTCAACTTTAGTGTGGCTATCAATGCTTCATTATGCTCTTGATTTAACTCCACATTTAAAGCTCTCAAATGAATTAAGCTCGGTAACCTTGATAACTGAATTTGAGCTACACTGCCATTAGACTTTCGACTCAAAGCATTAACCACCATATTAGCTTTTCCTAGATGATACTCAATTGTACAATCATAGTCTTTAAATAACTCTATCCATCTCCTTTGTCTCATGTTCAATTCTTTATGACTTAACGATACCTCAAACTCTTATAATTCGTGTATATTTGAAATGTATCTCCATATAAATAATGTCTCCATACCTTTAGAGCAAAGACAACTACAATAAGCTCTAAATCATGTACTAGATAATTTATCTCGTGAGATATTAGTTGTCTTGATGCATAAGCTATCACCTTGCCATACTGCATCAATACACCTCCCAATCCTTGTTGTGAGGCATCACTGTATACTATATATCTTCAAGTTCCCGGTGGAATAGTTAACACTGGTGCTGTAGCTAACTGATGCTTCAACTCCTCAAAACTTTTATGACATTCATCATTCCATATGAAGACTACATTTTTCTCAGAAGTTTAGTCAGAGGGTTTGAGATCAATAAGAACCCTTCGATAAACCTCCGGTAATATCTGGCTAATCCTAGGAAACTTCAAATTTATGATACACTCCTCAGAGCTTCCCAATTCATCATTGCTTTTATCTTCCTTGGATCCACTTATATGCCTCGTACAGATACTAAATGACCCATAAATACTACTTGATCTAGCTAAAATTCACACTTACTAATTCTGGCTTACAACTGTTTCTCCCTCGTAATCTATAAGATCACTCTCAGATGCTTAGTATGTTCTTCTCTACTTTTTAAATACACTAAGATGTCATCAATAAACAAAATCACAAATTTATCTAGTAGGGTTAAAACACCTTATTCATCAAATTTATAAATGCATCTGGGACATTAGTTAACCCAAGCGACATTCTAAGAACTCAAAATGGCCATACTTGCTTTTGAATGCACTTTTCGGCACATCAACCTCTCCTATCTTCAACTGATAGTACACAGATCTCAAGTCTAACTTAGTGAACACTTGAGCTCCCTATAACTGGTCAAACAAGTCATCAATTCTAGGCAACGTGTACTTGTTCTTCATTGTCACTTGATCAGTTGCCTATATTTGATGAACTGTCTCAGAGTTCCATCTTTCTTCTTCACAAAAAAGATTGGAGCTCCCTATGGTGATACACTGAGTCTGATAAAATCTTTTTCCAATAACTCCTAAAACTGAGCCTTCAACTCTTTTAGTTCCATAGATGTCATCCTATATGGAGGAATAAATATAGGACCAGCACTCGGAACCAAGAAGATTGTAAACTCTGTTTCCTAATCTGGAGGTAAACCAGACATTTTGGCCAGAAACACATCCTAGAATTCCCTATCAACAGGAATGTCCTTTACATTTTGTTTAGCTTGTGTATCTATAATATGGGCTGGATAAGCCTCACATCCACCTTGCATTAACATCAAAGTACTTATGAATGAGATTAGTCTTACTGGCACTGCTTGACTAATACCTTTGAAAACTGCTCTTGACTGATTAGGAGATTCTAATACCATCTCTTTAGTATAGTAGCCTATGATAACCCTACGAGCAGTGAACCAAACCATACGTAGGATTGTATCTATCTCCCTTAACTGTAATATATTCAAATCTGCCTCCAATTCTGTCTGATCAATTCTAATCAAACGCCTCTTGTAGACTTCTCCTATTCCTATGGCACTACCTATCGGTGTACTCACTTTTAATCCATATTTCAACTGTTCTCTATCATATTGAAACCTAGATGCTGAATGCGGTGCAATAAAAGAATGCGTATATCCAAGATCTAGAAATGAAAATGCTTCACAATTAAAAATAAGTAATGCACCTATAATGCCATCTGAAGAATCTTGATCCTTCTGTCTAGTCATAGCATACACTTTAGCTTGGGGCTTTGATTTGTTGTTCCGAAGCTCAGTCCTAATAGTAGGACTTCCAAAGCTCACTCTGCCTCACCTATAATGCATACACTTTTGTCTAGCCCCACTAGTTTGGTTTTACTGAACAGTAGTCTCACTCACTGATCCCCCTCTCATACTAGACTGGGCTCCAATAGTAGCATGACAATATTTAATCTGATGGTCAAAAGAGCCACATCTAAGGCAAGCTCCAGACAATCTCCAACACTCACCACTATGCTTCTTCCCACAATGCTCACAAGGAGGTAACTGTCCCAATATTGCACCTCTTCCACTATCAGACTGTATGAAGCTATCCCTTTATCTGAATGTCGACTGTCTTAATCCAATCGGTGGTCGGGAGGATCTATTCTCACACTTACTAAACTTCCTGCCAAAACTACCCTAAATTTCACTAGGCCTTTTCTGTCTAAACTCTTGCATGAGTTCTCCTTGATCATCTCTCAACAATTGCCCTATCCGAATCGAGGCAACTCTGACCTTAGGAAAATTGCTCAAGTTAATGATTACTAGCCTTATCCAAATTTCCATGTTCAACCTATCTTCAAATCCCTTGCATTTGTCTTCCTCAGTAGGAATAAAGGTAGTAGTATATCCCATTAGCTTATTAAACTTAACCTCATACTTTGCCACTGACATTTTGCCCTATTTCAGATCTAAAAACTCCTTCATCCTTCTGTCCAGGTAAATCTTGGGCATATAGTTTTCCTTAAAGGCCCTTAGAAAATCTTCCCATTTCAAATTGCAAGGCCTGGTGGTACTGCCTGGAACAGTCTTCTACCATTGGTAAAATGGGTCTGTAGTAACGAAATTGCGTAGTCGAGCTTCTCATCCGACTCACAATCCATATGTTCAAAGACTCTCTCTGTTCTTTCTAGCCATGCCTCGGCCTCTATAGGGTCTGTACTTTCGTAGAAGTCCATAACCCCCTGTTTTTGCATTTTATCGTACCTCCTTTTCCTTCTCTAGGGGAATTCTGGGAGGCATTTCCTCAGGTCGAGGTACAGAAGACTCTCTATTGGCTCTTTCCGATGCTAGGTCAGTTGATTGTTCCATTTGATCACCTATAGCAGATGACATATAATAGACAATAACTATAATTATTATCCTTGTTTCTCATGATATTTCATGCCTAATATTCTTATTTGTTCCTATGGATTCCAAACCATGCTCTGATACTAAAAATATAACATCCCACAATTATAGGGTACATACCAGAACATCCTGAGGATATTCTAGAACATAGCCTATAATAATGGCATGTTAGAGAAGTAACTACAATACTTTAATCATGGCATCATCATAAATACATAAATGCCACAATATTTTAAAACTGAATCCTCATTTCGTTTCATAAAAAAACTATATATACATTGTAGCTTTTCAACAACTTCCAAATATGTACAGTGATTTATACCTAATACAAAATATGCTATATGAAAGAGGAATTAATTAAAAAGTCTCACTAAATCCTTCAGCCTCAGTTGATTGACCTTTGAGCCATTCTTCTTTACAAAAGTACAAGAATTATGCCTTTGTAGAGTCTCTCTATCACTAATGTCATCTCTTATTCCTGAAATATCAATTTTACAATTTTGAGGAGTTTTGCGAACTTAGTGATGTAACCATCCTCGATGGTTCACTCAATTCATATCACATATCAACACATGTAAACACATAATTCACATCTTTTCATTTAGCATATAGTATCACATATCCCATTTTTACTCAAATATATGACCACAATATATTTCAATCAGTCAAAAAAATGTAGAAAGTGTATATGCAAATGCCTGTAAGACTCATTTTCAATTTTTACGTTGTTGCAACTTAGTGCCTAAACTGTCCCGTATCCATTGTGAATACTAGGCTCATTAAGATTGTCCCGTATCCATTGTGGATACTAGGCTCATTAATGTTGTCCCTTATCCATTGGAGATACATGGTTCATTAAACAGAATGAGCCTTTGGTTGTTAATCACAATATGAGCTTAAAGCTCATTTTTAGTGGTTACTCATGTCAAAACTCTCATTATCTGATCATGAATTCATGTAATGGAATGCATCATTCATATTCAATAAATCATTCACAATTTAAATCATAATTATCATTAGACCTCGGTCCAGCATTCAAAAATCATGTTGAGTAAACACATAGTCAGTCCAAATTCATATTTAAGGAGCACTTCAAATATCATAGTCCCAATCACATTTTTCATCAGACCTTCAGTGTCCGGAATCAGACCATCATAAACAATTCAGAACATACTTTAGACGACCAAATAATTAAGTGAGTCCATCTAGGTTACTCACAAATTGCTCCAGAAAGCTATTTCCTTGAAGTCCTAGCAATATATAGATGACAACGCTCTAAATGCTCCTCTATATCATGCAAAACACATTTACATATATCATAATTTTGCACAATTTTATAAATATTCATTTATGCACATCTATGTATATGAAATATAAACAATGCATGTTTAATGAAAATCCAGGGTATCTTTCCATTATTCTCATCATATAATCATTAATATATCAAAACTCACATATGTATGATTTGAACTTAGGTTTACACCTCAATAAAACAAATTTATTCTAAGTTCATTAATCAATTAATCATTTTAACTTTTTCTTAAAATAGACTTTCAGGTCAACTTTGCACGACCATTAAGACAAGGAAAATGGTGTATTTAGGTAACACTTTCTTTTAGAAAAATTTTCCCCTATGTTTAAGTTTCTAATGACACCAAGATCATACATCTTTATTGAGTATACTAAAAGCTATACAATAAACACTTTGGACTATTCTTAAACTATAACAATACTTTGTACTCAAATTCAAGACAGATTTTGGAATTCTTAGAGATAGAATTAAAATTAGATTTCTTCAATATATTTGCATCCATATGCCTTTAGTTTAATCTAAAAAATTGATCTCATTTGGATAAATACAGATCAAAATATGGTCAAAATACCAAAGCATGTTTAGTGAAAACACTCCATTTATCATATTCCAGTACACTTCATCATTTCATCCTAAATTTAGCAACCAATCTTTTTCAAATGAATTAAGATGGACATAAATTCTGGTGGAGAGAAAGAACAAGGTGTTAGGAGTTTGTTGGTTCAAATTTCAAGTCATTTGGAGGTCAAGAGAAGAAGTTATAACCGAAAGAATGAAGGGTGTTAGAAATTGTCAACAATCAGTACGCCTTCATTGTCTCAATCATGCACTTCCAATTGATCCTCCTATTTCACGATCATGCTTGTGCATGATCATTCAACCCCTTCATAACCTCTTAGGGTCATAATCATGTACTACCTTTTATTCCAACTTCTTCCATCTCTTCCTAAAATAGACCTTCAGGTCAATTTTGCATGGCCATTTTGATAAGAAAAATGAAGAATTTAGGCAAAACATTCTTCTAAACAATTATTTCTTTATGTATTAAATTTATAATAAAACTAATTTCATGCAATTTAGTTCAATATTCTGCAATTTATACCTAAAATACTATGGACTATTCCCAAACCATGTCATAATCCAAGAACTCAACTTCAGGTTAAAATTTGAAATTCTTAGAGATAGGACTCAATTTCGATTTCTTCATGAAAAATATATCCATATGTCTCTAGTTTAATATAAACTTAAAATAATCACACTTGGATGTATATAGATTAAGATATGACAAAAATCAATATACATATTCAGTGAAAATACTGCATCTGCATATTTCCATTTCACTAACCTTCATTTAACTCCTTCATCACTTTACTTATATCACCAAAATTGCTTCTTCCTACACCACTCATGCATGCCGCAATTTAAAAACATTAGAACATCATCAAAATGACATTCACGATACCCATTAACCCTAATTGCTTCTTCCTACACCACTTATGCATGCACCCATTTACAAACATTAGAACGTCATCAAAATGAAATTCACGATACCCATAAAACTTAAAACATGGCTTACTTGAGTGGATAAAAATGAGAATAAACAAAAACAAAACAATATATGGACTGAAGTTCTTTCTTTGATGTAAGAATAAAAAGCCAAATACATAAACATGAACACTAGATGTTTCAGTGATGGATGAACAAATGAACAAGGAGAGAGTTTGGTGATGAGTGTTTTCGGTGAAGAACTAGAGCTTTAGAAATTTTCTACATCACAAACGTGTCCATTTGTTTCAATAATACATTACCATATGTCACTAATGCATGTAAGCCATTTGTCATCCATGTGAGGCTACCATTTGTCACACTTTCATTTGTCTCTTAGTTCTGCATTTTTCCTAGTCCAAAAAGCACAAAATTTCCAAAATATCACCAAAATTGTCAAATCAATTTTAATACACCCCAATTAAATTTTCAAGACAAATAAAATCCACAATTCACATTTTTAAATCAATTTTTACCCAGAAAATGTCAATAAATGCTTGTACAATCTTTTTTTAATGTGCAAAACTCAATATTCATGTGTATCTGTATGCCATATTTTGCATAAGCATGAAATGCACTTTCTAATTTCTTAGTAATTTCTCATATACACTATTCTAGCCTTAACATGGGTAATAGGATGTTACAATTCAGAGTAAGAGTCTTAAGTGTTGATCGATAAAGAAGAGACAAAAAAGAGAGGGAGAAGGGAGGGACATCTAATTTTAGTTGAAACAATGTTATTCTACTATCAAAGCTAAAAGACGTCATTTCACTAATCAGACAATCTTCTCCTAAACCAGTTGAGGTGTTTGATTAGTGAGGGGTGTCAACATGTGGTTGTGCCATATTAGCACAGTTAATGATGAGACTAACTTTAGGCTAAAATTGAAAAAATTGAAAATTTGGGCATTTTAATTGATACTTTTTAAAGTTCGGACTATAATTGAAAAATTGAAGAAAGTTTGGGTTTTTTTTAGTAATTAACCCCTTCTAAAAAAGAAGCGTAATTTTTGGTTTATTAGTATATGTGAATGGCATCATTTTGATAGGGAACAACATAGTGACTTTTTCAACTTTTAAGTCATACTTACATAAGTGCTTCAGTCTTAAAGATTTAAAGGTATTGAAGTATTTCTTGAAGACTGAAGTGGCCTGCTCGTCCAAGGGGTTACTCTTATGTCATCAAAAATATGTTTTGGATATACTATATGAAACTAGACTACTTGGAAGTAAATCAGTGCACACTCTGATAGAGTATGGTCTTCGTCTAGACTTGACCAATGGTGAATTAGTTATGGAAAATTCATCCTATTGGTGGTTAATGGGGCATCTCTTCTATCTCACATTCACTTAGTTTGATCTTTTGTATGTGGTCCATGTGTTGCCGTAATTTTCTTAGGCAATGCGTAAGGAGCATTTTGAAGTGGCTATGTGTGTTGTGCACTATAATAAGAGGCAACTATGTTAAGTAATTCTCCTTCGGGCTAATAATGATTTATGAGAATGAGCTTTTCTGTGACTCAAATTTGACCAGTTATCCCATACCACACTACACATTAACTAGTTATTTTGTGATGAGTAATTAGTTATTAGTCTCGTAGAAGATGAAGAAATAGAGTACTACGTCCAAATCACTAGCAAAATTTTAGTAAATGATGATGGTTGCAGTAGCTACTAGTGAGATAATATGGTTGAAGTGTTTATTAGCTTCTTTAGGTGTGATTCATCGTGAATCCATGACACTTTTTTTTTGATAGTTAGTCTGCTACCTATATGGCGGCTAATCCGATGTTTTATGAATGCCCTAAACACATAGAGATTAACTGTAACTACATTAGAGTGCAAATTCAAGCAAGAAAGATTTTTACATTGCATGTGAGGTCATCAAAACTCTTGAACGATCATAATTTTAGTACTTGCTTTGTCATTTATAATGTGTATGCACAACTTAAAGGGGGTATTGGAAATCCAGTTATAAATAGGAGATGCTATATCTTGATTTAGAGTCAGTGTTTTACCTTATTAGTATTCAAAATCTAGTTATAAATGGGAGTTACTATATCTTAATTAGGCAAAAGGATTACTTTTGACCCTAAGCTTTTTATTAATCGATAAGTTTAACCATAACATTGTAGAGAGAACAATTATAACTCTAAAATTTATAAAACGTTAAAATTAGATCCCACCACAATAGAAATTTAAACCCTGTCTTTAGCACATTTTAAAATTTTTTTTGCCCAATGCCAACATGGTAAGTTGAGATTTACATTTTTTTAAAATATAGAGATTTATTTTATTAATAAATGTGGGATATAGTGCTAACTGACGCATTTTAATATTTTGTTGGGCTGGCTGCTAACATGATAAGGTGAGACCCACATTTTTTAAAAATATAAAATTTATTTTATTAATAAATATAGGACCCACCTTTTATATTAAATATTTCTTGAAAACAACCTCTATTCTAAGTTAAGATGGGGTAAGGCTGAGTATTACTAGATCTCCTCAGATCTCATGCTTCAGCGAGATTTATAAGGCTGAGTATTACTAGATCTCCCCAACTCTCGTATTTTAGCGAGATTTATACTGAGTGTTATTATTGTTTTCTTAACTTAAACAAAAATTAAGTTAAATATGTTAATAAAAGAGAATCACTGTCATCAATACTTCACAAACATATAACCCCAACCGAACTAACAAGACACCATCGTCAACTTTATAGCAAAAGATCCTACCGTACACCTTCTTCTTCTTCGTCAATTTTTCTAGAGCAGAGCATTGAATTGTTGGGAAATTGGGTTGGGAGCTGATCCAAACCACAGCAGAATAATCACGAAACTCTTTCATGTCGTTTGATTTCCCAAAAACCAAGGTCTACTGAATTCTATAAAATGATTAACACGAATCAAAATAAAGCAAAAATTTAATTCGTACCTTATTCTGAAGCTTGATCTTTATATTGTTGTATCCCTCGAACTGTTTTCGAAACCGATCCATCTCAACCATCATATCCGTACAACTGTCTAGCCTTTAACGGTATCCACCGAATAGGTTGAAAGAACTTTGTAACTTTTACAGAGAGGGTTAAGCATGAAGTGCTAGCTCCATAGAGCTCAAGCCTATTTATGATAAGTTTTGGATATTTTAGTAATTTACTTGAAATTTAACTTTAATTAGAATTACTAATAATTCTAATTAAATATCAATTATGCCCAAAAAAGATTCAATATCTTATATTGATCCTTATTTATTAAATATCTCATATTTAATGATAAAGTTTCTCAAACTTTATAATCAAGTCCAACTTGAGTAAATCAACTTTGCTCTCTCCAACCCATTCTATATGTAAGACCCATTAGGTTCTTAAATATGTTGGCAATGATTATAAATTATAATTATAATTTATAATTAGAATTAGAAAAATTAATTCTCCTTTTAATTTATCTTTAATTCTCCAATTAAACAATTTACAATCATAGATCAAGATTGGCGTCTAGCAACACATCATGATCATCCAAATATTTAGGAATGTCAAAGTGGTTTTGACTAACCTTTCTGTGCATGATTTTTTCGTATAATTCAATCCTTTCATTAACTAATGTTCCAATTAGACACAGAGCGAGGAATTAATATCTACTCTATTTTGAGTCCAATTATATTAGTTCTCTACCATTAGTTGTTGATTCAATTAATAATATTTGTAAACTGTTTATAAAATATCATTCCACCTTAGCCAAGGATTTCCTGAATCAATATTAACTGAGAACAACGGAACATTCTCCCTAATTACTTTAGGATGATGAATCTTATCTTGATCATTCAACTATCTCCATATAGTTTATGCTACATCCAATGACTACCGTTTAACCGACCTTTGATAAAACAGATCACGAGTAGTATCAAAATATAGCAATCCCTATACAAGATAACTTTGATGACCTTAAATCAAAGGATCACTTATACAATCATCATAATGAGAATTCCATAGACATACAGGTAATGTTCCAAATGGATTTCTCATATCGGGTCTGTTCAGTGAACTTGTTCTCTAGCAAGCACCTATACGTTTGTTTAAGTATCTCTATACTTTAGTCTATGAGATTGACCACTTCCTTCATAAGGAAAAACAAAACGTGTGTTAGTCTTTTTACGTTCTATTAATGTCTAATCTTAATAGAACAATGACTAAGAACATTTTAGGAATAATAAATAAATGCAATATGAATCTAATAATTATAATCTCATTATAATTTCATTTGCAATGTATAATTATCCCATGGACTTTATCATATATATCTAAACATATACAAGATAAAGAATACTTTTAAATAATTTGTCACTAAAATACAACTAAATCAATAGGCTGTAGGGCATAAACCAACAATCTCCCACTTGCACTAAGCCAATCGTTTAAGTATCTTATACCATATCAACATAT
>JAOQMP010000210.1:43383989-43397443 GCA_027563575.1 Erythroxylum pedicellare
AAACATAAAACAATCAAATTTTATTAAATCAAAGATAAAAACCTGAAGGTGAGTATAAAATATCTCAACATTCACAATCCTATCATCAAATTGCCATTCCCAATTCTATACAATAATAAAAATGGAAATAATAGGAAATACGATTCTAAACGGAGACAAGAGGCAGTGACATAGAGAAACTCCAAATCTGGGAAGTACATCAATGTTGGCTCCTTCTCCACTTCTCTCTTCCTTCTTCTCATTCCAATTCTCTCAATAATTCTCTTTAGGGTTTCTATCCAAAGTGGCTGATGCAAAAGCTCTTCCTTTCTATTCTTCTTGTTTATTTATGTTCTTTTGTGTTTAAAGTTGAACTATCATTTTCTGGGGGTCCGAAAGGTCTAAAATGTAGCACCCCACTCTCGCAAGAATGTACCCGATATTTCGAGTGATTTTCGAGTACATACCCGCAAGGGCAGAATGCTAGAATAGTCAAACACTTGAAACTCAATACAAAATTTTCAAATTTAACATTCACATCTACGGAAAACAATAATCAAATCGGGCCCACTTTTTTTTAAAACATTTACATTCACCAATGTTACCAACATTTTTCAAATCATTAGAATTTTATTAATCACTAAGGCCCATTATAGATAAAAAAACACTTACAATCATAATGTCATTACAATATAAATGCATTCATATACACATTGTACAATAATTTCATAATACATTCTTTAACACAAAAATTAATGGAAAATTCTATATAGACGCAAACTGATCCCGACCTCTATCTCTTACTTGAATGCAGTGGCTATACTCCCGTTTTCCTAATGAGGTAACTGTTCTGAGCCTGAAAACTATTGCAAATTTTAGGTGAGTTTTGCAAACTCAATAAATGACCACTCTCGATAGATCGCTCAATCACATAACACTTATTAACCCTTATAAACACATAATTCACATCTTTTCATTTATAATCATTTCAATCATTCAAAAACTTATCACGTTCATAACCATTCAAACTATTTAAAATATACATATCATATGCATATGTGGTGCTCATGAGACTCACTTTCAATTATTATTGTTATGGCCAAGTGCCTATAACTGTCCCGTATCCATTGTGGATACCTGACTTATTGATAACTATCCTATATCCGTTGGAGATACTGGGCTCATTTTACATAATGAGCCTGTGGCTCTTAATCACATTCATATTATGAGTTTTAAGCTCCTTTTTACTTTATGAGCTTTAAGCTCTTTTTCGGTTGCTACTCCAGTCACAGCTGCCTTTATCTTTTATGCATTCATGAAATGAAATGCATCACATTTATTTAGTCAATTGAAAATGCTCAATATCACACAATCATATTCGCTATCACATTCTCATTCACATTTGTCATCAGACCTTGATCCGGTATTCAACATTAAAGTTGAGAATTACTTATTCAGTCCAATTCACATTCAATGATTTTCACATGTATCAAACTCCTCGGACATTCAATGTTTGGAATCAGAACAATCACATTCACATTTCATAATCATTCAATCCATAATACATAAACGAAACAATCAGAAAAGTAAGAATATCTAGGTCAACTCACAGTATGCTCCAAATTAGGATTAGCTTCTATGATCTGGAAACTTCTAGATGTGGACGTTTATCCTACACATCAACATTATGCAATACACATATTGCACACACACATTAATAACTTAGCACAATTATAAGTATTCATTTATAGACAATTATGTATATGGACTATGTATAATGCATACTCAATGACAATCCCGAGTATATTGTCAAATTTCACAACTTAAGCACATTCTCATTTGTAGCATTATTTGTTTTCATAATATCAAAATCTTATTCACTTTTACTTGATACCCATTACTCATCTCCTTTGAATCATAACTACAATCCTATGAACATATTTCATTCCCATTATATTCATGCCTTTGGTACTTTTAGATCAAAAATTCATTCACTAATGTTATTCTAACATTATATGATCATACAAGATCTAAACTCTGATTTCGTCTTATAATATCTCCAAAATTCTAGACCTTCAGGTCAAATTTTCATGAAAATTTTGATAAGAAAAATGAAGTAATTTAGCAACACTTCCTTCTATACAGTTGTTCTCCTATTTCTTAAGTTTCTAATGACACTAAGATCATACAATTTGATTCAGTATTCTGAAAGTTACACTATAAATATTTTGGACTATTATTAAACTAAATATTACTCTATACTCAACTTCAATTTAAATTTTGGAATTATAGAGATAGAACTAAAATTCTATTTCTTCAAAAAATTTGTAGCCTTATGTCTCTAATTTACTATAAATTAATAATCATTCCATTTGGATAACTACAGAATAAGTTATGGATAAAATACTGAAGCATATTTAGTGAATATACTCCAATCAAGAAATTCCAAAACTCCTCATCAATTTTGTCCCAAATTCATCAATCAATGTGTTATGAGTCTGTTGGTTCAAAAATCAAGTCATTTGGAGGTCGGAAGAGGAAGTTATGGCCAAAAGAATAAGGGATGTTTGAAACTGTCCACTTTCACTGCACCTACACAAGCACGATCATGCAATTACAATTGATCCTCAATTGTCGCGATTGTGCAAAGCACACGATCGTGCAATACCTGAATGAACCCATTTTTCATGATCGTGCACTCCCTTTTTATTAAAACTTCATCCTGGCTCTTCTCAAAACAGACCTTCGGGTTAATATTTCATGTCATTTTGACAAGGAATAAGAAGGATTTAGGCAAAACATTCTTCTGAAAAATTGTTCATTTATTATTAAGTTTCTAATGAAACTAATTGCATGCAGTTCGGTTCAGTATTCTATAAGTTATACCAAACAAACTATAGATTGTTCCCAAACCATGACAGAATCCAAATATTCAACTTTAAGCTAAAATTTGAAACTCTTAGAGACAGAATTAAATTTTGATTTCTTCATGAAAAATATAGCAACGTGTCTCTAGTTTATTCTAATCTTAAAATCATCCTATTCTGATGTCTAAAAATCAAGATATAGCTAAAATACATATGCATATTTAGTGGAAACATTACAACTATCATACTTCAGAAATTCTTCTTTCACTTTTTCCAGATTTTTAACTCCTACATTTTACATATAACACATCTTATGCATAAGTCATCATTTCTACTTCATTTCCTATTCATTCTCAGCTCATTATCATTCACAAACAAATCAAAATCCATTATTACTCATAAACATTAAAAATAGAACATTCATTTACGAATGTTCATCCTAGCTTCTGTATTTCTTCATTTTTCTACATTTTCCATTTTTTGCACATTCTTCATTATCTTCTCTAACTATCCTTTTAATCATTCTCTCATATCACGACATCACCTTACACCATTTCCTTAACTCTAAATTCATTTTAAAACATCTCTAAAAAACCCAAAGAATTCACCTATACACAGTGAAAATAGAGTGCATATATATATATATATATCAACTTTTCCTGAATTTTTCTGCACTCTTTTCATACACATTTTCATTGATCTTTCAAACTTAAAAATTATTTCAACACCATCTTAAGACATATTAATCATCAAATCACACAAATAAGACATCTATATATCCACAGTGTACATGAAAATGACCATTTTTCTCATGATCATATAATGTCAAGTAATCACCATATTTATCTCATATACTAACAACTCATAAGGATTTAATATGATACTTACTTGCTAAAACTCCAAATTCTTCAAAACATCAATAAGCCCTAACTTCTTATGCAACTCACATACACCATCTTGAAGTTGGATTGGGTTAGCTTTTCTTGTGGAAAAAGAAAGAGATAACAAAGTGGGAGTAGCAATGGATAGATGAAAGCAAGGTATAATGTTAATGAAGGTTTGGTGAGAAAATCCTTTAGAAAGAAGAAGAAGCTTTAAGAAGATAACCACAAAGAAGACATTTTAAGACAAGACAAAATAGTAACTTGGTCTTTCAAGCTAAAAGAAACGTGGCTTTAAAACTCCATTTGTCCAATTCCTAAGGCTTTAAACTAGGTTCTCATTTAACTAGTTTAATCAACTCCAAATTTTACTCCACTTGTCTCAAATTTTTCAATGACATTTTCTCACGAATTCTAAAGTCATCTATAAAATTCTTTAATATCATTTTACTCTTATTTCTATTTCCATTTATCAATTGACTTGCTCTTAGCATTTTTCCTAGTCTAGAATTACCCTTAAATTTTGAAAAATTCACATATTTCACCAACGATTCTAAGTCAATAATTATACTCTCCAAATCAATTTTTCAACACAAATAAATCGCAATTCTCAATATAATCACATTTACAATTCAATTATACCCGAAATGTCAATAAAAGCATGTATAGTTCATTGTAATGTGTGCAATAATCAAATTCACATGTGTGTATGCTAACTATATGCATGAGCATGAAATGCATTTTCCTACTCTCTCATTTATATTTTCTCAATTGCTGAAATATAAGGTTCTAACTCTTAGTATGGAAACGGGAAGTTACATTTCTCCCCCTTAATAAATTTCTTCCTTGAAATTCTTATCTGACTGATCAAAAAGGCAGGGGTATTGTTTTCTCATATGCTCCTCCATTTTTTATTTAACTTCATCACTCGAGTAATGTCTTCCAAATGACTATAATTAATAGACTCACTAGGTCTTTTAATCACTTATTCAGTCATTTACTAGCTTAACTGGTCCCTTAACATATCTCAGATTATTCACAAATTTCACTTCCTGTGTCAACATTACATCTATATCAGATCGTATCGATATTTCTTAACATACTCCTATGCAACACAGGGTGAATTTGACATATCATTATTAGTATGATTAACTTAACTTAATGGTCCCTATGCTCTCAATAACTTCATACGAACTAATACAGTTTGAGCTTAGCTCCCTTTTCTTTGAAACCTGATCACACCTTGCCAAGGTGATACTCTCAGAAACAATTCATCTTTTGCTTACTATTTCACATCTCTTCAGTGTTAATACATTTAACTCTTAAGTCTATCTCACTATATTCCATATCTTCGGTGTTGATCCACCTAATTCATCCACTTTTCTTAAGTCATTTAATTTCTAACACAGATTAATTTCACTTATGAACAGTATCTTGAATCAATTCTAGCCTTTATCCATTTTTTTGGTCCTCTTTAATTCAATGTAAGGGTGAACGACTCTTTTTATCATGTAACGCCTCATACAACATTCTAATGATATCACTATGATAATGCTTTTTTTTACTTGAAGTCAATTAGAACTATACATTGATCTCATGTTCTTATGAACTCCAAAATATAAGCTTTAAGCATATCTCCAATAGTTGAGACTGTAGGCAATTCAAACATTCAGTCACTTGATTCTACATTCTTAGCTGCTAAATATTGTTTCAGCACATTCCTACTAAGATGTATAGCTTAAGTTATTATTTGTGCTTTCACTAACAATCTCTTTGCTCAATCATCTTTATCATGTACACATACTTCTTATTTCAATCACAAAGTATCATTTTTTTATTTATTCATCTTTATCACAAAGGGATCAGTTGCTACTGTCTGCTATGACATGACTAAAATGTATGTAACTTGACACATATTTCAAAAAACACCCATGTAAAATACTAATTCTAGGCTTTGATACCAAATTGTAGCACCCCACTCTCGTAAGACATATACCCAACATTTTGAGTGACGTCTGAGTATGTACCCCACAAGGGCGACATACTAGAACAGTCAAACACTCGAAATTCAATACAAAATTTTCAAATTTATCATACGCACCTGTGGAAAACAAAAATCAAATTGGGCTTACTTTAAAAAAAACATTTCCATTCACCAGTTTTACTAACATTTTTCAAATTATCAAAATTCTATTTATCACTAAGGCCCATTACAGATATAGAACACTTACAATCATAATGTCATTAAAATATAAATGCATTTGCATAAACATTATACAATAATTTCATAATACATTCTATGCAGACGTAAACTGATCCCGACCTCTATTTCTTACTTGAATGCAGTGGCTATACTCCCATTTGCCTAACGGGGTAACTCTTCTAAGCCTGAAAAATATTGCAAATTTAGGTGAGTTTTGCAAACTCAATGAGAGACCATCCTCGATGGCTCACTCAATCACATAATACATATCAACCCTTATAAACATATAATTCACATTTTTTCATTTATAATCATTTCAATCATTCAAACACTTATCACGTTCATAAACCATTCAAACTATTTAAAACATACATATCATATGCATATGTGGTGCTTATGAGACTCACTTTCAATTAATATTGTTGTGACCGAGTGCCTATAACTATCCCGTATCCATTATGGATACCAAGCTCATTGATAATTGTCCCGTATCCACTAGAGATATCAGGCTCATTTTATATAGTGAGCCTTTGGCTTTTAATCACATTCATATTCTGATTTTTAATCTCTTTTTCGGTGGATACTCCGGTCATAACTACCTTTATCTTTTATGCATTCATGAAATGAAATGCATCACATTTATTGAGTCAATTGAAAATGCTCAATATCACACAATCATATTTGCTATCACATTCTCATTCATATGTGTCATCGGACCTTAGTCCCTTATTAAACATTACAGTTGAGAATCACTTATTCAGTCTAATTTACATTCAATGATTTTCACATGTATCAAACTCCTCAAACATTCAATGTCTAGAATCAAAACAATCACATTCACATTTCATAATAATTCAATCCATAACATATAAACGAAACAATCAGAAAAATAAGACCATCTAGGTCAACTCATAGTACGCTTCAGATTACCATTAACTTATATGATCTAGAAATGTCTAGATGCGAACGTTTATACTGCACATCAACATTATGCAATACGCACATTACACACATACATTAATAACTCAGCACAATTATAAGTATTCATTTATGCACAATTGTGTATATAGACTATGTACAATGCATGCTCAATGACAATCCCGAATATATTGTCAAATTTCACAACTTAAGTACATTCTCACTTTTATCATTTACTTGATACCCATTACTCATCTCCTTTGACTCATAACTACAATCATATGAACATATTTCATTCCCATTATATCCATGCCTTTAATACTTTGAGATCAACAATTCATTCACTAATGTTATTCTAACATTATATGATCATATAAGATCCAAACTCTCATTTCTTCTTCTAATATCTCCAAATTTCTAAACCTTCGAGTAAATTTTTCATGAACATTTTGATAAGAAAAATGGAGTAATTTGGCAACACTTCCTTCTATAAAGTTTAATGACACAAAGATTATACAATTTGATTCAGTATTCTGAAAGTTACACTCCAAATATTTTGGAATGTTCTTAAACTAAAATACTACTCTGTACTCAACTTCAATTCAAATTCTGGAATTCAAGAGATAGAATTAATTTCTTCAGAAAATTTGTAGCCTTATGTCTTTACTTTACTCTAAATTAATAATCATTCCATTTGGAAAACTAAAAAATACATTATGGCTAAAATACCAAAGCATGTTTAGTGAAAATACTCAAGTCAAGAAATTCCAGAACTCATCATCAATTTCATCCCAAATTCATCAATCAATCTCCTCAGAATGATTTCAGATGGCTATAATTTTTATACACTCTTTTCATACACATTTTCATTGATCTTTCAAACTCAAAAATCATTTCAACACCATTTTAAGACATGTTGATCATCAAATCACACAAATAAGATATCCATTTATCCACGGTGTACATGAAAATGACCATTTTTATTATGATCATGTAATGTCAAGTAATCACCATATTTATCTCATACACTAACAACTCATAAGGATTTAACATGATACTTACTTGCTAAAACTCCAAATTCTTCAAAACATCAAGAAGCCCTAACTTCTCATACAACCCACGTATAACATCTTGAAGGTGGATTGGGTTAGCTTTTCCTGTGCAAAAGAAAAAGATAACAAAGTGGGAGTAGCAATGGATAGATGAAAGCACTGTATAACGTTGATGAAGGTTTGGTGAGAAATTCTTAAGAAAGAAGAAGCTTCAAAAAGATAGCCACGAAAAAGATATTTTAAGACAAGACAAAATAATAACTTGGTCTTTCAAGTTAAAAGAAACATGGCTTTAAAACTTGGCTTGGCAAGTGACACTTGTCACTTGCCTATTTGTCCAATTCATAAGGCTTTAAACTAGGTTCGCATTTAACTAGTTTAATCAACTCCAAAGTTTACTCCACTTGTCTTTAATTTTTCAATGACATTTTCTCACGAATTCTAAAGTCATCTAGAAAATTCTTTAATATCATTTGAATCTTATTTCTATTTCCATTTATCAATTGACTTGCCACTTGGCATTTTTCCTAGTCCAGATTTACCCTTAAAGTTTGGAAAATTTATATATTTCACCAACAATTCTAAGTCAATAAATATACTCTCCAAATCAATTTTTCAACACAAATAAACCACAATTCTCAATTTAATCACATTTATAATTTAATTATACCCGAAAAATGTCAATGAATGCATATACAGTTCATTGTACTGTGTGTAATAATCAAGTTCACATGTGTGTGTGCTAACATTATGCATAAGCATGAAATGCATTTTCCTAATCTCTCATTGATATTTTCTCAATTACTGAAATCTAGGGTTCTAATTCTTAATATAAAAACGGGATGTTACGCAAAAATCCCCTCAAAATGAGAAGTTTGGGAGTGGATGCATGTCTGCCCAATGTAGCCTACATCTAAGCCTTCTATCATGATTGTAGCCTATAGTGCCACAATTGTGGGCCATATCCTGGGTTTCTATCAGGATCATGGCTTATTGCGTAGGCCGTTGTTTAGGCCTAAATAGCTCTGAAACTTCTCCGTTCTTTAATATTGACCTTTTGAAATACTAACAAACACATCAAGGTACCTCAAAAACATCATATTCAAGCTCAAAGAATTGTTTGACCCATAAAACACTTAAAACACAAATAAATCACAAACTAACACAATTCTACCCTAAACACATACTAAACAATTGAATAAACGGCTAAACATATATAAAAAAATTCCCTAAAATACGATGCATTTCACACCTATCAACATCCCCATAGTTAAACGTTTGCTTGTCCTCAAGCAAACAAAACAACAAATAATACAAAGCACAAAGCACAAAACACAAAACACACAATGCAACAAATGAGGCAATGGCTTGAACATCATGAAATAATTTAACTCTAAACATAATCATTCAAGTTGTTCCAAATTATTATCATTCGAAATCTACATCTATGCACCTTGGACTCAGTATACAACTAATCAAAATTTTAATGTTAAGTCTATTCACCCATATCAGTTGCACACACACATTGATAAGCATTCACTTAAAACAAAAGTGTAGCCATTCCTCAATAGGTTTTCATGAAAAATCAAGTTATTAACAAGTTTGGTAGGTTTTTATTTGAAAACATTCTTTTTGTTGATTTTTCTTTATGGACATGAACCTAGTCTTTTAAGTGGAGGCAAATATTTATGATGAATGTCAATCCAATTACTTAACTAAGTCATATTGTTATTAAGTTGTTTGGTTGGAATGTCATTATAGCCTTTTTACAAAAGACACACATTTGTGATACGTGTTGATCCGATTACTTAGCTATATCACATTCTCAACTGGCTACTAGCTCTATGCATAACCAGAAGACCAGTAGAATAGTTATTTTAGTTAAAACTATACAACCTTTTTTAACATAAAATTTTCCCTACCTTGTTGCTTTAGCTAATCATTCTCATGAAAGTTTACTAATAATGCCACTTATTTAATTGGCCTAAACTTATAAATGAGTATAGCAAATTCCTAGGATGAATGGACTAACATCACATCGTAATTAACCAGCATATTTAGCCCTTAGTAACTTAGTTACTGATTTCACAAGCTAATAAATCTTTGCAACCTAAAAGACTATGTTTAATGCTAAATCTATCTCAGTAAGTCCTAGCCATTGATGCATTCACACAATTTTGCAACCTAAACAAACTATCATACAATATGCAAAATTCACACTCAAGGTAAAAGCACACAACCCTCCGCATACTTGAACAACACATTATCCTAAATGTAAGAAGGGTACATAAACAAACTAGGGGAAATAAAACATAATATATAAAAACATAAGAAGAAAACACTAACAGAAATGAAAAAAAAGGGTTAGAACACGAAACCCTTTATAGTGATGGAGGTGGTGATGACAATAGTGTTGAGACTAAATTTGCTTGACATCGAGAGGGTTTCCCTATCTTATAAGTGATTCAATAGAGTAAAAGAATTAGCAATCCAAACCATTCCAAATCTTTCAAAACTTATTTAAAAATTTAAAATAAACCTAACTACACAACAATTTAAATCTAACTACTAAACCTGCTAATTTATGGTAATTAGCTTGACCTTCATCCTTTAAAACTCACCCAGGATCAATTATGAGTGGCTTACTTTCTCCCATGCTGCCCAATTTTAGTTTTGTGGCCTGTAAGTAAGCTACAAATTACATAATGATCAGAAGGACAATATTGATGAAGTTGAGAAAACCAATTAATTTTAGTAATATCCTTTTCACTAACAAATTGTCAATAAAATAGGGAATAACAAAACTCCTTGAATCATCCATCGAATAAAATAGTTTTTCCTGTAAGAAGGTGAGTTGCTCTCTTTCGTAATCACCTTCTTCTCCTTTACTTCTTCCATTTCACGAATAGAGACTTCCATAGCTTCTTTAAACTCGATGTTTGTGTTATCTATTCTTTGTCTTTTTTTCCTTTAGAAGATTCGAACACATCAATTATCCTGAATGAGCTACTATCCTTCTGATTCTTTAATACATCATTCATGTTAAATGTCACTTGTTCATCATTAATCGAAAGGATAAGGCTCTTTTCATGAACATTTGCCCAAGATTTTTCGATGTTCACATATGGTATATCAAGAACTGGTGGATAAAAGGGAGGGTTTGGCATTCTTTTCTTCAATCCCTTTCTTCGTCTCTTAGTCTTTAGTAAGGTGGGGTTTAGTTTAGTTTTCCACTAGTCCTTCTGGCTCTCACCCATTTTTAAGTGCTATAGCCTCATATTGCTTTCTTTTATGTATCTCTATATTACTTAGAGAGTCTTCCACACTTCTCTTACAAAATTCACTGGAAGGCTATCTCACACGAATCTCTAGGTTGTGAATAGACAAGGCATGATTTTCCATTACTTACTCAATTTACTCTTCTAGTCTCTTTTGGCCCTCTTCCATGTCTGTGAGCTTATACAGGATCTTGTCCAATTTAGAATATCATGAACTGGACTCATCTTACTGAAGTCCTAATAGGTCTTGACGTCCTAAATGAGTCCCTACATTGTTGCACTAATAGAAATCAGGGTGGTTCTGCCACCTCGGAGTGTACATGTTCCAATAAGGATCTTTACTTCCTCAACCATACTATGCCTCATTGTAACTCGCAAAAGTTACTTGCTCCTTATAATATCTATCTTCCATCATTGTTCTTTCCATTTCTTCTTGGCATCTAGTTCTTCAAATGTCTCATTTCTCATCCTAAGATGTCTTGCTATGCCCCAAACTTCTTTCTCTATTTTTTCCTTTTTTAAAAAAAAGATAGTGAAAAACCCTTAGACTAATGAACTAAACTAATCGCCTTATAATAGCCCATTTCTACACTTAGGGATTAGGCTAGTTACATAAGTCATATTCTATGAGAATACACGAAGTGCATTACATTTTCATGCATTATATTTGCATCTATAAATGAACCATGATTTAGAGACATTATAAAAATAGTATATGAACTTATTTGACATATCATAGGGTATGAAAGATCTTAAATAATTATGATGTAATTGTGTGTTGATTATGTCTTGAATTTTGTTTTATATGGATTATAATTAATTACTTGGGAATTTATTGTTATAATTGAGTGATTGATAAGGTGATATGTGCATCTAGTCTAGGAAAAATGTTAAAGGGCAAGATAAAATGATATATGGAAATTTAGGTTGATTGGGCCTATAAAATGGTGACATATGGCATTAATAATAGAGTGACAAATGACTTGAATAAATGAGTGAGAAATGGTGGTATCGTTGTATGACATATGACCTAGTGATTAAGTGACAAATGGACTAATTATGGATTGACAATTGGTAGTGTAAGAGGAAGACACATGACTTGGCTCTCCATTTGACAATTGGCAAGACATGTGCCCCACCTCTCCACCATGCACTTGTACCCACAACTTTCACCCTTGTAAGACCACCTTCTTTCATGTTTTATTCTTAAGCTTCCTCTTCTTTCCCCTCACCAATGACATCCTCATATAATCTTCATAACCCTTAAATTTTTTCCAAAATTTCATAGCCCTCATCTTACAACTGAAACCCTTTTATCCCATATTGTTCTTGGTGTATGTTTGAATGCTTGGGAGGCTTGCTTAGATTGCTAAATTAAGGAGACCTTGAGCTAAATAAGTAAGTAATTGATTGCTTTATTGTGATATATGTGAGTATAACATCCATGAAAATTGATTAGGTATGAATTAAGATGAATTGCATTTAGGGTTAATGATGAGATGTGTTTGAAACTTGATGAATGGATTGGTTTTATTCTTGATGTATGGAAACCCTAAGTTATAGATTGCTTTAAGGATGAATTAGGTTAAGAATTGAAGTATCTTTAAGGTATTATTCATGAACCATCATGAAGGTGTCAAAATTTGGAAGAAAAGTTGAAGGAAAATGAAGGTGAAATTTACGGTTCACCTATCAATGAAAATACCTAGTAGAGAGGAAAATTTGTGTTTTGTGTTCTAGTTGAATCATATAAGGATAACACACTATACATTGGTGCCTTTAGACTTAATTAAGGCTTAAAATGAACTTAGATTGATGTTAAATAAGGATAACACACTATACATTGGTGCCTTTAGACTTAATTAAGGCTTAAAATGAACTTAGTTTGATGTTAAATCAATTGGTTAAGTGTTTGATGAGTTTAGGTTATTGATTAATATTATAACTTAAGGAATGGATTGTTTGATATCAACATATATGAATTTGTTTGATGAGTTTAGGTTATTGATTGATGTTATAACTTAAGGAATAGATTGTTTGATATCAACATGTATGAATTTAAGAAGTATGAGTTGTTAATGGTATAAGGATGTTTTTATGAATGGAAATGTGATCCAAAGGATATAAGTAATGGATTAGACAGGATTGAATGAGAATTCGAAAATTGTATGAATTTATAATACTAGAAAGGGATTGGTGAATAAGGTTACATACTTAGGATAGTCAATTAAGCATAAATTGAACATAACCTATATATATATATATATAATCATACA
>JAOQMP010000210.1:43407920-43426081 GCA_027563575.1 Erythroxylum pedicellare
TATATATATATATATATACACACACACATAGACATACACATATACATACACACACACACAGACACACACACACACACACACACACACACACACACATATATCTGTGTGTGTGTGTGTGTGTGTGTGTGTGTGTGTGTGTGTGTGCGTGTGTGTGTGTGTGTGTGTGTGTGTGTGTGTGATTGAGTACTCATTTGATTAAACAAGTTAGTAATGTGTAAGTATAAGTGTATTACATGATATAGAAGCATAAATTGACCGACAGTATCCAGACATTGCCGGATCATCAAGGCAATAGCTAATCTGGAGTATATTGTGAGTCAATCTAGATGTTTTCTTACTATATTTGATTTGTTTTTGTTTAAATTCCAATTATTAAATTGTTACCTATGAGATTGTGATAATTCCAAACATTGATATTCTGAGAATTTCAATATTCAGGAATGTATTGGAAGTGCTATTTATTTATATATGAATATGGAAAAATGAGTGCTCAACTAAATGTTGAATGCTAGACTTAGATCTAATGAATGTGATAAGTGATTGTTCATACTGAATGAAAATGATTGATAGTATATTGTGTGAAATGATGCATTTTATGACATTAATATGCATGATTAGATAAACTAGTTGTGTCTGAAGTGACTAATGTGAAAAGGAGTTTAAAGCTCAAGAAATGTGCATATAGAGCCACAGGCTCAATTATTAATGAGCCCGGTATCCAAAATGGGTCTAGGACAGTATTTTAAATGAGCTTGGTACCTGTAATAAATACGGGACAGTTAAATAGGCGCTCGGTCACAATAAAAATAAAAATAGAAGTGGAGTGTCATGTGCATTTGCATATACATATCCTTATATATATCCTGAGAATGATTGGAAAGAACCATTGATTTGTGTTGAATAGTGATATGAAATACCTGTGTATATATTGATATGAATGATTAAGATGAGTGATTGGATTGTTCTGAGATGACTTTATGAAATGTTTATATTCCTAATATGCTTGTGAAATATGATATGTATATTATTATTTACTATACAAACTGAGTGATGTGATGAATGAGAATTGGCTCTAAATAATGTGATATATTCGTGAAATTAGTTTTATACTCTTGATATTTGTGTTTTGATATAAGTGAGCACATCGATGATGGTTCACTCACTAAGTTTGCAAACTCATCAAAATTGTAACGTTAATTTTCAGGTACTAGGGAGACCTAGTTTCTAAGGCAATCTAGTAGCAGTCTGGTATTGTCCATTTTGGAATCAAGAATGGCTCAAAGGTCTAGTCAGCTGATGTCTGAGGAGTTTAGTTAGAATGTTTCTGTTAGCATCCCATTTCATGTTAGATATTTTGTATAGGACAACAAACTCTCAAATGTTTTGTGATGTAAAAATGTAGATTATGAGATGTAATGCTACAATGTAAATTATGTTTTTGAATGAAATGGGAAAAATGAATTTATGAATATTATGTGTATGATACCTTGAATATGATAATGTGATTGCTCTAAAATGTCATTCTTATGGGGTAAGTGCTCGAATATTCTTTGGAATGTCGGGTATATGTCCTATAAGAGTGGTATGTTACATGCCTCCCTAGCAACGACACCAAAAACTTGATCGTGGTTTCCTGATGTGTGTAAGTTCTAATTAATAACCTTGATAATTCACAAGCATACAGGTCATTCGCATAGTACCTAAGGTTTCAATCCCACGAGGAGGGATAATCTAATCCTAAAATCTAAAGCCAAAATAATTCGCAGTAATTCAAAATGTAACAAGACTAAGGAAAGAATTTAATTTAATCAAGAAACTCAATTCTAAGAATCAATTATGAAAATATTAACAAAGTAGCAGTTGCAACACACACTCAAGAATCAACCTAAAGGAACTATTAATTGAGAGAAAGGGGAATTTTTACCTATCTTTAACGCTTACCTAATTGATTATGAATTATTAGATTATTGGTCCTAGACGATCTTAGGGTTGATTACTCTCTCTCGAGTTATAACCATTAACCCTAATTATAAACCATAATCAGATTATGAAAAATTGCAATCTTTTAATTAACAATCTATCCTAAACCCTAATTAGATCTAAAGTTGTCCAATAAACTATCGGGAACCTATATGAGGTCTCTCTTCACACAATTACCGATTTGATTAATTTCTCGTTCTTATTAAATCACTTAACTCTCGTTAGCCCAATGTAATTATTTTTCATTCGATTCACCTGCTTAGTCTATTACTAAATTATGCAATCACATAAATCAATCACAATAAATCCAATAAACATTAAACAATCAAATTTTATTAAATCAAAGATTTAAAAAAAAAACTGAAGGTGAGTATAGAACATCTCAACATTCACAATCCTATCATCAAACTGTCATTCCCAATTCTATACAATAATAAAAATGTAAATGATAGGAAATATGATTGTAAACGGAGACGGGAGATAGTGATGTCGGGAAACTCCAAAACTGGGAAGTACATCAATGTTGGCTTCTTCTCTACTTCTCTCATCCTTCTTCTCTTTCCAAATATCTCAACAATTCTCTCTAGGGTTTCTATCCAAAGTGGCTGATGCAAAAGCTCTTCCTTTCTTCTTGTTCAATTTATGTTCTTTTGTATTTAGGGTTGAACTATGGTTTTTTTGGGGTCCGAAAGGTTCAAAAAATCCCTCAAAATGAGACACGATCATGGGTTGTTGTTTTGGCCTGAATGTCTCCGAAACTTCTTCATTCTTCAACGTTGACCCTTGAATACTAAAAAACACATCAAGGTATCTAAAAAATATCATATTTAAGCTCAAAGGATTGTTTTAACCTATAAAACACGTAAAACACAAATAAATCATAAACTAACACAATTCTACCCTAAACATATTCTAAACAATCGAATAAACAGCTAAACACATATCAAACTATACCCTAAAATACGATACATTTCACACCTATCAATTATCAAGAGTATTAAAAAAATGAAGGTACAAGAGATAGACAATTTAATCCTATAAAGGAGGAAGAGATCTCTGCGGTGGAACATAAGGAGCTATCAGTTACTGATCCTTTAAATTATCAAAAGAAATCATCTTTATATGTCTCTCAATAGAGGACTCGGTAGCTACTATACATATACCCTCATGGTCATTGATCATTATATTAACATCAAAAATATCAATCTCCTCTATTAGTGGCATAATAGTCTCCCTGTAACTTTGTATAGTCCTCCTCTCTAACAACCTCCTTTCCGATTGGTGCCATGAATTATGCATCTTTGATATCATCTGACATCACTCCATTTGCCTCAAGCTCAGCTCATTAGGTTGATGCTCTATCTCCTTATCCACAACTAGATCCTCAAGTCATAATGACAGAGGTGGATAGTCCAATCCAAGGTAATACGTTGTCAACATAATCATGTCATCTAGCCAATGCACATGTTATTTTTGGTATAAAGATGTAGATGGTTAAATGGCCAGTGGTGTGCTTAAAGGTGTAGGTGGTATAAAGATGTAGATGGTTAAATGGCCAATGGTGTGCTTAAGGGTGTAGGTTGAGTCAACTCTCACTATATTCCTACAATTGGGTTTTTTGTATAAGAGCCTCCTGGATAACTCATGGTAGTACACTAATGAGTGTGAAATACTATCCTCGAGCTTCAGTCTAAAACTACACCATAGACATCGCTCTTAATATCTCCATTATGATGGGTGTAGAATGGTCATTATTGTAAGATTGAGGTCATTCATCAACACTCCAATCCCGCTTAATAGTCTTGTAATCATTAAGCCTCAACTAATGATCTTGAGGTTAGCTTGATACAGGTATTAGCAAACCAATTGAATGAAAATTGTCTCTGACATATATAGTAGATTAAGAAAAGATAATTTCAGCTTATCACTCTAATAATCTCCCTCCTTACACAAGGATAATAAACCAAAATCTTGGGTACATATCTCATCACCAAAAAGCATAATCCCAAGTCCTAGACTTTTTCAGGTGTAAGGATAGACTATAGTCTTGAAATGCGAGTAGTTCTTCAAATTAGTGTCAACCTAATCCTAGTTTAAAGAGATTTAACTAAACATTAAAGTTTATATATAATCCTCAAAATAGAAAATGATGTAGACCCTAAACTAGTTGTAAATGAGGCTGTAGTTCATGCCTCCTAATATGAATCATAAGGCAGTGTCATCCCTTATGACACCTTGATATTGTCTCCCTCTAACATACACATAAGCTCAAAAGTCAGCTTTTAGTAGACTAACTCTCAGATGTTAAAGAAATTTGACCACCCATCAAAAGAGATGATTTCTTATAT
Source organism: Erythroxylum pedicellare (assembly GCA_027563575.1). Taxonomy (NCBI): domain Eukaryota; kingdom Viridiplantae; phylum Streptophyta; class Magnoliopsida; order Malpighiales; family Erythroxylaceae; genus Erythroxylum; species Erythroxylum pedicellare. The sequence goes on from JAOQMP010000210.1 coordinate 43,412,249, forward strand.
GTCATCAACTAGGCCCACCTCTCTCAAGACATCTCAGTCTATGAATCTTGAGGCCTTAAATAATTGCATCCTAAATGTCTGATATCTTATCCATTAAACCTTCATCTCAAAATGTAGCAAATGATGATTTAGTCAATTTTATGGATGTTATAGGACCTATCACTTTACTAGAAGTAGTGGTGGTGTCACATGTGGTATCTCTGGTAGGCTTTGTAATCTTCTGTTCTAATAACCCTATTCCACGCAGAATACAATGTCATTTTACAGTTAAAACTACGTCGTATTGTGCACAAAACAGGGTTTGAACAAGGTTAGAACAAAGGATCTTTTCCCCCTCTAGTGGTGGCTATTTTCTCTTTGGAGAATGCATCCTAGGAGTAATCACCTATGACGTAGATACTAAGGCGTCAACTCTCATATGAGGATGACTATACAAGTCTTCTCTATCGAGGTAGTCCTATCCTCACAATGATATGATATGTAAAGAAAAATAGAAAACAAGTGAGTGCTCTAAAATATATTATATTACACTTACTTGGGGGCGTGTTAAAAAGGGACACATTTTATAACTTTTTAACCATTTTATAGATGTACATAAGTCTGCCATAGGGAGAGACACGTTATTGTGTTGCACTATATGGTGTTTAAATGGCGTCACATTTTTTTCTCTGCTTGGTTAATACAAATATGGACATAATGGCATGTTGGTAACTATATTGGCATAAATACTTGCAAAACAAAAATACATTGACTCCAAACACTTATCATAAGAAACTAAAAAAGATAAAATCAAGTAAAATCAAGGAAATAATAATAACATTAAGGAATTAAGTGACTAACTATTGAAATAAATAAAAACATGAAAGTTTAGAACATAAAAGATAAAGAGTGTTAGGTTCCCCCTACAAGTGCTTGTTTTAGGTTTTAAGCTTGACCCGTTTCTATCAACTTTAACCTAGTGAACTCCTACTTTTGGGATATATACTACTTGAAATTATGTAACTCGTTTTAGTATTCGTCTTCTTCTTAATAAAGTGATCAATTTTCGGCCATATTGTATGTTTTAGTATAATGAGTTTGCACATCTCCTTTATATTCTTTTACATGGGATTTATCTCCTTTTTATCTAGTCTGTTTTCCACTTATATATCATAAGATACATCTTTATCAATCACAATAAAATAGAAGGCAATTATGACACTTATTATCAATGAGATTCTTAGATCTAAATTTTTTCTTATCTCCAATCCTTAGGGTCAAGTTCCTTTCATACAAATCTACTAGAGCCTTAGAAATAACTAAAAAAGGTTATCCCAAAATTAAAGGCACATTCCTATCCTTAACTATATTTAAGACCAGAAAGTTTGTGGGAATGAGAAACTTACTGATCTTTATGGGCATATCTTCTAATATACCTACCAGTTGCTTAATAGATCAATCCAATAATTACAATAATACATTAGTAGGTTTCAATTTTCCTACATTGAGTTTCTTATAGATAGTACAGGCATAGGGCTAATGCTTGCCTCTATGTCACAAAAAACATGATCAAAGCTTATTTCTCCAATAAAATATGGAATAGAGAAGCTACTATGATCCTAAGTTTTAGCAGCGGCCCATCTTGGGTTGCAGCTTTTATACTCCTTAGTTAAGGTTGCAAATTCATATTCTTCTAACCTTCTCTTATTATATAAGATTTCCTTTAAAAACATGGCATAAGAAGATTTCTATTTGAAAGAACTAGTAAAAAGGAATATTAATGTAATTTTTCGAAGAACTTCTAAAAATTTACCAAATTTCTTATCTAATTTTTCGTTAACCAATCTTTAAGGGGAAGGTATAGGTTATTTATATGATGCAGGAAGAACGTAATTAGGTTTCTCTCCTCCTCTTCTTTGTTTCCCTCAGTTTTTTGTTCTCCTTAATAGTCGTCTTACTTCCCTTAGCTCCCTCACTCTTGATCTTCTCCAACCTATTGCTTTTTAGCAGCTCATTATGCCTCAATATCACAGTGTTACAATGCTTTATAAGGTTCGCATATTTTTCGGGCAATTCACGAGGTGGTCTAATAGTGACACTAGCCTTTTAAGCTATTTAAGCTTCAAGCATCTTGATATGGGTGGCTATAGAATCTACCTTAGAATTGAGCTTCACAAGTTCTTCCTTAAACTCTTTATTCTGCTTAGCTTCGTTAGTTAGGAAGTTCTCTAGTATGGAAGGCTAAGTCTTTAAGGAGGGGGTTAAAAGATTTGGATTAGAAACCAAATGATTGTCTATTACTTTGAGGTATAGGCTTAAACCTATTTCCATAGGAAAGGTGTGGGTGGTTCATCCAACTAGGGTTGTAGGTGTTAAAGAATGGCTCATTCTTCTAGTTGGAGTTGTTGATTAACCTATTCAAAACAACAGTCATGTAAAAATGTGTTCCTTAATTGGCAATTTATAGCTAGATTCCTTGGAATCCATAAATGTCATAAAACATATTAGTAGCACCAATAAAGTTAACATTTATATGGTCAAACTTTTGAGATAAAGTGTTTACCTTAGTAGTTAGAATATTTCATACTTACCCAGAACCTTATCAAGAGTGGCTCTCTCACTCGATAATTGTAGTGGTTTTTAGCTATGTCCTTAATCAGATTTTATGCTTCATTTACAATCTTATTCATTAAAGCAACATCAACAGTTATGTCTATAGAGATATTCGTACTGTAAGTCATCCTGTTGTAAAAGGTCTAAAATATTAGTCACTTCTCCAATCCATGATGACATGATCTCAACAACTCTTTATACATGTCTTAAGCCTCATATAGAGATTCACATTCCCTCTAGGAAAAGTGGTGACTTGGTTTCTTATTTAAGCAATTTTCCTGAAGAAAAGTATTTAGATAAGCATGCATGAGAGAGTTAATCCTATATGGTGATTAATCATATTGGTAAGGTCTACAACCACACTCTTGCTTTATCCCTAAAAGAGAAAGGGAATAACTTGAGCTTAATAGCATTAGGGAAGACACCATTAAACTTTAGTATATCACAGTACTCTAAAAATATAAACATGTATATGTAAGGACTTTAAATGATGATCGCCAAAGCTGATTTTGGTACATTGTGGACAAAAGAGACGGCTTTAGCTTAAAGTTAATGCATTCAACATTGGGCCTCACAATGCCTGAGAAGATGTCAATGACCTCATGTTCTTTGCTGCCATCTTTGCTTCCTCAACTTCTATTCTCCTTTGAATTTCTCTTCTTATGCGTATAGTTCTCTCAATCTTAAGGTTTGGCTTAACAAGATTGTCAAGATTGTCAAACTTGTGTATACAAAAGAGAAAAAAGAAAGAAATTTCAATAAATAATAACAAAACTAAAACAATAAAAGGCAAAAGCCTAGTCTAATTAGTTTTCCTAGCAATGATGTCAAAAAGTTAACACAATACCAAAAAGTTAACATGGTGTACTTATAGCTAGAGTAGGCTAGTGCAGATCAGTCCCACGAGGGCTGCTGGTTAATAACCAATTACTCCCAAATTTAGTAAGCTAAATCAATAATTATGATTGATTGAATAATAAATCAAAATAAAAAATAAATCTAAACAACAAAATAAAGCAATGATCAAGAATAAATTAATCTATGAATAAAGTAGATTTAAATGAGGTTTTTCCTAATATTTCAATATATTTAATCTTACTTAGATTTAATGAATGATTATATTTTCTTGAATAAATAAGAAGTCGTAACTTAGATTATATTCTATATTAAGACATATAACTCTTATTTTTAGATGAATCAGCCGAAATTCTTTTGGAAGCATTGAATACTCATCACCTAAGGTTCTCTAAGCATTTGATGCATATCACCATACCGTCATTTTAGTTTGATTCCCCTAAATGTCTTATGGTTATCGTTAGATCCCCTTATGTTTAAAGTTTGAACATATGAGAAATGGTTCAACAACCTCCCAGTATGTATTCCTAGGTAAGCATAAGCAAAATAGGCAAAAAAATAAAGGTAATGCCACTTGAATATTAAAATAAACAATCTGAACTCTTTTGTTTTCTCTCAATTTCTTTAACTGAAAATTGACTTTAACGTCAGAGTGCTAACGTCGAAACAACTGCCACCATTATCTTACAAAAGACTGACAACAAATTCAAATAATCCTACAAGCTAACGAAACGCAAGGAAACACAATGTAAACGACATTTTAAATGATGCCAATTATAATATGAAAGATATTTAAATATATAATCAAACAATTATACCAATTTATAATAATTACGTCAGTATTTTAATAAACAAAATTAATAGTTATGTTGTTATCTTAAATATAAGATAACTCTTTTAATTACATCTTAAATTATTTTTAATGACAAAATCTTTTATTATACATTAATTTTTTATTTTTTACAAATACTTATAGGACTGTTTTATATTTTAAATTTTATAAAGTATTAATGTGCTTAAAAGTATGCTTCGTAAAAATGAAAATATATTACATTAACATCTCTTAAAATAATATACCTAATAAAATTTCATAAAATTTGAAATTAAAATACTCGTATTTTCATAATAAAATAATAGTATTGTTTTTTTTTCATATTACATGAATTAGCAAATTTATTTATCTTAGTCCTTGCTCCTTTAATTATTTTATTTATATTTTTAGTTCCTTTTTAATTTATTTACTTTTTTTTTTCTTGTCAATTTATTTATTTATTTACGCTTATTTTTATTATGTACTTATTTATTTATATATTTGACTATTATTTTCTTTTAATCATTTTTAAAACACTTTTTTTTTTCTTGTAGTCTATCAAAAATAACATTTCTACTAACTAAGAGTGAGATTATATATTTCTAAATTTTTTCAATCGCCGTGTCTCAATAGAATTCTTATTGAGAATTCTTATTAAAACATTGTTTGTTGCTTATTGTTTATTATGAATTAGCAAAGATAATTGAAGCTACTTTAAAGATAATACTAGTTACATACCTAAGTTACTTGAGATTCAACTTTACCAAATTTCTAAAACTTACTTAAAATGTTGACTAAGAATAATTTATTGTAAAGATTATTCAAAATTATTACTTTATTTTACTTTCTATACAAAAAGTATTATATATTTATGAATTGAGATACCTCATAAAAAGAATTGGTAAATTTTATGAATTGGTTAGAGAGGTCTTTACATAAATTTTGAATAATTACCAAATGTTTTACAGTTTATAAATTAATCTTAAACATTAAACATCTTTATTTCTATAAAATTTAATAATGGATACTTCAAAATTTTCTAATGTATAAATAAACTATCAATGTTATCGTATATTATTTATAAATTATAAGAATTATTTTGTGAACAAATATTAATATTAAGAATGAACTTATAAAAATTAGATTTTAGGAATTTTTGTAAAAACCTTCCTTTACCGAAAGAAAAAGGAACCGACTTTGTCGAACATTTTTTAATTGAAATAAGTAACATTGGGATTTGGAAAACCATTCCGCCAACAACGGGTTTATACATTTAGCGTACGACTCTCACACAAATGGTACAACGTGTCCTATTGCTTTGATCTCGATCTTTCACTTATAGTGTTGAACTATTAATTCCTTTTAAATCTACCAAAATGGTTTGAATAATATTTCAGATTTTCTATCCGTGCGTAATTGTTTATATGCATTACTAAACGCTCACTCGTAACAAGTACACAGGAGACTGAGCAGATCATTCACACTCCAGAAACCCCGCACTTCTCACCGCTTTCTAGTTTTTTTCTTATCTTTAGTAACAACAGTGACGAACTTTGCTCTCCGTCTTAGAAAAAGCTTTCAGGGTGATTCTGGGTTTTTTACTCTCTTCTGTAACTAGTAAGTCTTAACCTGTGTCTCTAATCTCGTTTCTTCAGTTTCTGTCATCTTTCATTTGATAATTCCTGTTCTGGTTACAATTCAGCTAGATGTGTATTTTGTCGGTCTTACTATGAAGGGTATTAGCTAAGATCTAGATTTGGAATCCCATGCAAGCATTCTGATAAAAACTGCTAATAAAAAGTGTGTCTTTTGTTCTAGGATCGGATATGATATTTTCCGCTTCTCTGTTTGTGATCTTAGCAACCTTGTTTCTTGTCCGCTCGTGGGCATATCATTCACCTTTTGTTATCTTTCGAAAGCTGTTATTTGTATGTTTGGATGATATTATTATTATTATTATTATTTTGGTTTTTTGTCATGCATTCACTGCTTGATTTGATCATTATGGTGATTGTGCATTTTATTTTTGGTCTTTTATGGTGTTTCCAATCTTAAAAGTTGCGATCTTTAACCAAAACTCAAGCCAATGGTGAAAGATACGGCGTATTATGACTTATTGGGTATCAATGTGGATGCATCTGCGGTTCAGATTAAAAGGGCTTACTACCTCAAGGTTAGATTTCAATTCACCCTTAAGTAATTATTTGCTCTGCGCATTTACTGCAAAATATACTGCCTCGATTACAAGCACAAACTGCATCTTAATTTTGTGTCTTGTTTTATTGTGGACCGTATGCATACTCTTTACGTACCGAATGCCGCCCACTGAATAGGGAACACTTGCTTTGCAGCGCAACACAGAAGAAGGAAATATGTTAAATGGTTGGTTAAAACTGCTTAGTGATGAGATAGTTTTATGTGTGCTTTGCAGGCAAAGGTAGTTCATCCAGATAAGAATCCTGGTGATCCTAAAGCAGCAGAAAATTTTGCGGTCAGCTTCCAGACTGAAATTGATCCTTTTCTGTCCTTCCATCTATGTAAACTGACATTGTTCGAATGAGCTTCTCGCTTGTTTTAAATTCTGTTGCAGTGATAGAACCAAGTTCAAAAACCTCTTCCAGTTATTTTTGGCAAATTTTGATTCTTTCCTTTACTGTAGATTCCTACACTATAATTAAATCACTTGTAAACTTGATGAGTAGCTTCAGAATGACATAAAGGAAATACAAGGATTGTCACTTCACATTTGCTTGAAGCTGATCATGTAATTGTATTGTTTTTGTTGTTTATGTTCAAAGAAACTAGGTGAGGCATATCAGGTCTTGAGTGATCCCCAAAAGCGTGAAGCATATGACAAATATGGAAAGGAAGGCGTGACACAGTAAGTTTGTTCTTGACGAGTATAATCTATAGTGTTTTCATTTATATGCTGACTTAAGAGAAAAAATGTGTAGATGTCTGGCAAAGATTTATAACTCAAACTCAAGAAACTAGTAGTTTTGATCAATGAAACATATATTTGGTATTATATGGTGATAATCTATTATGTATTCTAGCGTAGGATCTAGTCATGGGTCGAGACACGGGGAAAGCTTCCTCTTTTTCTCCGGCCGTGTTCTCCCCTTCTTATACCAACACAAGGAAGAGACCTGTCCTCGACAGGGTCTCGTACCTCTGTTGTTTTTTAATCCAGCAGCTGTGTTTTTTTGATAAAAGTCTACTTGCCTCTTTATTAACCATAGCAGCCTTTAAATAGGCTTAGGGATAAATTAACAACCCTAATTAGGTATAAAGTCTAAAAGTAGAATCCTAATAGAAAGGAAATATTATCTGTACAAAACAAAATCAAACAAAACAAAATAAAAACAGACTTGCTAACGACCGACGGTTGTCCTGTCAGCCACTTTTCTTGTATCATTAGTAAACTTTCCCACAAAAACATCTTCAACATTACTCTCCTCCTCGACTTTGAGCTTGTCCTCAAGCTCAAACTTTGGATAAACAGCCTGATGAGTGGCTAAATGTTCCTATGTAACATTCTCGTCAAAATTGTCCATCCAATGCACCAACACCTCTTGTCTACCTTTGTTAATCCTGGAACGGATAACAGAGTGGGAAACGGGCACCAATTGGCCATCTTGGAGGACTAGTAGTGCGGCCACTGAACTTGGAGTATCGCCCTTAAACTTCTTCAACAAGGACACATGAAAAGCATCATGGATATGACCCCCTCTAATAGCTCCACTCTGTAGGCTACTGTACCAATTTTCTGTAGTGCTTTATAAGGATCAAAATATTTTTGAGACAACTTGTGAGCTCTCTATTCCTTATTGAAAGTTGCTGGTAAGGGTGAAGCTTCAATTGTGAGGCCCTCTATTCCTTACTGAAAGTTGCTAGTAAGGGGGAAGCTTCAACCAAACCGAATCACCCTCTTCAAAGGAAATCTCTCAATCATTAGCATCGTATGTAAGTTTCATCCGTTACTGGGCTTGCAGTAAATGCTCCCTTGCTGACTATAAAACTGTATCCCTCTCTTAAAGAGCGTGATCCATTGCCTCCACTCTAGTGGAACCGGCTGATAATCAAGCAAACACAGAGGATCCCTTTCATACACCACCTGAAACGGTGTAGGCTGCAAGGAAGAGTTGAAAGATGTGTTGTAACAATACTTCGCTCACGGAACCCATTTGACCCATCGCCTTCGTCTATCACCAGTAAAGCAATGCAAGGACATCTCAATGGTGTGATTTACAAATTCAGTCTCGCCATTTGATTGTGGGTGATAAGGCTGAGAAAAGGCCGACTTTGTTCCAGACAAATGAAATGCTTCCTTCCAGAAGAGACCTGTAAAGACTTTGTGTCGATTAGAAACAATTATCTTAGGTAACCCATGCAAATGAAAGACTTTTGTAAAAATTACATGAGCCACAGATATGGTAGTGAAAGGATGAGCAAGTGGAACAAAGTGCACATATTTGGAAATTTTGTCTACAACCACCATCAAAACTGACTTCTTTTGAACCTTGGGTAATGCTTTGATAAAATCGATCGAAATATCAACCCATACCTGTTGGTGCATTGAAAGAGGCTGTAGGAACCTTGCAGGGTGTAAGCTTTTCCACTTGATGTATTGACACACTGGGCAACTCTGCAATTCAGCCACTGCAAATTTCATTCCTTCCCAAAAGAAATCTCTATACACCCTCTACAAGGTCTTCTAGACCCCTTCGTGGGCCATATTATGAATGCCTGAGAAGCTAGTTTGCACTGGGGGAGAAGTGGACAACAAATAAACCTTCCCCTTGAAAAAGATCATGCTATCCCTCACTTCCGAAGCAACTTCGATCTTCCCCTTCTCTATGTTGCCCTTTTGCTATTTCAAATCATTTAAGGCTTCCACTTCTTGTCGAAGGGCATAAAAAATGTCAGCTCATGGCTTAGAAATAGCAAAGAGTTGGCCATCCTCCATCAACTGCATTACAGCTCGGTTGAGTCTCGCTGCCTTGTTCTCCACCCTGAAATCAAAACCATGAGTTTACTAATCCAATGTTGTTGAGGTTAAGTGGTTAACCTCTTTTCAAATATAAACTTAAGGCTGAAGTGATCAGTCTCTAGTGGGTCATAGCTTTAGCAAGACCAATAATATCTCTTTTATACGCTACGAGCTTAAAATGGTGATCTGCCAATTTTCTACTGAAAAATACAATTGGGTGGCCTTGTTGTAGGATCGCCTCAATACCACTACCAAGAACATTACACTCCACCTCGAACTTTTCCCCAAAATTAGGCAACCTTAGAACAAGGACTTCAGAAAGAGCCTTCTTTAAGTTATAGAAGGCTAAATGGGCCTCATTCCTCCATTGGTATGCATTCTTCTTCGATAGGCTAGTTAAAGGTGCTGTCACTTGCCCATAATTTTTTAAATATATTTCTTGTAGTACCTTGCTAACCCTAGGAAGCCCTGGAGAGCCTTGGCCGATTGTGGTATTGGCCAATCGACTATTGCCTTAATTTTACTTGCATCTACTTCCACTCTTTCACCATGAATAACATAACCCAAGTACGTTACCTCAGTCTCCCCAAATGTGCACTTGAATTTCTAAAAAAATAAAATGGTGAGCTCACAACAATTCAAAAACTAAATGCCTATGTTGAATATGCTCAATCTAAGTCTTACTATATATTAAAATGTCATCAAAGAAGAGTAGGACAAACCTACATAAATAAGGCCTAAACACCTCATTCATCAAACTTTTAAAAGTTAAATGAGCATTGGTCAACCCAAAGGGCATTATCAAGAATTTGAAATGCCCATGTTGTGTCTTGAAAGTTGTCTTCTCTATATCCCGATGATCAATTCTAATTTGATGGTATCCTGAAAGTTGTCTTCTCTATATCCCGATGATCCATTCTAATTTGATGGTATCCTGAACGAAGATCTAATTTTGTGAAATACCGTGCTCCATGCAGCTCATCCAACAACTCTTCCACTATTGGGATTAGAAACTTATCTTTTATCGTTTGATTGTTAAGGTCCCTATAAACTACACAACATTTTCATGTCCCGCCATGTTTCCTCACTAGTAGTACTTGTAAAAAAAATGGAGATTGACTTAGCCTTATTATTCCTTGTTGTAGCATGACCTCACATTGCTTCTCTATCTCATCCATTTGAAGGTAAGGATAAAGGTAAGGTCCAAATCCTGACATTAAAGAAATTATGTATTCATGACTTCGACTCTAAGGTAATCTTAAAGGTTCCACAATCAAATATAAAAATTCTGCCAACAATTTCTCTATAGCCATGTAGGTTGAATGCTGTCCCATCATTAATTCCACTCTCGGTTCAGCACTCGAAACTTGCCCCTTCCATTACACCTTCGACCTATCTAGCTAAAAACTCATCGTTGGAGATGCAAAGTCCTAGAGTATAGGCCCTAACATACGCAGCCATTTGACCCCTAAAACAATATTAAAACCATCCAACGGAATAGAATAAAGGTTAGTGGTAAAGAATCAAAATCAACTTGCAGTCATAGCCGCTCTAACTGTAATACTAATCTTGGGTATCACTCCCTTCGAATGAAATTGTGAGTGCTCCCCGAATCCACCAATATCCACGTCATCCACCCACTCTTGCTCATTCTATGAGTCTGACACTTCGATCCAAAAAAGCCTCTTGCAGTTATGTCCCGTTGTGTAGGATTCATCCAGTTAAAGCACAACCCCTTAACTCTTCTTTTCGCCATCTTTGCCCTTGAAAGCCTTTTGAAAGATGTTGCCTAAACTGTTGGCAGTTGAACCTATTAGTTTCCCTCCTCCACTCACTCCTTTGGTGCTTTGATTCCCAACAGAGGCACCGCTGGTTGCTACTGATTTAGGGGTTGTCCATCCAATTGAAAATTTGGAGTTGTCTTGAAAGCGTGTGTCATATTCATCGCAACTCCCAAATTACCGGGCTGTTGCATCTATACCTTGATTTGAAGGCTCTCGACCAACCCTGCGTAAATAAATTCACCTTTTGATGGAGGTTCAGGTCTATAGTCCTTGCTAATAGGGATTGAAATTGCCGTTAGTAATCTTCTACAGTTCCTGTTTACTTAAAATTTGCCAGCTCCGCTAAAGGATTATTGCTCATGCATGGTCTAAACCTCACAAGACAATGCTTTTTAAATCCATCCCATTCCCATTCCCATTCCAATTCCAATTACTCCTGCTCTAATTGAGAAAACCATAGCAGCACTTCCCCATCAAGTGGAAGGCCGCCAATCCCACTTTGTCCCTCTTTGGGATTTTTTAATTCTCATAAAATCGTTTGCACCTCCTTACCATATGAAGGGGTCTTTTGACCCATCATAAGGCAAAAGTTCAAGCTTGGAGTACCGAGGTACCAATTGAACCCTAACTTGCCCATCTGATCTCTCCTCTGAGCAGTTTTGGCTCCCTCAATTGCTACTGCTAGAACCATCAGCATTGTCCCTTCCTAAATCCTTCCCCGATCTATGGATGTGGCGTGTCAGCTTTTCCATCTGTTCCTCCAATGCCTGCTACTGCATGACCATAGTTTCATAAAAGCCTCCAACTTGTTGACTAGGCTTTCAGAGTCACCCATGAGAGATGACTCTGATACCAATTTGTTATATCCTCTAGCGTAGGATCTAGTCACGAGTTGAGACACAGGGAATGTCACCTCTTTTCGCTGATCGTGTTTTTCCCTTCTTTTGAAGAACCTATACTAACAGAAGGAAGAGACAGGCCGAGACAGGGTCCTGCACTGCTGCTTTTTTTAATCTGGTGGCTGTGTTTTTTTGACAAAAGTCTGCTCACCTCTTTATTAATTATAGCAACCTTTAAATACACTTAAGGATAAATTAACAACTCTAATTAGGACCCCTAATTAGGTATCAAGTTTAAAAATAGAATCCCAACAGAACTAGGAGATAGAATCTGTAAAAACCCTAAAATACGAAAGAAAAATCAAACAAAACAAAATAAAAGCAGACTTGCTAATAGCTGTCCTGTCAGCCACTTTTCTTGTGTTATGAGTAAACTTTTCCCATGGAGGCGTCCTCAACATAATCATTTTGGTTACAACGCAAAGTATTTACAGAGGATCAATGAACAAGAAATCATTGATATGAACAAGAAATCATTGATAACTGCAGTTTCTGGAATTGCCTTGTAGGACACTTAAAACTATCTAAATTGGCCATCTGAAGTGGGACATATGAGAAAGCAAAGTCGACTAGGTCATGGAAGCTATAGGAAGAGAATGAAAACTTAAGAGAGGACTAATTAAACAACAAAATATTGTTAGTACATTCATCAGGAAATGGTAGTTAAATACAAGGTATAAGGGCACCTAGTTGTGAAAACATGTCGAGTTCATTCAACAACATCCTCGTCCCAGTTTCAGTTTGTTTAGTAACTACGTCTTTACTAAATCATTTCATGGATCCCCCGAGAAATGAATGCAAGTAATTAAAAGGTAGCCTTTTAAACTTTATATTAACAGATATTTTGCAAAATTTAACATTTGAACTAATGCCACAGCAAAGTCAGGAAAAATCAAATAGTTATGTGCAGGAGAGAGGGAAGCGTTTATTAGATTACTGTCATATTAGCAATATTAGTTCCACTTAAAGATGTGTGTTGAAGAAGATGTTGGCTTATTGTTTTGCTCCAACAGATTTACTTGTTGATTTTTTGTTTGCATCTTTATCTACATATTGTTGGTCCAGATGGATATGTCTTAAGCAATTTTCATTTTCCAGAGATGCAATGGTGGATCCTTCAGCTGTGTTTGGAATGCTATTTGGGAGTGAGTTTTTTGAGGACTATGTTGGCCAACTAGCCCTGGCTTCCTTGTCATCTGTTGAAACTGAAGATGACTTGGCTGATGTTGAAATCCACAGGCAGAGAGTTCAAGAACGAATGAAGGTGCAATTGGCACTAATGATTTTGTAACACAAGTGTCTCTTATAGTTTTCTATAGTTGCTTACTGTTCTTAATTCCACAGGCCTTGCAGCAAGAGCGGGAAGAAAAGCTCATAACGACCCTAAAAATTCGCCTTGAACCTTTTGTGGAAGGACAAGTGGATGAATTTGTGAAATGGGCAAATTCGGAAGCACAGCGCCTCTCTGCAGCTTGTATGCCCGTTCTTATACTTGCTAGAATATTTTCTTTTGTCACTAAAAATTGCTCAAACCTGCGATAACTCTTTTTCTTGCTAAAGCAGCTTGTTCTTGTTGGAATCTTACCGTGATCGAATCACAGATGCAGCAGAAACAAAAGTTTTTACGGACTCCGAACGGATCCCGATAATTTATTAAACTTGAATAAAATTAAATCCGATTTAGAAATCGTACCTTGTTCGCTTTCCGGAGAAAAACTTTTTCTCTGAATAATCAATCACGAGCTTTCCAATTGTCCAGCCTCTGATGGTATCCACAGAGCAATTCCAAACTGTCTTTGGAGGAAGAAGACAAAAAAAGTGATAGCTTTCATAAAGCTCTTCCCTTTAAATAGAAAAATCAAGATAGTCTTTTATTAAAATTAAAACTCTTTAATTATA
>JAOQMP010000210.1:43432971-43447692 GCA_027563575.1 Erythroxylum pedicellare
AAATGCTTGAATGACTTTTCTTCTGTTCTTGATGATTTTGTTTAAGCATGGATTTTTGGAATTGTTGTGAATGTGTTTAGATGAATGAGATTGATAATGATAAAATGAAAATGGAGAATGTAAATGGAAGGAAAGTGTAAGGGAATGAAAGAGGAAGCACAGAGAATGAAGAAGATAAGTTAGAGAAGTTAGTTTTGGTCTGAAACTTCTATGATTAAACTATATTGATCTAGAAATATTTTAATGAAATTGATAGTAGAAAGTTATAGATCTTTCTTTTATCTTTTTATTGATATAAATTTTGAAATTTTTGGAGTTCTGGATTGAAAGTTATATGGGTTAGAAGTGAAGGAGCTTTGAAAAGAAGGTGTGCGACTGGGAAAGTCACTATCGTACTTAAGCACAATCGCGAACCCAATACTATTCACTGAAAGTCACAATTGTGCTTTGTTGCAATCGTGACCTCGATGTTTTTCACTGAATGTCATGATCGCGATGAAGCGCAACTGTGACTTCACAAGTTGGTGCACGATCGCGACTTTGAAGGATGAGGGCTGATGCAACATCTTTCGATCTTTTGGATATATCTCCTTCGTCCGACCTCAAAATAACATGATACTTTAACCATTGGACTCGTAACACATTGCTATACCTCTCAACCAAAAATCATAGCAATCTGAAATCAATTGAGAGAGATACAGTGAAAAACATAGGACAACTCTGACAGAGTGTGTTCACAACATTTTTTGTCCTTATCTGTCACACCCGTGACCTTTCCCCACACCTATGAGTCATGCACGCCCGTGAATTTTCTCCCTCACTCACATGAGTTTAATTGCTATACTGATGTTTATTTGTCAAATCATGTCACTGTGCTCTCCAATAGTAACCATGACTTGATTTTGGTTTGAACACCCGAGAGAAATTGCAAACTAAACAATCCTATTTCTTTTGACCATAACTTCTTCTCTAGACGTCCAAATGAGATGATCTTTGATTTGGAGTAAACTAAAGACATAGGGATACAAATTATATGCAGAATTCGAATTGTAATTCAGAATCTAATGTTTCAATTCATGGATGGAATTTGAATCTGATGTACTATTTCAGAATGAGAACAATTTGGAAGAATAACTTTCAGATTTCTAAACCAAATTGAATGATTTTGGTGTCATTAGAAACTTAAGAACAATTATCTAGAAGAGATTATTGCAAAATTACTTCATTTTCATTGTCTAAATGATTAAGAAAAGTATACCCGAAAGTTAGTTTTTAGGAAAAACCTGAAAGTGATACAATGAGAAATGAATTGTGATTTTAATGATTTTATTTAGGTATAAGCCTAAGTACAAATGATACATAAGTGAGTTTTGAGATAGGATTGATTATGTGATTAGGATAATGGAAAAATACCCGGGATTGTCATGAATATGCATTGTACATATTTTATTACATACCTGTGCATTATTAAACACTTATAATACTACAAATTGTGATATATGTGTATGTTATTTGATATAGAGGAGCAACAGGAGCGTCAACCTTCAGACATTGCCGGAACTTCCAGTTATTAGCTTCGGGAGTAACTTGTGAGTAACCTAGATGGTCTCACTTAATTATTTGTTTGCTTAAATTTTGTTTTGAGTTATTTTATGAATGTGATTTGAGTGTTGATTCTGAACAATAAAATGTCCGAGGATTTATTATTCGGGAATGTATAAGAAGTGCTACTTCTATGTGAATGTGATGGAATAAATGTTACTCAACAATGATGGTGAATGCTGGACCTTAGGTCCAATGAAAATTGTGATCTGAATGTGAATGTGGAGGCATGTGAATGATTGAGAAATTGATATGTGAAGCATTTCAATACATGAATGCATGTAAGATAAAAGGAAGTTGTGACCAGAGTCGCCAGTGAAAAAGAGCTTAAAGCTCAAATTGTGATTAGTTCCTCAGGCTCGGTTGTAAATGTAACTGATATCCACTAAAGGATTTGGGCATAATTTGACACAACTCAGTATCCACTAAGGTATATGAGCTAGTAAAAAAGGCACTCGGTCATAACGACAATAATAAATGAACGTGATTCTCACACACATTGCATTTATACTTGATATGTGTCTTATATATGAATGTAAGAATTATGATGATTGTTCTTAAAGTGAAATGTGATATTTTATGAATATGTGAAAAGATGTGAATAATATGTTACGTGTATTAATATGATGCATGAATTGAGTGAATCATCGATGATGGTTACCTCATTGAGTTCACAAAACTCACCAAAATTGCAACGTTAACTTTACAGGATCGAGAGACGACTCTAGCTACTAAGAGACGCTACAAGCAGTGCAGGCTTGTGATTTAGGAACGAAGTCATGGCTCAAAGGTCGGTCAGCTGGGTTTGGACAGATTAGATAGATTTTTGTGTTTTCCTGTTTCATGTAGCATCTTTTGTATTAGGATATGATGATGTACACTTTCGAATGGTCCAAGAAAACTACCAATGTATACGTTTGGTTTTTAAGAAATAAAAGGAGGAAATTGTTTTAAATTATTATGTTTTTTTTCATATGATGCTTTATAAGGAAAAAAAATGATGATGCCATACTAAGTAAATGTTGTAATTGATCATAGCGTGTCGTTACCATAGGTTATGTATTGGAATGACCTAAGGGTGTTCCGATATATACCCTAGCGTAAGGGGCGCTACAGTAGTGATGCTAGGTTTTTCTTTTTTAGGGATAAAAACTATTTGAAGAACGTAATAAAACAACAAGTACTAAATAGCAAGTACTTTTTAGTCACCCTTGTTAGAAAGTTCAATATTTTCTTGTTACATGTGGTGGCAAGTTCATGTTAAAAGTTGGTTTGTCAACTCTGCCTTTCTTCTGTCCAGTATAGGATAATGGAGTCGAGCGTTTCTTATATAAACAATCCCCCTTTTTTTAGAAATATTTATTTGATATAATACCATTATAATCAAAGCCAAAAGGGCTAATTGGTCCTTAACATTTTCACAAATGTACAAAATAGACCCTAACGTTTCAGGGTGTTTAAATTGAATCCTAAAGTTTATCATACATTCAAATAAGATCCTAAGATTTGGAAATCGTTTAGATTGGGCCCTGAGCACTGACGTCGTACGGGCATCGTCAGTCATATGTTTACGTGGCTTGTTAAATGTTGACATGGTTTTCTATTTTTATTTTTGTTGGATGTGGGACCCACTATTGCTATAATGGCCATGGTGGTGGGTCCCACATCAAGACCAAAAGGACTACGTCTGCTGCACCTCCTCCCTCAGACATAGCATTTTTGGACAGAAACACAACATTTTGGATGGAAGACATTATGTCTCCTTCCTCTTCCTAAACGCAACATTTGTCCTCTCATCTTTTGAAATCTCAAATCCCTCTTACTCACAGACATCACCACGCTATAATCTTCACGATCTTCTCTCATCTTCTTTTGACACAATCCCATTTTCCTCTTCCCTAATCCCTAATCTCCCATTCTCTTCCAACACAATCCCTCATCTCGCACGTCTTTCGTCTTCTTCACTGCATGTTCTTACTCAGATGACATTTCATCGAGGTAGGACATTGTTGTCTGCCTTTTATGTTTTCTATAGTCCTCTAAATATGTGTGTTTATGTCCATTGTTGTCTGCCTCATCGTGGGCTTTTTTTCTTTTTTAATATTGTAGGTTGTCTAGTTTGTCTGCACTTTGTGTCAATGAATACATCGATCATTTTTCACAATCTGCCTTTTATGTTTTACTTCTTGTTATTCCTATTATTCGTTAAAGTTGTACCTAACATTAACTGCTATTATAAGCATCATCATTAATTATTGTTCTTTGTTTATATTCCCTTCATTGTTTTATATTTGGGTTTGTCTAGTGATAAATGCTTGATCACATGGGCAACAGAAGGATTCACTTAGTGCAAGAGAGTGAGAACAAAAGCTCATTCCATTGTGGGTCACAATAGAACTTTTTATCATGCATGAGAAGCAATAGTTTCTTAATTACTAGTAAGGTTGGTCGAACTTGCTCATATTATATGTCTGCTGAGATGAAATGACATTGTCTAGAAGCAATTTTCATATATGATACAATCCCCACTATCACATTTATTGCATTTAATAAAAAGAGGACTGCAAATGTGACCTTCTTATCTTTAAGAGTTAACTTCTCCTTCTTGTGCAGCATATGCAATATCTTACTTTGTTGTTGTACTTACATGCGTAACTTGAAACCTTATTTATCTGCTGATATCTTGTTTTATGTTTTTTTATTATTGTTTTATCAATACTGCATCACCCTACTAGAATTTCAGGACATTCAAAGGATAAGAATGTCCTCTGTGCTTGGAAAATCCACAAGCATTAAAAAACAGTAAATTAAAGTTGCAATATTTACATAACTTTGGTATTTAAACAATTTTGAATCAACTGTTGGTTAGCAGACATTGAATCTATTATCATGGCTGGAATCTTAGAAGATAGCAATGTGAGTGACTACTCCTATGTAGCATATACATACCATACTTAACTACTCCTATGTAACACGTGCAAACAATCTTGTAATCTAATGTAGCCAATCTTCTTCACTATACTTAGTTCCCGAAACGCAAAATACATAGGATATAATTTAGCTTTACAATTAAGTTCATTTGTAAGGGAATTAATAGACTAAAGATTATTAGGAAGCTACACTCCAAATATTTTATGCAGTGTTGAATAGTAGATAGCCTCAAGTTATTTATGGTTGCATACAGTTGACTAGCCATGAAATGTCTAAGCATGGTTGTTGGTGACAGGTGTATAGTGGCCATTTCGTATACTGTCTAGCACCTTTCTTAATAAGCACAAGAAGGTGGGAGTCATCTGTGGGTCTAGTAAATTTTAATGAATTTAGTGAAAACAATTAATGCTTTTTACTCCTAACATATTGTTTCAATATATATGAAATATATGAATGATTTATGTATGAATGATGTGTGTATGGAGTTATTTAAGATTGTTGACATATTGTTTCGACCTTTGATTGGAACATACACAAATCTCTCATGTTTCAATCTATGTTCCTAACTCATTGTTTAAATATATATAACATAAATGAATGATTTGTGTATGAATGATTTATGTGTGGAGTTATTTGAGATTGTTGACATATTGTTTCAACCTTTGGTTAGAAGAAGTAAGATTGCTCATATAAATTTGCAACAACTATCCAAAAATATGGACGTGATGTCTTTAACTAACACTACATTACATTCAAATAATGATAATGTGGTTTGTTATTATGGTTTAAGAGCTCCGTTAAGAACCTCATAGAGTGAAAAAAACTAGCCCCAAATATCGTGTAAGCTTAATTTTTATTGATTAGTTAAAATTGTTTATATATATTTTTAATGCTTCTGCCTAATAATTGTTAATGATCTTTCATGTTGAAAAATGTGAATTTTTTAAATGGTACAATGACAAATTTACCAATAGAGTTATTGAAGTAATTTATAACCTGAAGAAAGAAGTAGATCGTTTTAAGCAGGAGGCTGAACGAAGCACAATTGAATCACATTCAACATTCAAAGTTGAGGAGCAAATAAAGCTAATGAAAAAAGACATTGTTTTGCTAACAAAAGAGAAAATTGAGTTGAGATTTATTGTACTGATTATTGTAGGAGTTTTTTCTTACTTATGATTAGTTTAAAAATATGGTTTTTTCTAGACAAGTAGATGTAAAATGTACTATTTATTTTAAAACTTGAGTTATGAGAATGAAAACTCCTCCTTTGAATGCTATATGTTGCACTATGTTTACTATGCTTTTTGTTTTTTGTTTTGTTATTCATCAAGTTACTGTAATATAGCCTCATCATAAACAATTAAATACAAAAATTATATCAGAATAAACAATTAGAGCAACATGTCCAATTGTGATTAGATATAAAAGTGATAATATCAAGAAAGTGATTACATTACAATTCGTTTATATACAAAATTTATACTATCTATCTGTCCATATATATAGACAACATCAATTTAAAGTCTTCGAATCAACCACATTGCTTTCCTCATTTGCACTTGACTAAGAAGGTTGTTCATATACTGCTTGATTTCTTGATGATCTTCGCCTCATTGCTTCAGTTTGTAATCGTTGAAAAAGATATGCTAGGTTGCCCTTTGAACCTCATACCTCTTAGTTTGGAAGACAGTTTGAATGAATGTGGATCAACATGTCATTAATAGTATTCAATTTTGAAAGAAATCAATAATGGTTAAAGAGATAAATATACTAACAATATTGCTTTGTTGACTTGCTACAACAACATGCTCAAGTTGTGAGGAGACAATAGGAATGACCTAGCAAACATAAAACAAATAATATCAGAAATGATCACTAGATATATGAACCAATACATACAAATAATTTTTCATACCTGTAGAGATTGCTGAGTGGGT
This sequence comes from Erythroxylum pedicellare, assembly GCA_027563575.1. Lineage (NCBI taxonomy): Eukaryota > Viridiplantae > Streptophyta > Magnoliopsida > Malpighiales > Erythroxylaceae > Erythroxylum > Erythroxylum pedicellare. Next base: position 43,439,445 of record JAOQMP010000210.1, read on the forward strand.
TGAGTTGATGAATGATTGCTACATTTTCTTGCACTGTGACCAAAATTGCCACATTTTCCACATTTTTGTACTTGACCCTTTATACTTGATTTGTTTGGATTTCTCAACTTAGTAGGCTAATTTACTCCTTTCCTTCTAGCTTTTGTAGGTCTTCTAGGCATGACTCTTTTCACTGGGGGGTTACTACATCTTCATCATCAACCGTAGGCCAAAAAATAGATCCTTTAATAGGTTGTAAGATATGCTCATACATTGCCATGAATTTAGACTTCTTGTACCACTCATCCACATATGCCTCCAGCCGTTGTTTTGAACAGTGAATAGCACTTATAGCATGCTTGCAAGGATATCTATGCAACTTCCATGCCTGACAACTACATGATTGGTTTCTATCAATCCTCACAATATGCTTCGCATCACTTTTGTTAATTTCATACACTCCATCACCATTCTAGACCATTCTCTATGCATAGCATCTTCCTTATTTATTTATAATTTCTTGACAACCCTAGGTGCAACTTCTTATTTCCAGCCATGCGCAAATTGTCTCCTCTCTGCATGCCTCTTCATCAGCATAATTATAATTGTTTCTAGCATGCTTATAATTGGACTATCTCTAGCAGGCAATATCCATCTATTGAATGTTTCACTCATATTGTTATCGACAACTAAACATTTGGATTCAAATGACTAGTAACATCATGCCCATCTCTCCTTCGAATATTCAAGCAATGATGATGCACATCCAGGTATGATTTTGTCCAACATTTTCAGCTGCTTGTTAAAATCTTCCATGTATGTTGACCAAGCATAATTCCAAAATTGCTTTCGCAAGTCTTTTCCTTTGAAGTTCATATGCCAATTATGGTATATGTGATGTCAACACATACGATGAGTGGCATATAGGATTATGTCTTCCACTGCTCTAATCGATCCCTATAATAATGGAATAGATAAAGTTAATATATAGCTGATACAATATATAATATGTTCATTAATCAATGAAAAAGCAATTGCCTTTTGCATATATAATATTATTATTTGTCCTTCACTACTACCCAACTCTAAGTCTGAAGCCAACAAACTCACAAACTAGGTTCACGAATAAGTGTTCTCTACCTCGATAACTGCCCATGCCAATGGATACATACCTCCATCCCTATCCCTCACAACTGCACTTAATAATTGACCTTAGAATTCAGTCTTTAAAAAACAAGCATCAATACAAAAGATGGGCCTCAAATGCCTCCATCCTCTTTTCATTGCATAAAAGAATATCACATCAAAGCATATGTATAATCTTTTGAACTACAAAAAAGAGATAAAGATGTATTAATTAATGAATAAAATTCACAGACAACTACATGTTTTAATTATCATTGTCAATAACATGTAAAACTTAATAGTTTCATACATGTAACAAACTAGTTTCTTGATTTCTAGCCAGTTTTAACTCAATTGTTAATCTAGGGTTACTATTCCTCAATTCATGAGTGTATCCTTGTAGTTTCTCATATCACTTGCCCTTTCTTTTCTCAATCTCCTCTTGGAAGCTCTACACATACTTGAGTTGACAGATATATTGAGCTTTTCTCATCGATTATCTTCACTATCGAGATATTAGGCTTCTCAAGTATTCTATCCTTAAAATGTCTCATTAAGAACTTAGCAGAAACCAATTTTGGTTTGTTAGTCATAAAACACCTATGCTCATCATTACATGTCACCACTTTAAAGCACCCATCATTCTTATGACAAATGACATACAACTGCCATGGGTATCGCTCAATACATTTCACTCTCATCCTATATCTTTCACTTTTCTTAAACTTTACATTGTAGCCTATCTGTAATGCATAATTCACAACAAACTCTCTCAAATATTTTTCAGAGTCAAACTCCACTCCTAATCTCCAATTTAGTTCAACATTAGATGGATTATGCCTTACAATAATACTTGTTAGAGTAGTGATCTAAAGGCAATCACCTTTAGCACTTTTATACAAGCTTTATTTTGATTAATAAAGCAAAAAGTAATTTTCATTAATTTGATGCTCATTTATTTATAAATTGATTTCGATCTTAAATCGAATCAATGAAGTCCATGATACAAAACATAGCATAAAGGAAATCATGATGAGATCATAATAATGAGATTCCTATTATGTGTAATTATGTTAGTATCTAAATTATCCCTAGATATAGAATTAATGAGACAAGACATTGTTAATCCGGATAGACTAGCACATGTTACACTCTTTAATTTGATCAAGCAGTGGATCTCATAAACTATAAGCATGAAATGTTTAGAGTTAACATATGGATGCTTACTAAAAGTAGTAAGTACATCGGATGACCAGTTATAAGATTATCATATAGATGATCTATCAAATGTCATTGATTAATCTCATTATAACAATGGTGTAAATATCCTTAGACTTGAGGTACTTAAGGATATCTTGGATACTGATCCTATGCTTTGACACCATTCCTTGTTGCCTCAAGATAAGGCCACTTATAAGGTGGTGATTGGGTGCAATTATTGGTATTTGAAGGTAACTGAGTAGCCAATAAAGGATTCACCACTCTTGATAGAAGGAGATGATACCCACATCCTCTTGTCAGGGTCATTACTCAGGAGTCTCTAGCTAGAGCAGTTATGTGTCATGAAAAGAGTCTTTAATGACACGCAGAGTAATGAGATCTCCAGGATAAAAACTAACGTCACTTGGACTAGATGTGACATGGTCAGTCTAGTGGGAGTTAACACATAGCCTATACTCCGAACCAAGTAGAGTATAGGATGGTAAAGGGAAAAATTACACAGTAATTGTCTGTAGAAAGGTTCATAACTCAGATAATTAACTATCGAATAGTTCATGTGTTAATTCACTTACGTTTTGATAAATTGGCATCATAAAACCCTTCATGATTTGTTTGGATTAAGAGTTAATTCAAGTGGCATGAAACCATTCATGATATGGTCGGATTAAAAGTTAATTCAAGTGCCCAAAATAATTAGAAACCTAAGGGTCACACGCATAAAAGATCGAATGAAATACAAAGTGTGCATGGCTATCATTTTAAGCAAGTCACGATCGTGACCCACCTTATGATAGGTGGTACATAAGTGAGTTCTTCACTTATGTACACAAGAAATTAAGCTAAAAATACACTCAATTGAGAGGCTAAGGGTCTATAAGAGTTCTGGAGGTTGAGAGGAGTGATCTTGAGGTTAGTTCATGCAAATTTAATCAATTGTTTCATCAGTTTAATTGCATGTAACTTGTTTATGATCTAACTCTCAATTGAGCATCTACTTGAATTCATCTTATTTGGTGCTCTAATCACCCTTACATATTGATTTTTCTTCATCTTTGCATATTCTTCACTGGCTGTTGAAGTTGTTTGGTGTTTGCTACAAACCAAACAAGTAGAATATTCAAGAAAGGAGGAGTATTTGTAAGGTACATATGTTGTAATTTCAAGTTCTTACATTCTATTTATACATGCATATGGATTTTGGATTTTCTGGGGATGTAGTGGTATTGGAATTTTGATTCCAAAGTTTTTGCTGCAAAGCCATGTATGAGATGCATGAACCCATAGCTACCCAATATTATTTGGTGTTCGCAACGCCTTACTAAGCTCTTCTTCGCTAAGATATTGATCATTATCAATAGAAATACTAAAATCTATCGACTCAATTTTAACTGGTTTGTGGTCATTGGAAATTTCAACATGTATGAAACCAACATCATCATCATCATCCATTTCTGCATCAACTCCTAAATTAACACCTTCTTTGGCTCCACTACTTTCCTCCTCACCCTCTGTGGCTCTATAACTTTCCTCATTACCCTCCCTATCTCCATCCTCTCCTCTCAATATTAGCAATACCTCATATACAAATGATGGGATATTGATCAGATGAGTTCCTTTCATGAATTTTCATCAGATTGATAAGCCGTAGACAACTTTCATTTGACTCAATCAACTTCAAAGACTAACTAAACTCAAAACATGTAATAGGCCTTATTGACTTGAAGGTATCCTATCTCCTTCCCCATCTCATATATTTGCCTATTGCTAACAAAATCTAGGTCTACTTTATGAAAAATGCTTAATTCCCTCAATATATTTCAACTATGTCTCTTCAACAAACTTTCCACCATAAAACAAGCTTATGCTTCCATGTTCAACCATCATATACCTGTTCGAAACAAAATTATAAAGTTAAGTGTATCACTAAAAAGCATACATTTAAATGATATTATCAATAATATAATGGATACTTCACCAAAAAATATACATTTAAATATTCCAATGCATGTTCCTAAGATTGGTTACAAATAGCACTACAATCCTCTACCCTTAGTGAGGTGATTATGTTATTATTCCTTCATGCCTAAAGCACTTTATGGAAATAGGAAGTCACCCAACTTAGAGATGAAAGTTTCAGGAAGAGAAGGCAGAGAGGAAATGAAAGTTTCAAGCTAATTATTTTTCCTTTCTAAAAATGAAAAGGGTGTTAGATTAGGTGATAGGTGAGAAAATACCCACCTATTTTTGTTAACTAAGGGCCAAATAACTAGTAAGGTGTGGTTAGGTATTTTAATCAACATCTGGTGAGTAAGCAAGGAATATTTCTCAAGACACTTCAATACTAAAGATACAAGGTCTAATCTCATTTCCAAGGGTTCCTAGTGCATCTGTCCCATACTATATAGTTAAGATAAACTAACACTTAAACCTAATTTATTTAATATTTAAACAAAATAACAACTTTGTTAATTTCTAAGTTTTGATGTGTGATAGTCTTCTTTTTCATCATTCTTGCAATAGATGAGGGGAAAACAACATAATCTGAAAGAAGATAATAATAAGAGTTATGCTTTTGTAAGCTTTTAATGAACACCTATAAGAATACATGTTTCATATCAACATAGGGAATAAGGCAACTGAGTGTAATGGCCAGTTGAGGAAGTTAGTTAAAAAGTTGTTGGGGGAATATAATCACTAACTTATCTTTTCTCTCTTTAATCTCTTAATTTCTTATTTATTATGTGAAGAATTATCATATATCTTTAGTCACAACAATGGGGTATCATAGCAAAGAGATTAGATCATATGACTAAAGGAAATTTGATGATTTTAAGAAAAATCATTTTAATTGAAAGGAGGGTAAACATGAGCATGGAGTTAAGGAAATTAAGACAAGTGAGCATGGAGTTAAGGAAATCAAGACACAGATTTATCCATACTTTCAATAATAACAATCATCAAGAGGTATTAATAAGAATATATTTTTAAGAGTGGACATTTATTTCTCCTAGATGGAACATGATAAAGGTGAGAACTACATCGATGTTATACTGGCACACCAACTTCAACAACAACTGTAGGGGACCACGACTTACATCTAACACCATAACAAGCATAAGGGACCACGACATATATACAACACCATAACAACCATAGGGGACCACAACATACAATATTAAAAAGAAAAAAAGCCACGATGAGACAGACAATAATGGAAACAAACACATAGATTTAGATGAACATAGAAAACATAAAAGGTAGACAATAATAACCTACCATGATGAAACGTCGTCTGAGGAAGAACACACAATGAAGAAGACGAAAGATGCGCTAGATGAGGGATTGTATCGGAAGAAAATGGGAGATTAGGGATTAGGAAAGAGGAAAATAAGATTGTGTCGGAAGAAGATGAGAGAAGACCGTGAAGATTGAAGAGTGGTAATGTCTGTGAGTAAGAGGCATTAAGGATTTAGCATTTCGGAAAAGGAGAGTACAAACGTTGCATTTAGGAAGAGGAAGGAGTGCAACGTCTTGTGTCCAAAATGTTACGTTTCTGTCCAAAAACGTTGCATCTGATGGAGGAGGAAACGTAGCATTTTTGGTCTTGATGTGGGACCACCACTAAGCCCACTTCAACAACGGTGGGTCCCACATCCATCGCAAATAAAAAAGAAAACCAGTCAGCATTTAATAGGCCACGTAAGCAGGTGACTGATGACGCTCTTACGACATCAGTGCTCAGGGCCCAATCTGAACGGTTTCCAAACCTTAGGGTCTTATTTGAACGTATGATAAACTTTAGGATTCAAATTGAACACTCTAAAGTGTTAGGGTCTATTTTGTACATTTGTGAAAATGTTAGGGGCTAATTAGCCCTTTTGGCCTTCTGATCAATTAAAAACTAGTTTAGATGATATTATTTATTTATTTATTTATTGGTAAGCAAGAGATTTACATAGTAAAGAAAAAATATTTACACATAAAAAGTTACTTAGAAATGAGTGATTTAAGAGAGACATGTGGGGAATAGATGTAGCATGTAGTTGTATTTTAGTGGTTAAGGGATTTATGGGAGGCTAACCCATGTTCCTACAGAAATGGAAACCAGGCTTAGATTGCAATAAAGGTAGTATTGAAGTTTTTCCTTTATAGTTCAATTTTGCAATATTCCTCTAGAATTTTGAATTATAGACGGGTTGTAGCACCCCACTCCTGTCGGACCCGTACCTGAAATCTATGGGTGATATCCGAGTTCAAGCCCCGCTAGGGTGACATGCTAAAATAGTAAATGGACAAAACTCATTGCAAAGTTTTCTTACACAATATACGCATATGCAGAAAATCGATAATCAATTTCAGCCCGATTAATTTATAAACAATTTCAATCACAAAAGTTTCAAAGATTATTGAACACATCAGAATTTCAATAATCACTTGGACCCATTACAGAACAGAATACTTGTATTCATAATGTCCTTACATTTCAAAAACTATTTTCATATACATTGCACAATACTTAAGACTACCCTTATCAATACAACATATCGAAATGCATATGCAAATGTAAACTAATCCCGACCTGAAACTCCTACTCGGAGCCTTTCTGGAGACCTTTAGAAAACTTGAAAAGCCACGTTGTAATTTTTTATGAGTTTTGCGAACTTGATGAGTGAACCATCGTTAATGATTTCACCGGATCATAAACACACATCACATATTGCATAATTATTCATTCTAAGCATACATTTATTATTCAGATACTCACATAACATGGCATATCATATGGTCATTTATTTCAGCTATTCAAATCATTCAAAGAATTTCAATCTTATATGAATGCTATATGAATGAGACTCACATTCAATCTTATTGTTCTAACTGAGTGCCTATCACATACTTATACAAATACTGGCCCATATGAAGGATCGCATACGCAGTGGAAATAATAAAATATGCAATCATCTACTGCATTTAAGAATCATACTTATAATCAGAATAGGCAAATAATAAATACTTGAAATTGATGAGAATAAACTAATACTGAACTTCGAAACTATGAAGTCTCTATGTACTCCTCACCGAAAAATACATCCCGCTTTCATCACTTGATATGGCTATAGTTAATTTGAAGAATCTTTCTTCAAATATCTATTTTCTTTTGTCTTTTTGCGTATATAACTTTTATATACAAACGAAAAGTAACATATATGTGTATATGTTTTACTCTCCTGTACGTTGCCTATTTCATGCTCCCTAAACTTGTTTTTGTTTATGATTTGTATGTATCTCACCGCACACACAACAAAAAGAAGAAGTCACAGTGTTTTTTAACTATTCTTTCTTTTTGTTTCATGCACGTTATGTATACAAAAACATGAAAATGACGCATCTCTTCATTGTAAAGGTGTCTAACAATTTTTTTTCATACAGCCAACGTAAACAATGTTGTTTCATTTTTTCATTTTTTTAAATTAATTAAATAATAATAATTATTTATAAAATGAAATAAAATAAAACTATTTTATTTTATTATTATTTCTAAAATGAAATGAAATGAAATAACTTTATTTTATTCATTTATTTTGTACAAGAGAATTTCCAATATTAATTATATTTTTTATGCTAGCAAAAAATATAATAATATGCCATATAGATTATTTAATAAATTATCTCATAATAAATTAAGCAATCATAAATGGGAAATATTACACTCATAAGTGTGTGACCACATTGGCTCATCACTAAGCCGGTAGTAATTAATCTAATTAATTACTAATCAAGGTTGGCGTCTAGTAGCACTCCTCAACGATTGGATAGCGTGAAGTAACAACTTTACAAAGATAGAACCTTAGTTTAAGGATAATGTATTATTACCTTCCATCATTACAACTCCGGATTATCCTAAGGTATGGTTTAACTGTCA
>JAOQMP010000210.1:43453610-43463653 GCA_027563575.1 Erythroxylum pedicellare
TTATATCCCTTGCATCACATTTGCATTCATAAGAACACCTTCATTTCTTTAACAACTCATACTTCCCAAATTTATATGCATTGATATCAAACAATCCATTCCTAAATTCTAATATCATTTCAACTTAAACTTACCAAACCCTTAATCAATCAATCAAACAACCTCCATGTTCATTTAAACCTTAATCAAATCCAAATATACTAAAGTAAAGTAACTTATCCTTAGTTGGTTCAACAATCACACAAAACAAAGTTTTTTCACTTCCCAAGTAACCTTTTCTTCTTTAGGGCATTTCCCACGATCATACATAAAAGCTCATGATGCTTCCACGATCATCGAATGGGTGAACAAACAGTTCACCATCCGTTTCCTTTAATCTTTTTCCAAACTTTATCACCATCATACTAATCTATTAATCATATCTCAATTATACCTAAATTATACTTCATTTTCTTATCAATTTCTATCACCAATTCCAGCTCAAAATCATTCAATTGATAACTCATAAATGGTAGTCTTTCATGTATCATGATCAAAACAGAACTATCATTCACCTTCATACATATAACCCTAACTTATCAATTTCTGAAACACTCTTAATATATCCATTTTTCTGCATAATTACATCATCATTTACACTTCAAATATTAACCTAAACCATCCATATAATCCACTATTTTCAAGCATAAAAAACAAAACAGAAACCATACATTCATTCATCAAATTCTAGCACATCTCTTCTTCAACCTTACATGTAATTCATCTCAATTCATCCTTAACCAATCTTTATGGATGTTATGCTCATATATAACTCAATAAGGTAATCAAATACTTACTTTTTGTCTCAAGATTTCCTTAATCAACAAGCTAAACAAGTCTCCCAAGCATCTAACATACATTAAGAACTTCAATATATAAGATGAAGGCTATAGAAAATTTGGCGAAATTCAAGGTTATGTAGGTTGTGTAAGGGTGTCGATGGTGAGGAGAAAAGGAAGAGAGCATCTAACAAAAAACATAAAAGAGTGTGGTCTTTCAAGTGTGAAAATCATGGATATTCCTAACAGTTATTTGGGGTCCCAAAACACTATAAATATGTGTATTCTCATTGGTTTTAACATTAATAAGGTTTTGGTGTTGTCTAAACTCATTTCAAAGTGTTTTTAATCATTTAAGCACCATTGTGTTATACTTGTGTGAGAGAGCCATTTTGGAGTTATCAAGTGATAAAGTGAGTTATTTTAAGCTGTAATATTTAGTTTGAGGGATATATTAATATACTTGGATATGATTAAAGTGAGATTGAGATTCATCTTCACTTTGGAAAAAATTGTAAGAAGGGTTCCTCTTTATTGAGAAGGATTATACAAAGGTTATTCTTCGCCTTGAAAGAAGATTATAGTGGAATTCCAAGAAGATTTTTGGGAGTGGATGTATGCAAGGGTTATTTTTCAAACCATTATAAATCAGTTTACATTCTCTCTTTCCTATCATCTTTAAACTATTGTTTAATTGTTTGATTGATTTACATTAAGTATTTGCCTCGTTCTTATTTATATTGGTTGTTATTAACATAGTAATTTAGTTAGAAAAATTATTAAAATCTTATAAACATCCAATTCACCCTCCGCTTGAGTTCCAATAAGGACTAACACTTTGTTTCATAATGTTTTTCTTATAGGATAATTTTTTAATAATTCTAACAGCTTGGCACATCATAAGCCTAGTATGCTTCTCCATCAATCATGGATCCACCACCTCCTTTAAACAATCTTTCTCCATTTAGTAAATCATCATAACTTCTTTCTCATTGAGTCATTGGCAATGTACCAATCGAGTAACTCACTTTTTTTTCCAGCTTTGAGATTTTCATGTTTATTCATCTATTATCTCTCTCTATATGAATTGTAAACTTGTCATAAGGCAAGATTTTACCCTATATGGAAGAAAGTAATTATAAAATAACTATAGGCACTGACTATTACCGATACTTGAGATATAATTGCTTTACCTTTAGAAAAATCTATTATTAGTTGCGAATAGGTATATAAAATCAAGACTCAAGATGAAAGATTAGATGAAAGATACAAAGCTTAACTGATTGTTGAATGATTCACCCAAAAGTATGATATTGACTATGAGGAGACATTTGTCCCTATAACTCATGTAACCTTAGTGTGTAGTCTTATTGTAATTGTTGCTAGCAACCATTGGCCTTTATTTTATATATACATCAAGAATATCTTAGAAAAGAAGTGTACATATAAATTCCACCTAGTTATGATTTCATTCATATAATAAAGTTTGTCACTTCTACAAAGCCTTATATAGAATAAAACAATCTCTTTAAGCATGTTTGGCAAATTTAGCTCCTGTATTGATCTTCTTAGCTTTAAGTCGAGCTCCTATGAATATGTCTTGTTTATTACCAAAACGTCTCAAGGGTACACTCTTCTTCACCTCTGTGTTGATGATATAATAATAAATTACGATGACACTCAAGAAATTTTCAGTATCAAATTAATTTTACATTACTAGTTTGAGGTAAAGGATTTAGATAATTTGTGTTATTTTTTAGGTTTTTAAGTTTTTCTAATGCATTTGGATATTATCTATTATAACAAAAATATGACACTGATATATCTTTTATGCTAGTATCGATGATAGTAAGACTAGTACAACCCTACTCGAAGCCAATGTTCATTCTTTTACTGCTAATGGAACTCCCCTAACTATCAATACTTTTTACTACCAATTAGTTGCCAATCTTATATACCTCACTGTCTCTCATTCTAATATTGTTTGTGTCATACACACAATCAATCAATTCATATCAATACCTTATACTACTCACTTTTATATTATTCTTTGTATCCTTCACTACATTAAAGGAACTCATTTCATGATCTTCACTTATGTTATTCATCTCCACTAGAGTTATTAGCATACTCTAATGTTTCTTTGGTTGAAGATCTAACTGATCGACACTCCACTACTAGTTATTATTTCTACTGATCGCCACTCCATTACTGGTTGTCTTTTCTTCTTTTTAACATCCCTTATTTCATAGTGCAACAAGAAATAAATAGTTATCTCTTGACTCTAACATGAAAGCATAATATTGTTGAAGCATTGATGTGCTTGCAAAATTGGATGCTTGGAGATTATTCAGGTAATATATATTTCCTTATTAATATTTGCAACATTTGTATTTGAAACTTCTTACCTGTATAATTTTCATATTGAATCTTCCTTACAGATTCCAATTTACAAAGTTCATATGCGATTGCTTCGATCTTTGATGATGCTCATGCAAGCGAAGAGGAATCGAGTGAAGTGATTGATTTGGTAATTCATTTTATTTCTCATCAATTATTCATTTTTACTTAAAATATTAAATTAACTTATAATTTGACTCTATTTGTTAACATAGTTTATTTTCTTATAGGATGAAAATAATGCAAATGATATGGACATAGAGTTTTGAATATTGTGGAGTTCACGTAAAGATAATTTGAAGCTTTGGATATTTCTATCTTTGTTCCAGTTCTTGATTGTGAAAAATATATGTTGTATTTGCATTAGACATTATGATTTTTATTATTCCAATTTTATGGTTTTTTAAGACATTCAAATCAAAATCTTGACTTATTATTATTAAAGTAATTTTGATTTGGAGCGTTAATAAAAATCTGCTCTTTATATTTTCTATTTAAAAGTTATATTTTTATGTGCTATACAACCCGGTGGATATCAAAAAACCTAAACAATCTAATGGATTTGGATATTTTCCTTTTAGAAGTTATATTTTTATGTGCTATACAACCCAATGGATATCAAATAACCCGAACAATCCAATGAATTTGGATATGGGTAGTAAATCGTAAAAACTGATGGATTTTAAATGGATAATGGATTGAGTCATAAAAAATGAATATAAATATGGGTAGAGTAACACTTGAACCTAACCCTATCCATTGCCATCCCTATGCATAACTAAACGCTCACTAGTAACAAATACACAAGCGACATCTTTCATTCACTCTTCAGTCCACACATCACAGACACACTAATTCGGCTAGGGACAAAAAGAGAGACAGAGAGGGAGGTAGAGAAACAAAGCTTTGGCTAAGAGAAGAAAGAAGAGAAATAGAGGAGGAAGAGAGAAAAGTAGCAAAGAAAGTGAGCTCGGACAAGAGGCAGAAGGCGAGAGCCAATGTTAGAGAGGTGGAGTATAACTGCAGATCTACCATAAGCTTCATCACTCGAAATGCCATTCGTTTGTTCATTCCTTTTCGTCTCTGATGTTGTGTTACAAAACATTTATGTTGAACTCCTTTGTATTTTATCTGTTGAACCTATTTACTTTGTTAAAGATTGATAGTTCATTAGGTATTCACTGTTTTATTGCTCGAATACTTTTGCTATTGTTGAACTTGGTACTGAAGTGCATAAAGATAATGAACTGTGTTTATGCTATAATGGGTTGATCTCTTTTTTTGAAGATTAATGTAGCTATTTTAGTCAAATATGCATCATTGAGGGATTGTGTTGTTGTCTTATGTTTTTTATAGTTTCTGAACTGAATGGACGTAATAATATGATCAAACTTTGCATCATTTTAGTATTAAATGAAGGACCGAAAGGAGAAGTTTAATATGGCATTAGAAACTATAGATGCTTAGGTTAAGAATTAGAAATATATTAACTTAAGTGGTAATTAGTAGTCAGGTTACCATAATTTATTCGGATAATAACTTGTCAAATGTGAGAGCTAGATTTAGTTTATTATTCGAGTTGATCTTAGGACCAAACTGTTAATTTCGATAAGAAAATTGTCCAATCATTGCCCCTTAATCATGCATAGGAGATTAAATTAGTGAAATTAATTTTTAAAAGTTTTTCAGTTCGATTTCTACTTGTTTTTGTTTTCAATCGATTCAGTTTACTTTTCATACTATTTTGTGACTTTCTTCAAAGCTTTCACTCAACAATTTGGGATATAGCATTTAGGATTGCATATGTTTTTATTTTAATTCAAGTTAATTTTAGTTAACCAATTTCACCTCCGTAAGAGACGACCTTAGTTAACCAATGTCATTGACCCTCTTCTAAGATATTAAGAACTTAGAAGCTTAAATAGAAAGTGAAAATGACGATATTCTCTTAAGGGAAAGGACCACATCGAATCCTCTATTTTTCCAAAGATTAAAACCTTATTTATGTAGACTAGGAAATATGGTCTTTGATCAAATAAAAGACCAACTAAGGTTGAATCCTAGCTTTAATCTCCCTCTTTTAAGATTTCTATGTTAGGAAAGACTATCAACTTGACATCTAACTCCTTAGGCGGGTTAAAATGAAGGGTGGATGCATGTACCACAATCTACTTCCAACTCCTAGTCAGAGGTTAAGGAGCTTGAGTCGAGGATGGTGAACCAGCTTTAAAGAGAACCTGTTTACCATAAAAGGGTGTAAGAGGTGGTAAAGATGGAAATTCCCTACCTACTGTAGTAGTTGTAGGCAACGTGGAAGAGGTTTAGGCAATTCAGAGTAGCAAGTAACAGTAAGGAACATCTTTTAGTCAATTTTTTGGAGAAAAGAATAACTAAAAACGATAAAAAATGCTATAGCGGGAGATAAGTAACAAGGTGAAAAGATAAGATAGCTTTTAAGCAACTCAGAGAGAGAGGAAATGGAAGCAAAATAATTAGCATAATGAAATAAAGAAAAAGTAGCTGAATGCGAAAAGAAGCATAAGGAACAACGAAAGTGACAAGTGAGGTAGGTGGAGGACAGGTGAAAACAAATGGAAGCAAAGCATTTAGAGGTTCATTTGAGGCCTTCATCAAGCAATCTCCAAGCTGCTAGTGAGATGTGGGAGCATCTCACATTAGCCACTTCCCTGTCAGAGTTTTTAAGTCAACAACATAGTCTTTTGAATGTATAGTTTTGTATGAACCTATCGTTACCTTTTACCTTAAAATTTTAACATATTCTTTCTTTCATAAAAAAGGCCATGATATAATTCACACGTATCACTTACTAAGTAAATCAATCTTGAAGTGCTCTAATATTCTAATATGATATTGTGGAAGTTAATCCACAACGAATTAAGGCCAATTTTTTCTTATTAAGAGCTAAATCAAGTCTCCACCTCTGTAAGAAGAGAGGCTTATCAAATATGTGCCATTTTCCTGCTTAATAACCTGATTCATCTTTTGTTCCTTAGAGGAACCTGAAAAGGAAATTGTCCTTTTATATAATCAAAATATTTTCTAAGACTAGAATGTCCCATCAGGAAGCCACTTATGTTTATGGTAAAAGGAAGATCTTTTATCAAGATTGCTGCTTGCGCATGCCTTGGCCCCTCCAATAAGTCAAAAATAATGGCCACTGGTTGCATGCTTTGGCCTCTTCCATTTAAGTAAAAAATAATGGCCACCGTTTAGAAATTTGTCATAGATACAGATTGAAGAAAATTTTGGACAGATGCTTGGGACTTCAGCTATAAATAGAAGACATGGTTGGAGACTTAAATACACACCACTCCTTCTTACAAATCCTCTCATCCTTTCTTCAGTTATTTTCTGTATATTTGATGAGTTTTGAAAGCCTTTTGTTCTAGCCTTTATACTTGTATACATTCTCCACATATTATTAAAATTGCTCACCCTCCGGTCGTGGACATAGGTCATATTGACCAAACCACGTAAATCTTTGTATTCTGACCCATTTTATTTTGGCTATCTTTATTTTTGTTACTATTTTTGGGCTATTAAATTCAATCAGTATCCGATCCGAGGGCATTTACCTCAACAAACTAGTATCAGAGATTCTCCTTTTGGTCTAACTTACCGTATACTCTGTGGTTGCCACTAAGGTGGATCCTCCACATTAGAAAGTAACTTAGATTTTTTTATTGTGAGCCTAAATAGGGCCCACAATCTCAGATTTATCTTGCGGGGCCTACTTCCATGGATGTATTTTGTGGGGCTCGCTATCTTGATTTTATCTTATGGGGCCCACTTCCTCGATTTTGTAAACAGGGTTCAGCTTTCCTTGTAAGGCCCACGTCTCGATTTTTCCTGTGGGGCCCGCATCTAGTGCATTTGTGGGGTTTGCTGTCCCAATTTCACATGTGGGGCCCACCTATAGAAAAATAGTTGGGATATTAATTTTTTAGCCATCATGATGATAATAAAGACCTCTATTGAAAAGTTTGACCAAAGCGTCAACTTTGGTATGTGGCAGCTCAAGATGCAAGCCATTTTAATACAAGATAGGTGTGAGATTGCACTTGATGGAATGGAGAAAAAGCCAACAGATATGGCATCAGATAAATTCACGGATCTAGATAAAAAGGCTAGATCAGACATCATATTGAATCTCTCCGATGAGGTTTTGCAGGAGGTTGCTAGTGAAAGCACAACTAAAAGTATGTGGGACAAATTGAAAGCTATGTATATGAAGAAGATGGTGGAAAATCGACTTTATTTGAAACAGAAGTTGTACATGTTGAGGATTATAGAAGGTACATCTGTTTTTTCACATCTGGATAAATTTGATTCTCTTATTTTGGACTTGAAGAATGTAGATGTAAAAATTGAGGATGAAGATCAAGTCATATTGTTGTTATGTTCCCTTCTCCAGTCTTTTAAATATTTTTGTGATACTATGATTTATGGGGAAAAGTCAGTCTCATATAATAGTATTAAGTCTGCATTAAAGTCAAAAGAGCAGATTGATAGGGACATCACTGGGGAGACTAGTGGAAGTCAGGCAGAGGGACAATTCGTACGGGATAAATCTGAAAATAGAGATTTTTAAAGAAGTAGATCCAAAGGTAGATCAAAATCCAGACATAGAAATAAAATTTGTAATTATTGCAAGAAAAAGGGGCATATAAAGGCTGACTGCTATAATTTGAAATATAAAGAGAAAAATAAAGTTGAGCAGAATAACAGCAACACTGTCGAGGCTAGTGTAGCAGTAGATAAGAATGAGGGAATTATCTTTGTAATCACATAAGATAAAGTTAGGTCTAATAAGGAGTGGATTTTAAATTCGGGTTGTTCTTACCACATGAGTCCCGACAGGGAGTATTTTTCCACTTATGAATTATTGAATGGTGGAATTGTTTGGATGGGTAATAATGCTGCCTGTAAAGTTGTTGGTAAAGGTACAGTCCGGATCAAAATGTATGATGGTATCATTATAACACTCACTAACGTTAGACACGTTCCTAGTTTGAAGAAAAATCTCATCCCTTTGGGCACTCTCGATTCTCAATGTGCAAGTTCTCAACTGAAGGTGGAGTTTTGAAAATATCTAAAGCTGCTCTTATATTGATGAAAGCTTGCAGGTCTGGTAGTTTATATGTTTTGCATGGATCTACAGTAACAGGTGCTACGATAGTCTCTATTGATGGTGACATTATCAAATTATGGCACATGCATTTGAGACATATGGGTGAGAAAGGTTTACGTTATTAAGTAAGAGAGGCCTACTTTATGGTCGAAGTACTTGTAAGATAGACTTTTGTGAGCATTGTATCTTTGGGAAGCAGAAACGAGTCAGTTTCAATTCTCCAGCTGTTCACAAAACTAAAGGTACTTTGGATTATATTCATTCTGATCTTTGGGGGCCCTCTCGTGTTCCATCTAAAGGTGGTGCCTGGTATATGTTGACTTTTATTAATGATTGTTCAAGGAAAGTTTGGGTGTATTTCTTGAAACACAAAAATGATGTTTTCTTAACCTTTAAGCAATGGAAAGTTTTGATTGAAAAGTAGACAGGAAAACATGTTTAGAGGCTACGGACAGATAATGGTTTGGAATTTTGTGGAGGTGAATTCAATAAATTTTGCAAGAATGAAGGAATTGCTAGGCATCACACTGTCAGAATGACTCCGCAACAAAATTGAGTTACCAAGCACATGAATCGGACTCTTTTGGAAAGAACTCGGTGTATGATCTCTAATGCAGGGTTGACATTTGATTTTTGGGCAGAAGTCATTACAACAACTTGCTAGATTGTCAACCGCTCTCTTTGTGCTCCTTTTAATTTCAAGACTCCAGAAGAAGTTTGGTCAGGTACTCTTGCTGATTACTCTACTTTAAGAATATTTGGGTGTCTAGCATATATGCATATAAATGAGGGAAAGTTAGAGCCTAGGGCTAAGAAATGTATTTTCCTTGGTTATGCTTCAGGAGTGAAAGGATATCGTTTGTGGTGTCCTGATCTTAAGTCACCTAAATTTGTAATTAGTAGGGATGTTACATTTGATGAGTCCTCTATCTTGTATCCTAGAAAAGAGTCTTGTAATCTTTGTAATTTAGGAAAAGAGGATAGTACACAGAAACAAGTGGAGTTAGAGATTGGTAGTTCAGGTCCTTCACAGACATCTTCTACATATCAGACAGATCAAGCTGATGAACCAGATCCTGATCATGTTCAAAGTGAACCAGTAGAAGAAGAACATTCCATAGCCAGAGACAGACTAAGACGAGAGATTCAACCACCACAGAGGTATGCAAATTTAGTTGCATATGCTTTATCAGTGGCACAGGATACAAGTGGAGATAATGAACCTTCCACATATGCGGAAGCAGTTTCAAATGTTGATGCTGATAAGTGGGTGGTAGCCATGAATGAAGAAATGGAATCATTGCATAAGAATGATACTTGGGTTCTGATGAAACTGCCAAAGGTTAAGAAAATTGTAGGCTGCAAGTGGGTCTTTAAAAGAAAAGAAGGTACTTCAGGTATTGAAAATGCAAGGTATAAGGCACGTTTAGTTGCAAAAGGCTACAGTCAGGTACAAGGTGTTGATTTTAATGATGTTTTCTCACCAGTGGTGAAGCATAGCTCTATTCATGTATTACTTGCGTTGGTTGCCTATGTTTGATTTGAAATTAGAACAACTTTACGTCAAGACAATATTCCTGCATGGCAAATTAGATTAGCAGATTTATATGAAACAACCTGAAGGTTTTGAAGTTGCAGGAAAGGAAGACCATGTGTGTTTGTTGAAGAAATCC
>JAOQMP010000210.1:43463753-43484732 GCA_027563575.1 Erythroxylum pedicellare
AGTTGAGTAAATAGTTAAATACATAATAAATTATGCATTTTATTATAATACAAGAAGATTTGCAATAAATTAGAGAAGATGAGTTTGTAAGATAAATGTGAAGATGAGTTTGTGGGTATTGTGGGAATTATGTGTAAAACATAAGGACAAAAAGGACTAAAAAATAGGCTCATTAATTGATATGAAAAATCTACTTGAAAAAGCAATTTGAGAGGCTTTTTTGAGAAGCTCTAAATTTGAGCTTATTAAAAAGCTGTATTTTGGCTGCCAAAAAAGTCATATTTATTAAAGAAGTGTTTTTTTTAATTTTATAGCCAAACACCTATTTTTCTTATAAAAAAAAGGCTTTTGTGGTAAAGAAAAGTACTTATTAACCTCCAAAAAGTCCATCCAAATAGGCACTTAGTTCTTAAGGAATTTTGAAGAGAACTTGAAGTCTCTCACCAGAATCTTACATTGCTATAGCCTCTAACATTATTACTTGAGCTCCTCTTGCTAATCGGCCCAACAAATCACTAAGTAAGCCTTTTAGGCATTAGATCAGGTTCTATTAACTGAAAAAGCTACTCACCACTTAGTGAACTCCTGTCACTAGTAGACCGAATTGATCAGTTGATTGAACAGGCTTAGGAAACTTGATGAAATTCCTTTGCTCGATTGAACAAATAGTTTTGGTGATCGACCTTGGACCTATATAGACGTTTCTATGATGATTGTTGCATATATGGTTTTGCTAGGTGGAAAGTTAAAGTATTGCCGATATTTCTAACCTCTTCTTCCCGATCATAAAACTCCATAAATCACCCTTCCCTCTTCTGCAAACACAAGAATATAACTGTTCAAATTTCTTTACCTTCTTTAATGATAAAGCATCATAAAGTATATTCCAGTTAGTTTGGACAAAGGTCAGAAAGAAAAAAACAAAGAAGAAGAAAGAGATTTAAACCTATTTTAATGAGGGGACATTCCCATAGATTTTTGTAACTAAAGATTAAATTGGAAGCCTAAGGTTAGTAGCATTTAAACAAGCTATTATTTTTCCAAAATTCTCTACTTTTTAGTGAATTTTAAAGTAATTTAAGTAGACAATAAGCATGAAAAACAAGTAAACTTTGGTTTCAAATTTTTTGATTGAAATTTTTGTTGGAACTTTTAGTATCATAATTGTTTCAAATTGGTTGTATAAGTAGACTTATGCTTCAAGAAGAGTGAAATTGAAGGCTTATAACACATACATAAATTTTAGTTGTATTAATAACAAGATGTTTAGTCTTTATCAATTATAAACAGTCTTATCATTAATTGTCTAATTTTGCAAAGAGAGTACTTTACAGGGCCATAACAGAAGCAGGGAGAGGAGGTCGGCCTAGCACTTAAAACTAAAAATTTACACTAAATTGATCTCAAAGGGGGATCTTGAAAGATACACAAGAAATTGGTGAATTTGAAGTCTAAGGTAAGTTAATTTCATGTATTGAAGATTAACTCCTTCCTCATCTCTTCTTCATCTAGGATTTTGTTATGTGCATATTATTGTTGAATATGAGTTTTGAATGGGTTTGTTATGTGTGGAGAAGGAGAAGAGTAAAGACAAAGGCAAAAGGAAGTAACTGGAGTGAGGAAAAAGGGTTTTGATCACTCCTACAAGAGGTATGGGAATTTTTGATTTGTTTACTTGGATTTATGAACTTGATGTGAGGGGAATTGATAAAATAAGTATTCTATAAGCAAATGGGATGTTATTGATTAAATTAGACGTGTTCTTGTGGTGCTCTTGCATGATAAGACTAAAGATAGTTAATTTGGGATATGTACCTCACTGGATGGATAGGTTCCACTGAATAGACTTCTATAATTTGACCATATTTTGGCCTATACACCTTAAAATTGGATAATTAAAATTGGATATTAAACTAAATACATAAGTCTAAAACCTTCATAAAAGAATCGAAAATTTGATTCTACCTTTAAGATATTTGAATTCTGGCTTGAAGTTGAGTTTTGGTTGTTGTCCTTATTTTCAAACAATCTTATAGTATTTTGGGTATAACTCTAGGAATAATTAACCAAATTGTATGAAATTTATTCCATTAGAAAATTAAGACATTGGGAAACAAATGTTTAGTATACCTTAAAACCTAATTTGATCATTTGATATATGAATATAACAGAACAATTAGAGGTATGAATGGTGAGTGTTTGTCACGATTGTGACATGGGTGTCACTATTGTGACCTTGCCTTTTGTCACATCTAGGACATTGTTTCTATTTTCCATGTTTGCCGCATCTCATCCTAACTTTTTTGGATGTCACTGAAGTATAGCAAACCCAATATAAGGTAATATAAGACTCCTCATACATGTAATGTGTATATACTTTAATGCTTTCACTGATGTATTATTGAAAAGGAATATGATCATAAAGCATATTAAATATGATTAGGCATGATAAACATTTTCAAAATATAATTGCAAACATAAGGGAATGAATTTGTATCTTATGAATTGTTCCCCTTTAATGTGACTTTAAAATGTAATTATGATGTTCTAATAATTAGTTTTAACCTATCAAGTCTTAATTATAGGTAAATAGGCATGCTTAGAAGGATCTGCATTTTCTTCTGTTCTGAGACATTATGGTGCCTTTTATTTTAGAGACTTAAGTCTTTTCTGTTTCAGAGGCTATTGCTTCTTATGTAGATACCAATCATAGATATCTTTTGTCCTGTTCCCATTACCTATGTTTGAAGAATTAGCAGGCAATTCTATATATGTTCTAATATTTGTTCTATTTTAATGGAAACTCATATTTGGCATAATCTCTAAATATCATGTTCAAATATTGTTATGTGATACTTCATGACTTGTATTTTATAATTTATTTTCCATCACTCAATCGTCATAAATCATTTACATGTGATTATTAGGCGACTATTATGAGTAGTTTCCATCTTGCATCGTTATTCTTTACTAAGCTATATGCTTAGCATGATGGTTTTCCTCCTTGTAGGTCAAGATAAACAGGGTTAAGGTTGGGACAATCACAATGGTCAAAGAAGGGCATGTAACCTTTTGGAAGATCTTGTATCTAAACAGTGTGTTGTAGTTATAAATTTTAAATAGGAATTTTGTAGTATATATGAATGGCCAGTACTCACCATAACTTATGATGAGATTTTTTTATATATTGATGTTATGTAATTTGTGACTTGTGTAAACCACAGATGAAATATGAGATGTGATGCATGTTTACCTTATCTCTGGAAGTTTTTGAATTGTCTAGGTTTGTGATGACGTGTGGTCCTTTTGGTAGTCAGAATTTGGTTGGAGGTGATGGGTGATGATAAGTGAAAGTTTGGTCTAGTTTTATGTTTCTCGGATTAGGAATTAGTAGCGGATTGTTTTGTAATTTTTGACAAAATACAAGGAATTTGGGGATGGTTCTAAAGGAAAATTTGTAGAGAAAGAAGTCAGCTACAACTTTGGTGTGGAAGTTTCGAATTTTTATGTATGTGTGAAAAGTTATGGACGAGATGGTGAAACTAGTCAGGAATGATACTATTTCGGGAAAGGAAAAAGAAAATTAAAAAAAATGGAAGTTTTTGGAAAACTAAAAAACCCTTGTTCTATTTTCAGTAAATAGCCAACCCAAGAGCAAATTGACTCTAAATTTGAGAATAATTCTCAAGATTTTTCATTGATAAAATTCTCCTTCAAATGGAAACAAAACATGACTTAACTAGGAAACTTAGCTAAAAGGAAGGTGGAGAACCACATGATTCGGTTTCTCACCTCCTAATAGACTCTTAATGAAACATTTATAACAAAGAAAACGGTCCATAATTATCCACTATACATGTATTAATATGGAAAATTAAGGATAGGAATTAAAACACACTAAATAAGAACATTAAATAGGAAACTTATGAGCAATGAATTGCTCTCATTGAAAACATACCATAGGTTGAAATATTATACCTTCTCTTGGCCAAGTCAAGTTATAGGACAACATGTGACTTGATTTTGGACAAGAGCCTTCTCCCCTATGGGATCCATTTGGGCTTTAAGATCATCAACTTTGACCAAGGCTTTAGAGTTCCCAAAAGGTTTCCATAAAGCTTGATATTGTAGGAGAATGTTGAGGCCAACTTCTTCTAACTCTTCATCCTCTTTGGCCGGTTCTTCTTTTTAAGCTCCAAAACCCATGTTGGACACATGTTCCAAGGCTTTGTTTGATGGTCCTCCATTAGTTTGTTTTGGGTGCATCCGTATATCCTCCTAGGGGGCATTAGGGTGTAACATTTCCAGCTATTTCCTCATAATAGAACTGAAAGATGGAGAGATCATCTCTAGTGATTAGTGTCAACTATAGGCCACATTTCTTCAACTTGATGTTTTTCTAGTGTTGCACCATAGGGAAGACTATCATCTTTTCTAGAAAGTAACCCACTAAGGAGGACTTTCACTTGTTTACACCTTGTAGAAGAACTTCAATTGGTGGGGTGACTGGACTTTATTTTAACTAGCTAAACAATACAACTTACCAAATGAATCTGGGTCTCCCATTACATAGTTCCAGGTTTGTTTCACTGGCTTCTGGGAAGAAGGATCTTATTACAAACGTGTAGGGATGTTTGTCAAGGGAAGGAACTACTCTGTTAGTAAAGGAGTGGATAGCAAGGGTTGGGTATTTAGGGGAGAAATGTTACCATTAACAGTAACTTGTTAGTCTTAACTATGGAAAGTGTTTAGACTGACTTCCAAAACTAGCAAAAAAAGGTTTAAACTGGGTGATCAGAAAGAAGTTAAAAAGAAGAAGGTAGATCAGAAAGGTGTTTGAATGTGGATTAAGCAAGGGAAGAAAGCAGAAGCTTCAGCAGAAGTAATTTCTTATCCTTAGCAAATCAATTTTGCTTCTCTCAACTAAATAAGAAATGAATATAGAGAATCATTAAACACATTAAGGATATCAATCAAGATTCTATATTATTCATGCAATTGCAAAGTTTATTAAGTTATTAGTCATTTAGTTATTTTCATAAAATCACAAACCCATTCAATTGACTCTATAATTTTTGAAGCTTTAACTTGATTCACATTATTCCATTTAATGTATAAAGTGAATATACATAAGAAAAATCTTTAAACTTTAAACATTTTCATACTAATTATTTAAAACATAACATAAGAGCATTTAAAGATTGTTTGAAAGGTCACATAACTTTTTACATGAGATTACACCTTTTTCATGAATACCCTTGGTTACTCAACCAAATCACTATCTCAAATGGCTATTAGTACCACTCCTTAACTTTAACCTTTTATTAGTTTGAAGCCAGAAGAGTAGACTTATCCAATGCTCATTTATTAACAAAATTTTTCTTTTTCTTCCTTTTTCCTTTTATATGTGTGGGATAATGAAAAATGATTGAAAAGAATTCACGTATAACTCAATGCTTGTATAAATTATACATAAAATATCATAACACAAATCAATACACATTCTCAAAATTAGTGTTGCAACTTGAAATCAAATTAATCATTAAAAATCAATGCCTAAACAAACAAATCAAGATAACTCATAATGAATCATCCTTTTTGAAAAAAAATCTTGAATTATTCATTAACAAGCTAATTATAACAAAATTTATAAGTATGAATGTTAAGTCTCTCCCCCACACTTAAGTTATACATTGTCACCAATGTATAAAACATGTAAGAATTATGATAAAAAAAACAAAATAATGAGAGGAGGTAAGAGTAACTAGTACTCCCCTAGAAATATAAATCATTGACTTTGTCTAATGTCATCAATATCTATCACAAACCAACGAAATATGATCTTTATCTAACATGCAAAGGTGGTTTTGCCTTTATAACCTATAGAACTCATCAAGTTGCATCTTATGTTACAAAATCATAATTATAAGTCAAAAACTAATAAAAACTAAAAACACATGAAAAAAGAATTAGACACTATAAAAAATTCTAAAAATATTTCTAAAGGGTTCATAAATCTAGTAAACTAAAATTTAAAAAACCTAAATTTTTAGCTCCCAACTAGTGGTTTTTTATGAATATTTTAGCTAGATTTCTATGTAAGAACTTCACATAACTTGGATCTATAATCAGTGACTTGCTTCCACCCTTACTTTTAAATAAGGGCTTATTGGCCTACAAGCCATATGTTGCAATATAATAAAGACATATCTTATCAAATTAATAACACCAAGTAAATCTACTAATTCCTTTTTTAGTTACAAACTACAAAAATGTTAAGGATAATATAAACTCCTGGATCTTTGATTTACTTTAGCAGTTTACTCAGTAGGAAGTAAGATCTCTTTGCATTTAAGATGGCTATCAATAATTCTTCAATAGCCTTATTTTTTTTTGCTCCTCCTTATCATCTTCCTTATCAATTCTAGAAGAATAGTTTTTTCTTTCTTCCTCACAAATCATTAACTCATGTCCACTCCTAAAAGTTGGTGCTTTCACTTACTCCTATAGATTTGCCTTGATGTATGAGGATAAAATATCTTATCACCCATCAAAGATAAGATTAATAAGTTATCCATTAAAAAGTCATATATTGTGGAGTTTTTTTGAGGTCAACCTTAACTATAGTAATGTCTTTCAAAAGGAACTTCTTGAGACATTGATCTTTATCTTGCTACTATTTTTATAAAAATTTGGGTGAAGTTTGATTGTTCTATACCTTAGATTATATGTATTCCTATAGGGGATGTTTTAAGCCAGTTCTCTTTGAAATTTGGCTACTCCCATATATAGTCTAGTGCGTAACATTCATGATTAGGTGGCTACATCCATAAATTACATAATGCATTAATAATACTAATTAAGATTCTAAATATATATCATCTTGGCTCTTATTACAAGTTTCTAATGTTTCCATAAGTGATGGCATACTATAATCTACTGTAATCTACTAGATAATACTAGTGTCTCCATCCTTTTGTTGTATTTGGTAAATATAACAACGAATACCCAAATCCTAAAAAAAGGACATAAATATAAGATCGAAAAGAAAAATCTAAGGATAATTAAGTAAACATAAAAATAAAAGAATTAAAACTACCTAAAAATGAATAGATTAATAAAAATAAGGTGTTCTTAATATCACAACCTTTGGCAATGATGTCAACACATTGATCATGTTTTACTACAAGTAAATGGTGTAGCTGTAGATATCACAAGCAAGTATAGGTTAATCCCACGAGTATTATGATTACTAATACTAATGGTCTTTCTATATTCTATTCTAAATAAAAGAGTGTGGAATAAATGAAAAATAAGCAATCTAAATAATAAACAATAGTTAATAATCTAAGGTTAAAAAATATGAATAACAATTAAAACATATAATAGACTTAGATGTATAATCCTCCTAGAATTTCGCTAAGCTCTACTTCATCGTGATTTAGTGAAAATTTCTAGTTTTTAAATCCAATACGAATTCCTAAATTACAATTATAAGACATATAATTCCTATCTTTATATTGGCTAGTTTTAATCTTTTTAAAATAGGAAAACCTAAGAATGAATTAATCCACTTTATGAACTCTCTTGATAAGTTTTACCCTAACCTAGGAAGATCTTATGGCTTCCTATCGAATGGCTCACACTTAGCCATCTTATCATAGTACACCTCATCTCTTAAATCTTACATAAATCAAATAACTGAATCTTTCACTTTTGGTCCTTCAATTTAATTAATATAAAAACATAAAAATCTGGACAGAACTAAAATATTTCATTAAAAAAAAATTGTCAAGTCATTACACTTAAATCTATTTCCTAATTTAGCTCACGGTAAAATAAAAAAATCCACAAAGAACAATAAAGAAATAAGAAATAATAATAAACTCATGGTTCTTAAATCTTGATTCTTCTTTATTGATCTTATTGGGATCTTGTTTCCCTCTAATATTTTTTCTCCTTGATGTGCTCCTTGAATCTTGATTTGTTTTCCTCTTAGATATATCTCCCCTTTCTTGTGCAAGTTTCAATGGGTAATGGTGATGAGGTTAAAGGTATGCTTGACCTTGGGTGAGTATAAACCTTATGCCTCAATCTATTTACGAGAAACTGAATCTAGGACAATTAAGACAAACCACATATGTCTACAATTAGCTGATAGGTCAATCTATTATCTGAAAGGAATAATGGAAGATGTGTTGGTGAAGGTTGGTGGATTGATTGTTCCTGTAGAGTTTGTAGTCTAATCATTTCCCCTTAATCATGTATAGGAGATTAAATTAGTGAAATTAATTCTCAAAAGTTTTCCACTTCTATTTCTACTCGTTTTTACTTTCAGTAGATTTAGTTTACTTTTCATATTATTTCATGACTTTCTTTAAAGCTTTCACTCAACAATTTGGGACATAATGTTTAGGATTGCATAAGTTTTTATTTTAATTCAAAATCAATTTTAGTTAACCAATTTCACCTCTGTGGGAGATGACCTTAGGTAATCACTACAATTTCCTCATATACTTGTGAGTAGGATGGGTTAGGTAATTTTTAGAACTTTTTGGACATAATATATTGCAAGAATAATGGCTAATTGCCAATATGTCATTAACCCTCTTCTAAGATATTGAGAACTTCGAAGTTTAAAGAGAAAGTGAAACTGACGAGATTCTCTTAAGAGAAGAGGATCATATCTAATCCTCTTTTTTTCCAAAGATTAAAAGCTTATTTATGTATAATAGGAAAGATGGTCTTTGATCAAATAAAAAAACCAACCAAGGTTGAATCTTAGCTTCGATCTCCCTATTTTAGGATTTCTACATTAGGAAAGACTATCAACTTGACATCTAACTCCTTAGGCGGGTTAAAATGAAGGGTGGATGCATGTACCACAATCTACTTCCAACTCCTAGTCAGAAGTTTAGGAGCTAGAGTCGAGGATGGTGAACCAGCTTTAAAGAGAACTTGTTTACCATTGGAGGGTGTAAGAGGTGGTAAAGGTGGAAATTCCCTACCTATTGTAGTAGTTATAGGCAATGTGGCAGAGGTTTAAGCAGTTCAGAGTTGCAAGTAATGGTAAGGAACATCTTTTAGTCAATTTTTTGGAGAAAACAATAATTAAAAATGATTAAAAAATGTTATAGCAGGAGATAAGTAATAGGGTGAAAAGATAAGATAGCCTTTAAGTAGCTTAGAGGGAGAGGAAATGGAAGCAAAATAATTAGCATAATGAAACAAAGAAAAAGTAGTTGAATGCGAAGAGAAGCAAAAAGAACAACGAAAGTGATAAGTGAGGCAAGTGGAGGACAAGTGAAAACAAATGGAAGCAGAGCATTCAGAGGTTCATCTGAGGCCTTCATCAAGCAATCTCCAAGCTCTTAGTGAGACGTGGGAGCATCTCACATTAGTCACTTCCCTATCTGAATTTTAAGTCAGCAACATAGTCTTTTGAATTTATAGTTTTGTATAAACCTATTGTTACATATTGCCTTAAAATTTTAACATATTCTTTCTTTCATAGAAAAAGCCATGATATAATTAGCACTTATCACTTACCAAATAAATTAATCTTGAAGTTCTCTAATATTATAGTATGATATTGTGGAAGTTAATCCACAATGAAATAAGGCCAATTTTTCTTATTAAGAGCTAAATCAAGTCTCCACCTCTATAGGAAGAGAGGCTTACCAAATATGTGTCATTTCCCTACTTAATAACCTAATTCATCTTTTGTTCCTTAGAGGAACCTGAAGAGGAAATTGTTCTTTTATATAATCAAGATATTTTCTAAGACTAGATTGCCCCATCAGGAGGGAAGCCACTTATGTTTATGGTAAAAAAAAAGATCTTTTATCAAGACAAAAGCCAACGATAGTGTATTTCCATTTAGTTAGCCTTGACTAAAGAATTTCAAGTGGTGAAGAGAGACATAAAGGTTCAGTGAGGGCTAAGGAATCATGTGAAGTTTGTTTAATGGAGGCTTTCTAGTCTCCTACCACACTAATCTAAGTTTTAGGTGGAGGTGGAGTGAGGCCAGGAGAAATGTGTAAATAGGTGAGCAATTTTAGGTTCTAAAACAGGGCCTAAGTGACTAATTCTTGTTTTAAAAGAAGAAGGATCACTATTTTGATGACTATTGGTCAAAGAAGGCAAAAGCTTGACTAAAAATGTTATGGTGCTCAAATTTAAAAGGAGATGGGAGGTTTCATTGGCAATGGTTGTGGTTAAGGTAGGGAAGGGTTCAGGAGAAGAAACTAAAATATAAGGAGGAGAGCTTGATCCAAAGGGGAGTGAGGTCATTTCCATTAATAGTAAATAACACATGAACCAAAAAAAGGGTTCAAAAAAATTCAAAATACAGTTACAAAAAACAGAAATTCAAACTAAGTTTAACTAATATGAGGAACTAGGTAAGAGTAATTTCAGTGTGAAGAGTGAAGAGTGAGAATTTTTCCCTCTCTCTTAAAGTTATAGATTAATTTACTCGTGTTTTAACAATCATATATAATTCTAAGGTAGATGTGGACTAGAACAAGGTATTTCTTATATCCTTTTCTATATGTTTTTAATTTATATTATCTTTTAGTTGTATTTTTACAATTATTTTCACTATAATTGAAACCACCCATATTTTTTCTTGGCTACAAAACAAATATCCATACTAGTTACTGTTTATGGAATGCTTTTGCTATTACATATAGTTTAAAGAGTTAAGAATTTATCTTTTGGTGTATGATGTAGCACACAAAATTTTTTACATTATTACTAATAATATAATGTAGCTAATTTTATGTACTTACTTGTATTTATTTTCATTTGTTAAATTTTCTTTTTTTAACTAATCTCTTTCTCCTTAACCTCAATGTCCAAGTACTTTACCTTTTCATCAAGGAGAATTACAGTTTAATCTATAAATAGAAAAAACCTTGTGTAGGTTAAGGAGAGAAGTGAGATAAAAATCAAGTGAGAATAGCCTATCTTTAAATTCCTTATTTTGTAATGATCTATAGTTAGAAGGAGAAAAAAACTATGGTTGAATATCAAACTTTAAAGAAGTTATATTCTCCTAACCTAAATCAATTTCTTTTATGTATTGATTTTCCTAAGTTAGAAATGAGTTTTGAATTGAAATTTAGACTACTACATTTATTATCAACTTTTTATGGCCTTACATGTGAAGATCCAAATAAACACTTGTAAGAGTTCCATATAATATGATTTAGTAGGATGTAAAAAGGGATAGTGAAAAAAAATATTAAGATGAGAGAATTTCCTTTTTATAAGAAACTCTACTAAGGATTGATTGTACTACCTACCATCAGGTTCAACCAATTCATTGTTTCTTTTACAATGTAAACTAATTTAATTAAATAATTCTTCCTTCTCAACTAAGTAAAGCTTAAAATAACCCCTCGCCTTACTTAGAACTTGCACTTTCCTTACTGGGTAAAGAATAAGTGCAAACTAAACAAACAGTATGTAAAAGTAGAGATAAAAAAACAATGGGAGAAATTCTCTATGTCCTTTGTTAATATTGCTTACTAAAATCTATGAGCAACCCTAAAATTCAAATGGAATCCTTGGATAGAAAACTTACAAGAACAAAAGTAATAAAATTTAATAGTTAGAAACATACTAAATAATTAAAATCCGTGTAACTAATAATTAAAACAAGTTTCATAGTACAAGAGGAAGAAATGAAAAATTAAAAGAAACAATAACTTAACGATCTATTGCATCATTATCATTGTCAATATCCTCAATATGCTCTAACAATAATTAAGATGGTGAAAAAGGCCTTAGTGGCATTAAAAATCCAACTTGTTGGAAATAAGTTACTATACTTTCCTCCAACTAATCCAACTAATTTGTCTATGCATTGAAACTTCTATAAACTCCATATGGACGCTGAAACAACTTATCAATTCTCTCCTGTATTAATTATTTATTCATGATCTTAAAATCCTTGAGTTCCAATGCCTCTTCTTCTTGTGTTTTAGTAGCTAATGGTGGATGTTCTTCTCTCCTATCTACTTCCTCAACTCCCATGGTCAAAAAATTACCTCCTAAGTCACCATCCTTGTAATCAACTATAATAAATTCTCCCCTAAACTTCTTCTATAATATTATGTAACCCATCGCTTATAGATTAAGGGAGGGCATTAAATATGTTATGGTCATCGAATATGTTATGGTCATCATGGGGAGGTAAAACAATACTTGTAGGTTCTTGGAAAGATGAGTGAGTTATGAGCCTTTATATCTTACTTTTCTGCTTATTTTTATGTTCTCTATGTATCTTATAATGAAATTCCCAATGTTGTTTTTAGCGAAGCTCTAATATCCACAAAAAATAAAATAAGTCACTAAAGGTCACCAGCTTGTACTATTCTTCCTACTAAGAATAGGATGTGCAATGGTGCTGTGTAAATAGTATAAGGTAGGTAAGATAAAATTGAAACTTTTGGTTTTATTAGGAATATAATTGTAGTCTCCATATAAAGTATCACACTAAAAGAAGACATTAGTAGTTACATCCAAATGAAAGTTTATGATAGAGGTTTAGTAATGCTCGGATTAAAGCACAAATTTACTAAAATTTAGGTGGTGGACATTACAAATTCTCTCCCCGACCTAAAATTTTATCCCATTTAATTTTTACAAATTTCTATATTTTTTATGCTCAAATGTAACATTTCAATGGTGAATTCCTTATTTGAATCTTTTGTGATTCTAGTAATTCATATCCATCCTACATTTTCAATCAACCTTCACCCTAAACCTATCACTATAAAAGCATGCATATCAAAACTTCTATTTGGTTTAAATGGTTGATTTATAACCATTGCATAACTTTCTAGATTAGTTTTATTGGTGAGATGGTTGTCAAGTTTGGCAATGCAAAGCACCTTTTCCTTGATGCTAGTCTCTTACTTATCATGCTTTAATTTTAAAACCAATAATTAATAAGAAAATCAGATTTCACCTACAAATACCCAAATTTAGAAGAAAGAACCCTAAAATGGTGAAACTTGTAAATTTTAGAGAAAAGTGAAGTAATCTAGATTTATATAAAATGTTATTGTTAAAAATGGTGAAAGAAATGTTTAAGATGTTTTGAGTGAGATTATAAATGAGATTAAGAGAACTTTGAGAAAATAAGAAAAGACAAGTGTTTTGGATTTATTAGATCTATTAAAGGTTTTAAAATTTCCTATACATGTGAGTGTCTTAGATCATGTCCTTTTTATGATTCAAAAACCTAGTAAAATATATGAACACATTATGTGATAAGTATGTCCTGGGCCATTTTTATCTTATAAAGGATATTATGAAATACAATGGATATACATGGTTTAGGGAAAGAATGACTTATAGGTTATACTTAGCACTAAAATAACAAATCAAACTTAGTTTTAAGCTTTCATAAGGAGATAATAACATGTGTTTGAGCTAGATGCATCCAAGTTACGAAATAAATTAGGACATGGGTGTGTTCTTAGTCATATACTACAACAGACTAAAATTATGACCCCTTGTTCTTTACAAGCTATTGATATACATAAACTATGAAAAAGATAATCTTTTGCTTAACTTCAATTCCATATTACCTTGTTTTTTAATTTTTTATATCTTTTTAATTAATGATCCAAATTGAGATGATATTATTTAAGAATTTAAGGAATTACATTAAAAAATATGAAGAAATTTATAGATTTTAGAGGAAAATGATACATTCCACGCTCGTATACTAGCCTATTCCATAGAAGGATCAAGCATAGTAAGTGACATAGCTTGAGCCATGGTTGAAGTACACATTCATACCAGAGGTTATGTATTTTTTTAATAGAAACAATGAGATCCATGGTTTAGAGACAATCATGCCAAAAGATGTGTTTATTATCTGAATAAACTAGTGAAGCCTAAAATCTAGGCCATATTTATGTGATAGACCATATGAGAGGTGGTTTAGAAAACCTTACATAAGGGTGAAAATCTTAACTATTAGTGAAATACCTATAAGAAACATCTCTTTTCTTCTTCAAAACCTAAGGCTAGCTATGAAGAGGCTTCTTTGTCTCTTATGATGTAAGGCCCCAAAATATACCCTAGATAAAATGTTACATATTTATGAAAGTACATGTATGATATGAGTTAAAATTGTGCTATGATTTGAAAATGAAAGGCATGTGACTTGAATTTTGGTATTGATGGACCATATTTAGTGAATTGGAAGTAATTGAAGCCATTAGAGAATTGAGGTATTTAATTATACATTTGGACTAGAAAAATGGTCAAGAGATAAGTTAAGTTGGTACATGAAAATTAGAATGATTAAGCCTATGAGTTAGTGACATTTGGTATAATTGATGCATTGACATTTGGCATCATCCACTGTGTGACATTTGGTAGAATAATAAAAGGAAAAGTGGCTTAATTAAAATGTTGGCAGCTTAAATGGTGGGCAAATGGACTTCATGCTATGGTGTTAAGTTTCATCTGGTGGTAATGACACCTAGCACTAATAAGTGCTGAATCAACTAAGCTATTTGATGATTCTGCAGCACTCTCTCCACTCTTGCATTTTCTCCACCAAAGCCACTCTCTCTTCCTCTCAACTTCTGGAATTCTGCTGAAGTTTGAATCATCAACACTTGGAAGCTTTGTAAGTTACTTTTTTGTAAAGACGGTCTTATAATTTTATGTGTTATTATCTTGTTGGTGCTGAAAGTTGCACCTTAATCTTAGATAAGAGCTGAATGTTAGGGGGTGTTGGTGTAGCTGGATCTTTGAAGTGATTTGGAGTTGTTCTTTGAAGTTTAAAGAGGTAAGGGAATACCAAACTTGGTATCATATTAGAACATGTATTTTTTTATGTTTGAAGTGGATAAAATGTGTACTGAATTAATGAAGAATTGAGGTTAGAAACTTGATACATACTAGATACTTGTTAGAAGGAGTGGGTCTACTGAACAAGCACCGGTATTATACCATATCTTGACCTGTAGACATCAAAATGGGATAATTTTAAATTCAAATTAAATAGATACATATATCTACAATGTTCATGAAGGAATTAAATTTGATTTCTATCAATCACTAAGAGTTTTAAAAGTTAGTTTAAAGTTGAGTTCTAGTTACTGTTCATGGTTGAGAACAGCCTGTAGTATTTTGGTTATAACTCTCGGAATAATTAACCAAATTGTATTAAATTTATTTCGTTTGAAACTTAATACATATAGGAACATTTGTTTAGAAGAACATATTATTTAAAAATGTTAGTTTCTAGGACAGAATGGCTGTACAAAACTAATCCAAAAACCTATCCTGTGAAAACAATTGTTTGAAGGTTTCGGGTCACTTATCCCATAATTGTGGGAAATGGTTTTGTGAGATTGATGAACTATATAAGGTTTAGTTAATTTATTGGGTACGATAGGACTTAAATGGATTTGTTTAAGGCATGATTGAACTTAAATTGGTATTCGATGTAATTGACTAATAGTTAGTTTAATTATGCATTATTAATTGAGATTATAATGTAGAGGATGTATGGTTTAATAATGATGAATACAATGTTGAATTGCTTGGTGTGATCGTGAATGAATGAGTTGCAAAGGCTTATGTATTATGAATTGGATATGGATGTTTGTGAATTGGGAATTTCTGCGATAGTATTGTGATAATTCCAAACTAACAGTTGTCCGAGGAGTTTAATAGTTGGGGTCGAATTGGAAGTACTTTCTAATTGTGTGCATATACATAATGTGTGATGACTCAACACTTCTATTGATGCATAATTGCACATATTTGTATTCATAAGGTATGTTATGTAAATGTCAATAAATAAGTTCAATTAGAGAAAAATAGAATAAGGATATATGTTGTACTTCATCTTTTGTATATAATCCTGAAATCTGAAATAGTTTGTTTTAAAACTGCTGACTCCTAGTCGTGGGTAAATAAGCATGCCTAGAAGGGTTAGCAACTACTTCTGTAATTAGACACTAAGGTGTCTTCTGTGATCAGACACTTCGGTGTCTTCTGATTCCAGACAATTTTGTCTCTTCTGTTTTAGAGACTTAGGTCTTTTCTGTTTTAGATACGAATCATGGTATCTTTTGTTCTAATCCTATTACCAACTTCTGTAAAAGGGATTAGTAGGCTAATTTGTTTTGTATTTTAATATTTGCTTAGCTTCATTGTGAAATGACTAAGCTCTATTTTGATATAAACAAATTCTATTTTAATACAAACAAGTTTTGTTCTGATACTTGTGAGCTTTACCCAGAAGTAGATATATTCTACTCTAATATGATTTATTCTGATTTGAGATGCATATTGCTCGAAATGTGATTTGATTTGTATATATGAATATCAAATGACTGTTAGAGGCAATTGTCATTATGTATCATGTTTAGTTATTCCCCACCAAGCTATATGTTTAGTATGGTGGATTTGCACGGTGTAGGTTTAGATAGAAGGGTATAAAGACTGGGACAAAGATAACTACATTGGCCAATGAAGATTGTGTTTTGTTTGAGTTGTTCAGTTTTTTTTGGGTTGTTTAAGTTATAAATAATGTAATATGAGACTTGATCTAGTTTATTCAAAAGTTTGTAAACATTGTATTATAGGGTGGATTTGAACTTAAGTTATGTATTTTATAAAACACCGTCTCTATGATATGTACTGTTTTGTTAATGGTTTGTAATGCGATAACCTGAATTTAGAATGGTTTTAGAATCAAAGCATATGTTGGATAAACTCAGTGTACTGGTTAGATTCTGTTTTAAGTCAAATATAAATGCTTGGTATGTTTCAGTCCTATCTGAGGTGACATTTGCATATCCTTCCAAGGGTATGTGGGTGTTTCATATGAAATCAATTTCAAGCTTATTTTCACCACAAACCAAGATCTATGATATCATCTCAGCAGATCAAGTTATCAATGATTTTAGAAAGTTCATCAAGATTTGCTTATATTATGATTTTTCTATCTTTTCCTTTTTATTTGTTGTTTTGAACATGTTTTAACGCCTAATTTTTTTTTGTAAATTTAGATAGGAAAATCCTAGTGGTTAATTTTTATATGGATTAAATTAATTTGATTTATGAAATGGGATATATTTTTGTAAGTTATTTTTTTTGGTCTTAATGTTGATTTATTCATACCGACATCTAATCAACAAGAAAGTGGATGGATATAGTTCAAGAAAATGCTTCTTTAGTGTCTAAGAAAACCTATCAATCTAGAAAACATATCATAATCAAATTATTAAGTCAAAAGTGCTGCTAGGGGAAGTACTCACCTTGACATAGTTATCTGATTTGATCTCTTTTAATTAATTATCTTAACATTTATTTCTTTGGACATTTAATTTTATAATCCATTATTCTTCGAATTCATTTAAATTATCTTTTTATTTATTACGTTTAGATTAGTTAATAATGTTATACACTTATATCTACACCATTTCCTTATGGGATCCTTTCCTACTTACTATTGTAGTGCTTATTAATGATGGTTATGCTTATATAAGTTAGTGAGTGATAAATTTATAGTAGGAAAAACTTTCATGGCATTAAAATAATAAATAAATTATACCCTCACTTAGTTTTTTGTGTCATTTTCAAGAAAGCAACCACTTTTAGGAAACCTATTGACTATTTTCCCTATCTAAACATATAAGACACTTAGCCATAAATCATGTTTGAACCAAAAAAAATAATTGATAAAATAAAAGACCTCATGATAAAAAGAATTATAGATGCACATCTTCATAACTTGGATAGTTTTATACCTTATGATGATATCGAATCTTGTTTCTTAGTTAAAATTAATTCGAAATTGACCTATTGATGGTTAGTTTACCTCATAGTAGTTAACCCTAAACTTTAAATGGAAAGAATAAGAAAATTCTAAAATTCTAAATTCTTCCTTAAAAATTAGTTTCCACACTTTAAATACATTTAGCCTACCTAAGATATGACTATGTCCCAAATCATGGATACTTTTGTTTCTTCTAGAGAGCCACACAAGCTATGGCATGCCATTTTCTCTTAGAATATATATATTTTTGTAGCTTTTTTTCATGGACATAGGTACAGACGTGGGCTATGTCAATATTCAAAAATATTTTTTCTATATGATGTCTCTTTAGACAATATTTTCATCTCCAAGTAATTTATAGGGGACACAAATTAGTCTGCAAATGTGTGTTAAACTATATGGAACCAAAAATTATGACTTTCTTTATGATTGTTTTACAATGCTCTCTAATTCATAGCAAATCTCATCCCCTGGAAAAATCTTCTTAGTTATCTAAAATGATAGCAAAAATAAAGGTAAATCATAATTAAGCATGAAAATAAGGCAAAATCTTAAGAAAATTATGTATATTTTTCATTACATCAATACAAGTCTTTATTATAAAACTAAAACCAAGCTATAAAAAATTAAATAAGGTTTCATCTAATCTAAATATAAAGAAATCCAACCACTAATCATCCTTAAAATAATAAAAGATTAAAAATCACATTACAAGGTACCCCCGATGTTGATCTCAATCTTCTGAATTAATATAATTTCTTAAAATGATTATAACCTATTATCTTGTTAAAGAAAACACAAGATATGTGTAATAAAGATCTTTCTTCCTAAATGATTCTAACCCTAATTACAAGATGAAAAGATGACAAATTTAATTATAATCTACTTGCATTTTTAGGGGTCTAGTGTCTCTTTAGAAAAGGCCTTTTAGTCATGGGTATGGTAGAGAACAAAATCGTATTGCAAGTCGTATATCATGTTATTTCTTTGTAACCAATTAAAAAGTGGAATGTGGACTTTGATAGCCTATATTCTAGGTTGTATTTTAAAATGTTTCATCTTATTATCTCATACAGACTCTTACTCGACTGTGTATGACATTTTGTCATCTTCACCTAAGTTTAAATGCAAAATGTGCCGTTGCACATATTCATATATAAAACCACATTTGATTATTCAACCATCTATTTTTATCTAGTGTGTGTGATAGATGCAAAATTGATCATATTTATACCCTATATTTGATGTATTTTTGCTTCATATTGTATACTTTTATTGTAAATTTGGTACTTAATTCACTCTAAGTGTGTTTATAGAGTACAATTACCTTCATAAATTTAAATGAGAAGAATTTAGAAGAAAACACTACATAAAACAAAGATTCGAAGCACAAAAGGGATGCACGACTGTGCATCAGCTCGTACACTTCTCTCAGGCGTGCAAATTTGTTAATTCCAAAGATTTTGGTTATGCACGACTGTGCATCAACCCATGCATCTCCTAGAACCTTAGAATTTGTTATCAAAGGATGTGTTCAGAGGCAAATAAGGGGACATAGGAGGTGATTCCAAACATAGTGGCAATTTTAACTCAGATAAGTGGAAAACACAAACTGAAAGATCTATTAGAATACAAGATCAAATCTCTACCTTACAAGAATATTCGATAAAAGATAATCAATAATCAAGGAGATTTAGAATTATGAACACACTATTTTTAATTCATTTTTTCAGTTTATGTTTGATTTCGTGTTCTATCATATATAACTAAATGTTTTGTTATTGTTTAGGATAGATCCTATATTTATACTTTAACAATGTTTTGATTCTTTTATTAATGCAATTAGTATGATTAGTAAATTATCATCCAATTTTGTTTTTTTATTTATGTTCTAATAAATGTGAAATATTAGATCATATCCTAATTTTATACATAGAGATTGAGAAATCCTATTTATGAATAGATCTACAGTAATTGGAAGGAGTTGATTGCGACTCTAGAGATAGGATGACAGAAATCTTTTATATTAGGGTCAAACCTAATAGAGGAATTTATAAATTGATAAAATAATCCTATAAACTTTAACCTAAATAATTTAGTTGAAATTCTTAGGATTAGTTGTTAGTAGAATTAAAGTTAGCTATTAGCATACTATATGAATCTTCACGATCTAATAAATCAATAAAACAATTGCATAATAAAGATCAATTGTTAAGGGTTTTAGGGGGATTCAAAAGCTAGACAATAATTCTCGATATCGATAGTTTTCTAAGTGATTTTTATTTCTCTGTTCAATATTATTGCTTACTTTATTTTACTTTCTTTAGGTTTTATTCTCTTTAAATTTAAAATTCACAATCAAATTCGTAGATAGTTACTAATATTTATCATCTTCGTAGGATTGACTCGTACTTATTGATATTAACTATAACCACATCATGCACTTGCCGTTAATTCAACATTAACTAACTTATAAAAAGTCAATCAAGTTTTTGACGTTGTTTCTAGGGATGGTGATATTAGGAACACCTAAATACTATTACTGATATGTGCTTAATTGGTTATAAATTTATTCTATAACATTTAGTGATTATTGCTATGAGAATGCTTAGCATTGTAACACCCCACTCTCTCAGGACATGTACCCGACATCCTAAGTGATATCCAAGTACGAAGCCTACAAGAGTGGCATACTAAAATAGTCATCGGTTAAAACTCATTGCAAATTGTTTGAAACAATCTAAATATATGTGGAAAATCAATAATCAAATTTGATCCAACTTATGTATAAACAATTTCAGTCA
Organism: Erythroxylum pedicellare; assembly: GCA_027563575.1. Taxonomy (NCBI): domain Eukaryota; kingdom Viridiplantae; phylum Streptophyta; class Magnoliopsida; order Malpighiales; family Erythroxylaceae; genus Erythroxylum; species Erythroxylum pedicellare. The sequence continues at coordinate 43,484,385 of JAOQMP010000210.1, forward strand.
CAAAAATTACAATCATTATTGAACTCATCAGAGTTTCAGTAATCAATTGGGCTCATTACAGAACAAAATACTTGTAATCATAAAGTCATTTCATTACCAAATCATAAACATGCACTTTGTACAATTCTTGCGGAACATAATTCAAAACACAAAATTCACTCAAGACTTGGAACTCTTACTCGGAGCCTCTCTGGAGTTCCTTACTAAACCCTAAAAGCCATGTTGCAATTTTTGATGAGTTTTACAAACTCAGTTAAGTAACCATCCTCAGTGGCTCACTCATATAACAAAATTCAATCATTATATAATCACACAGTTCATATAGTCAAATAGTTCATATCAATTTAT
>JAOQMP010000210.1:43524419-43534805 GCA_027563575.1 Erythroxylum pedicellare
AAACTGTAACTGAAGAAGATAAAGTTACATGTAAATACATTTGCTTTCCAGGGCACTATATTTACATAACTCCAACATTAACTCTAATATATATAACTCAAATCTCTTTGTGCCCATGATTTGTTCTTATAATTCTTTAAGTATCTAATTCCTCAATGAGGTATTTTCAATTTCCCAATTGACTTCTTTCGTCGAATGATTTTCTCAAATCATTTGATTTTACCTGATTTTCACATGGATTCATTCTAATGCCTACTCATTCATACTAGTTTCTCCACACATTTCAATCTATTTGAGCCCTTCACTTCTTGTGTTGGTAACACATTCACTAGATAGAATTTGTATCTCCCAGACATATTTACACAGACTATAGCGTAGGCCTAAGTTCTCCTCACATTAGCAATAGCGTCACCTCGAATTCAAAAATCCATCACTTAGTTATATACTTTACAGTAAAAAATGCATATACTCGCAGTCACATATTTTGCATCTTATGCTTGAGTTTCGGCTAGGATTAGGACTCCAATATTCACCTTTGATTCATTAATAATAACTTCTAATTTGTTTCTTCATTGATTATTCTTAATGTAAACTATCTGATCTACTGAACCTAATTTAGTGAAATTCTTCTTTGAAAGAAGGTTTCTTACTACTATCATTGATACTGTTCATATAATCCTTATCAATCAACTGACTTAATCATCGCTTATCGATTATTCTTAGTACTTCACGAAGATCAATTTCTATCATCTTGGACACAATTATAATGATTTATGCATCAAAGCTCAATGATGTATTAAACACAATCGCATATGCTTAGGTGTGTATCATCAAGGTCATCCCATTCTATTTAGAGATTTATTTCTGATAGATCACTAATTATCTTACAATAGTAATACCTTGATCTTAATTGACCCTAGACAATATTTCTCTCTTTATTCTTGCCACGATTGGGGTTTCCTTGCATAGACATATGCCAACATCAACTTTACCTCAATTTTCTAGAATTTACCTCTTCTAGTGTTACATCATTTCATAACAATTCGACCACCATAAGGAGTGCATTCCCTCTTCCCATTTGATTCCTCATTTTTTTCTTAATCTTATGCGTACATAAAATCCTCTCTTATATGCATTTCTATCTTTCTCCTTACTACACACCATTCATCTTTTGTAAAGTCAATTATGTCTACTTCGTTCCCTTTTTATTCTTTCCTCATTTTTATCTTATCTTCCTATTGTCATTTATTTTATCTTCTACATGTTCCTCTTCAATCAATTTAGAATTATAAATGTATAAAACCATCACACAATTCTGATCTCAATTCCACTAATATATGCTTATGGGAGATTATAACCCTTGTCATATTTTTTTTCAAACAATCATTTCAAGTCCAAGTTCAACCTCTCAAAGTCACTTTCAACTTGGCTTGTACTCTTTATTCTCATCATTTCTACTTATATCCTTATTTTTCCTTAAACAATCCATGATAATGTATTCACATCTGTATCATATTCGAGGACATATCACCAAAATGCAATATTGATGCCATATTCAATAATACATCCACCAATACAAATACACTGAATCTTTATTTATTATATCTAATCATATACTATTTTTTATTTCTAGATATCCTTCAACCTTCCTCTTCTCACATTATGACTGATCATCATTCTTCTCAATGCTTCTAACAGCTCAAACTCTTAACACATGCTCATGCATCTAACTCATATGAATGCAACTCAGACTAGAGATTAGTTGCTACTGCCTACTATGACATGACAAAAATGCATGTACATTGACACATATTTCAAAAAATGCCTATATAAGATAGTAATTATGGGCTCTGATACCAACTAAATGTAACACCCCACTCTCACAAGACACATACCAGACATCCTAAGTGATATTCGAGTACATGCCCCGCTAGAGTGACATGTTAACACAGTCAGTCAGTAAAATTTCCTTACCAATTTTTTTGAAGGATAATCGTATGCGAAAATCAATTATCAAATCGGGCCTATTTTTATTTCGTAAATATTTTCAATCACAGTAATACAATCATCATAATTTCAATAGCCATTTGGGCCCAGTGCAAATACAAAAATACTTGTAGTTAAAATTTCATTACATTTCAAAGTCATTTACAAACCTTTCCAACTTGGAAAGTTATTACAAGCAAAAATACTCAAATACACAAGTTACAACAATTGTAGAAGACTCAATTTGATAGAAAAATAAGAAAATATAAATGCAGATGTAAACTAATCCCGACCTCTATCTTTCACTTATATGCAATGGCTCTACTCTCGTTTGCCTAACAGGGTACTCTTCTGAGCCTGAAAAATATTGCAAAATTTTAGGTGAGTTTTTGCGAACTCAATGAGTGACCATCCTCGATGGCTCACTCAATATGATATCACATACAATTCATCAGTTCATCAAATTAAGTCATATACATTACACATTCACTTATGCATATATCACTTGATCGTTCATTTCACATCTCACATTCAACACATTATAATTATTCACATCATGCACATGCAATGCACATGAGACTCACTTTCAAGTTATAACTTTGTTATGATCGAGTGCCTAACTGTCCCGTATCTATTGTGGATACCGGACTTATTGATAATTGTCCTATATCAGGCTCACTGATAACCATCCTGCATCCGTTGGGGATACCAAGCTCATTTTCCATAATGAGCCTTTGGCTCCTATATGTATTTTCTGAGCTCTAGGCTCTTTTTCACATGTTGAGAATTAAGCTCTTTTTCAGTGGCTACTCCGGCCACAACTACCTTTATCTTTTATGCATTCATGTAATGAAATGCATCACATATATTCAGTCAATTGAAAGTGCTTAATATCACACAATCATATGCACTATCACATTATCATCGAACTTTAGTCCAGTATTCAACATTTAAGTTGAGAAAATAGTTATTTTGTCTAATTCACATTCAATAAGCACTTTAATATTTCATTCACATTTCACAATCATCGGACCTTCTGTCTGGAAATCAACCTAATTCAGTTCACATTTACAATGCATAATTATTCAATTCATAATATAAACAAAACAAACAATAAAGTAAAACCATCTAGGTCTACTCACAGTACACTCCAGATTAGTATTAACTTCCATCATCTGGAAACATCTGAATGCGAACGTTTAACCTGCACATCACAATTATACAATACGCACATGGCATACACATTAATAATTACACAATCAAATAAACATTCGGTTTTACATGTATGCATATGTGTAATGTACAATGCATGCTCATTGACAATCCCGGGTGTATTATCAAATTTCACATTCCCAGTTTATAACTTAATTACTTGTCAATTTTTTTTATCATTCTTTGCTCTCATAATAACCCATTTCTCAATCACTTTTACTAGATACACTTTACTCCCCTTCTTGAATCAAAACTTCAATCATATGAACATATTTATTCCCATTAAACTCATGCTTTTTTTTTACTTTGACATCAACAATTCATTCACTAATGCGATTCCAACATTACAAGATCAATCATTTTCCAAATTCTCATTTCAGTCCTATATCACTTCCAAAAATCTAGACCTTTTGGTTAATTTTTCGTGATTATTCTGATCAATAAATGAAGTAATTTGGTAACACTTTATACTAGAAAAGTGTTCCCTATTGTCTTAAGCTTCTAATGACACCACAATCATTCAATTTGGTTTAGTAATTTGAAAGTTATACGTCAAACATTTTCGAACCATTCTTACTCTAAAACAGTATACTATGCATAACTTCCATCCAAAATTTTAACATCTAAGAGGCTAAATCAGAATTCGAATTCTCATATAATTTGTAAACATATGTCTCTAGTTTACTCCACATTAAAAATCATCAAAATTAGAACCCTAAAGATCTAGATATATTTAAAATGTCGAAGTATGTTCAGTAAAATAACACTAGTTCATACTATTCCAATAGATTCCCGCACTTTCCTTCAATTAAACCTTTTCCAATCAATTAAGAGTGCATCCAATTTTTTTAGAACGGTATAATAATGTGTTAGGAATCTATTGGCTTAAGGATCACTTCATTTGGAGGACGGATAACAAAGTTATGGCCGAAAGAATCAAACAAGGTTATGTCCTCAATCATATTGAACTTGTTTTGGGACAATTTGTATAATGTTCTCCATAGATGTCGAATTAAGGTCATATTATGACAATTTTGAAGAGGACTTCGATATCTACAACTTTTATGAAGACATAAAAGCAAGATTTTATCATCTAAAGGGTCAGAACTGGACCAGACTATGTAAGATGAACAGTACATAGAAGATGTTTAACAATTAGCATAACTTTCTCTAGAGATATCGGATCAAGGTCATCTTTAGATGGTTTGAAATAGAACTTCAAGATCTACAACTTTCATAAGATCTTGAAGATAGATTTGGTCATCTACAGGCTCAAAATTAGACTAGAATATGTAAGATGAATAGTACCCAGAAGATACACATCATCATCAGAAGATAAACGTCATCACAGAAGAGACACGTCATCACCAGAAGTTACACGTCATCACAGAAGATACACGTTATCACCAGAAGATACACGTCATCACCAAAAGATACAGTTTGTACTCCTGAGTATCTCCACTTATAAGGATCATAACTTCGACTCTGATGTCCAAAAATTTCATATTATATACCGTTGGAAAGCTATAAGGATAAGCTACAACTTTCTAGAGACAACTTTGTCTAATTCAACCTAGATTAATACAGTTTTTCTCTTGAAGTTAGAACACGAAATTTACCCTGATGCAAGACTTGAGAATTTTCACTATGCAAACTTGGAATGTCCTGAGCATAACCATTCAGCTACCAAATTGACTTCATTAAACTCTCAAATCTTAACTCATTCAACTCATCACATTTAACTACATCTGATCAGTCATAATTCTTATATTTCTTTTCCATAACATCTCACTTATGTATATATGTTGGGTCCCATTTTTGAAACCCAACTCTTGCTCAGATAACATAAATGTTGCGCACTGTTTCTAGAACCCAAGTCTTGTGAGATCATAATCACTAAACTTATTTCAATGAAGTTTCCTTAACCATCATCGAATCCTCTTCTTATTTTGATACCATAACTATGTTAAACCCCAATTCCGGAGCCTAACATTCCTTATCATAAGACGTGTTCTTGTGCTTGTTGCCATGCAAGGTTATTCCCATTTAACCCTTATTAATCATCCTCGGTTCATCCTCATTTCTTAATACCGTGGTATCAGGCCCTATCTTCCAAATATTTCTTATACTGAAGCAAATATTCTATGCTCAACTTTTATGTAGATATTGAGCATATTAGAGGCTAGGTTAAAATTTTTATTCCTTCAGATCGTTTGATAGCTTTATATCTCTAGTTTATGTAGACATAGGATTCTCCTCATTTGGAGGTTGGATAACGAAGTTATCGCTGAAAGAATCAAACAGGATTTTTTGACCTCAATCATATTGAACTTACCTCAGGACAATTAGCATAACTCTCTATACAGATGTCAAATCAAAGTGTTCTTTAGATTATCTGAAAGGGGGTTTCAAGATCTACAACTTTCATGTAGACCTTGAAGACAAATTCAAACGTCTAAAGGGTCATAAATGGACTAGACGATAACATTAGACGAAACCAATCAAAAAGCAGACAAATTGACAAACAGACGAGGCAAAGTAGACGAAGCAAAGCAAACGAAACAAAGCGGATAAAGCAAAGTAGATGAATCAAAGCAGATGAATCAAAGTAAATGAAGCAAAGCAAATGAAACAAAGCAAACGAAGCAAAAAGTAGACGAAACAAGGCAGACGAAGCAAAGAAGACGAAACAAAGCAAACGAATCAAAGCAGATAAAGCAAAGCAGACGAATCAAAAAGCAGAAGAAACAAGGCAGACGAAACAAAGTAGACGAATCAAAGCAGACGAGGCAAAAAAGGCAGATAAAGTAGAAAGCAGACAAAACACAAAGGCAAACGAAGCAGAAAGCAGATGATACAAAAAGCAGATAAAGCCAAAAAGGGAAGACGAAGCCAAAGAGCAAATAAAGCAAAAGCAGACAAATTGACGAGGGTAGACAAAACAAGGAACAGATGAACCAAAAGATAGACGAAGCAAAAGTTTTAAGATGAAACAGGGTCAACTTAAGACGAAGCAAGGTCTTAAGACAATGCGGGGTTAACTTAAGATAAAACAAAGTCTTAAGACGATGCAAGTTTAACTTAAGATGAAGCAAAGTCTTAAGACGAAACGGAGTCACCTTAAGACGAAGCAAAGTCAACTTAAACGATGCAACTCTTAAGATAAAGTGGAGTCAACTTAAGACGAAGAAAAGTCAACTTAAGACGATGCAACTCTTAAGACGAAGCATCTTTATAGATGATACAACTCTATAGCCAATATGATGTCATAACAGACAATACGTCTTTACAGACGATACATCTTTATAGATGTAATGATGTCATCACAGACGATGTGACATCATCATAGATGATACGTCTTTATAGACGATGCATCTTTACAGACGATGCATCCCTACAAACGTAATGACGTCATCACAGACGATGTGACATCATCAAAGACGATACATCTTTACAGACGATGCATCCATACAGATGTAATGACGTCATCACAGACGATACATCTTTACAGACAATATATCTTTACAAACGATGTATCATTACATACGATGCATCCCTACAGACATAATGACGCCATCATAAATGATATGACATCATCATAGATGATACGTCTTTACAAACAATACATCTTTATCCTCCTAAGCATTTCCCTTTCTAAGGACCATAACTCTAGATCCAGAGGTCCAAAAATCTCATACCATATACCGTTGGAAAGCTAAAAGAAAGACCTAAAACTTTCTAAAAGACAATTTGGTCTAGTTTAGCATAAATCAATCCAGATTTTCACCTTAAGTCATAACACAAATTTTATCCTATGGAAGGCTTGTAATTTTGCATCTCACAAACTTGGAATGTCTTGAGCTTAACCATTCTATTACCAGATTGACTTCATTAAATTCTCAAATCTCAACTTATTTGTCTCATCACATCCAACTATATTTTGATCAATCACAATTCCTGTCTTGCCTTCCTATGAATCTCACTTAGGTGTACGTGTGTATATGTATATATATCTCCATAAATTACGCTCAAACCATCTGTTCAAGCTGATAATCATCTCAATATCATCCATACACAATTCATATTTCCTTAACAACAAAAGAATAAGGTTTGTACAAGTCTTTGATGGCATTCTAAGCCACATTACAACATCATCTCAAAGTCTCAAATTACAAAAAGGTTCTTGAATAAATAAATTTGTTGCTTTCCTAAAATCAAGTTAAAATAAAAATTGAGCAAATTTGGAGAATTTCCTTTAGGCTCTTAATCACTTGATCTCTTAGCTATCACTTAAAGATGGGGTAAAAAGGGGATGAGTTTGAATGCTCGTGGGTAACAGTTTATAATAAAAGGATAAACAAAACTTTTGAAACCATTTTTACTTGTCATAAAAAATTTTCATTGAGCTCATAAAACACATGTTTCTTAAGCTTTCAGTCAAAATCCACAAGTTACAAAACATGAATGCATCAAACTTGTTAACATACATGAGAACATAAGCACATCAGAATGGTTTGGGTGGATCTAAAAACATGATGCACTACAAAATTCCCATAAGGGTCTTGTGTAGCCGAGAACTTTGGGGAGTCCATGAAGGAGCTCCGTGCCATTAGCGGGCAGGCGAGAGAGCGTGCACGTGACAGAACTTAGGGGACCACCACAAACCCACATAACAAATAATTTATGACTTGTAAACTTGTTGCCCAAAATGACACTTTTTCGAAAGCTTGCTTTTCATATAATTGATATATATCTTGAAAACCATTCTTAAAAAATGATTCCATAAACATGTATCTTTTTAGAAATCATTTGCAAAGTCTTTTCATCAAACATCAATATAATTCATACAGCAACGTATAATAATTTCACAAATCATTCAAGAATAATGAATGCAGCATTTATGATGCAATTGAAATCAGTAACTTCTTTGATTTAAGAAAAATAGTAGTGGCTTGTTTACTCTTTTGTAAACATATACCTACCTTGATTTCGTTGCTTAGAGACTTGCTTAAAATGCGTCTTCTCTTTGCAAACAACCTGAGGTATCCAAGATTCTTTCTTGTCACCAAATGAAGAGAACTTTGGCTTAAATGGAAGCTCTTCTCTTCCTCTACCTTTTTCTCTTCTTGAACCACCTCAAACTCTCTTTTGAAAGCTAAGAAAATTGAAACCTTAGCTTGTTTTCTCTTCTCTCGCTCTTTCAGTTTTTTCATGCTTCTCTCTCTTCTCTCTTTTCTCATCCACGTATCTAGCTTCTTCTAGAATGACCCAATTCACATTTTCTCCTTCTCTTAAACGTAAGACCACATTTTGGTTTTATCCTTCCAAAAATACCCCTCCTCTCTTTTGGTCTTCCTATTTTACCCCTTCTTTCATTTTCCTCCTAACTCCTTTAATCTTCTTAAACACCATATTAACACTAACTTAATTCAAATCTTTCCTTATATGCCTTAAGTTCTTTACCCTTAAGTGCCTTGCTAAAAATTACCCTTGAACATACTTATAACCTTAACACTTTAATCTAATCAACCTGTATCATATAATCTTTTTAACATCATCATAATAATTAACTCCACAACTTTCATAAAAACCTTATAATTGATGTAAATCATACTTATTCGTCAAGAAAAAAATTTAAGAGCCAACAGGAAAACTTACCTAAAATTTGCAATATTTTTTAGGCTCAGAAGAGTTACCCCGTTGGGCAAAGGGGAGTATAGCCACTACATTCAAGTAAGAGATAGAGATTAGGATCAGTTTGAATTTGTATTTGTATTTGTATTTTCTTATTTTTGTATCAAATTGAATCTTTCGCAATTATTGTAACATGTATATTTGAATATTCTGTTTTGTAATAACTTTCCAAAGTGGAAAGGTTTGTAAATGAGAATGATTTTAAGGGTAATAATAAATGTGATTTTAATGTTATGAAAGAAAAGAATGGGCCCAAGTTTGATTATTGATTTCTGCATATGCTTGTGCTATTTGTGAAAATTTTGTGCTAAGTTTTCGAGAGTTTAACTATTCTAGCGTGCCACCCTTCTAGGATTCACACTTGGATATCACTCAAGTTGTCAAGTACGTGTCTTGTGAGAGTGGGGTGCTACATTTTGATATCAGAGCCCAGAATTAGTATCTTACATGGGCATTTTTGAAATATATGTCAAGTTACATGCATTTTAGTCATATCATAGCAGACAGTAGAAATTGATCCCTAGTCTCAGTCGTATATGTATGAGTCAGACACATGAGCATGTGTTAAGAGTTTGAGTTGATATAATTAGTGAGAAGAGTGATGCTCTTTCAGAACGTGAGAAAATGAAAGTTGTGGATAATTAGAAATGAGAAATAGTACATAGTTAGATATGATAAATAATGATTCAATGCAATTGTATTGGAGGATGTATTATGGAATATGACACCAATATTGTACTATGGGGATATATCCCCGAATGTGATAAAAATGTGAATGTACTGTCATGGATTGTGTGAGGAAAATAGGGATATAAGTAGAAATGAGACGATTAAAGTGTATAAGCAGAATGTAATGAAAACATAAATTTGTTATGGTCTTAAGAAGATGAATTTGGAACCGAAATGGTTGTTTGATTAATGTGACAAGAGTTATGATCCACCGTAAGAAGATATTGGGGGAATTGAAACCAGAATTTCATAATGATTATACATTAATAATTTTGAATTGATTGAGGATATACATAGGGGAGATGAAATAAATAACAATAGGAAGATGAGATAGAAATGAGATAAAGAGAAAGATGATGAATCAAATAAGAAGAGTTAATGCACCCAATATGGTAGTTGAATTATTATGACATGATGTAACACTAGAATAGGTAAATTCTAGAAAAATTGGGGTAAAGTTGATGTTAGTATGTGTTAATGTGAGGAAACCCCGATCGTGTAAAAGATAAAGAGAGAAATACTGTCTAGGATCAATTGAAATCAAAGTATTACTATTGTAAGATAATTGGTGATCTATCAGAAATAAATCTCTGGATAGAATGGGATGACCTTGATGATACACACCTAAGTATATGTGACAATAATGATATCTACTACTTCATCAGGTTTTGGTAACTAGAACGTTATAACCTGATAAGAAACAATAAATATTGATCTTCTTGAGATGCTAAGAATGTCTGATAAGTAGTGATGGAAAAAGTGGAT
>JAOQMP010000210.1:43541584-43551584 GCA_027563575.1 Erythroxylum pedicellare
ATCAAAGAGCTAGACTGTTCCATGAAAGTTTTTTTATGGTTAGGCTCTGGATAGTGCAAAGAAAACTAAAGTGAAATGGGAGGAGGTAACAAGTGATTATTTATAACAGAGTTAGGTATGGAGGGTTAGGCATAACTTCTATAAATCTTTTGTAGAAAGTTCTTCTTTGTAAGAAAATATAGAGACTCTACACAGATAAAAATGCCATGTGGATTAAATGGATCCACGAGACATACTTACACTCTCATAACTTTTAACAACTCCTTGTTAATACAAATTATTTTTGGGTTGTCAAACATATGCTAAAACCAAAGATCTTATCTATCCTTTCATCTTTCACAAATTGGCCAATGGTTACAATATTTCGATATGGTTTGACAATTGGATTGATTTCAGTCCATTAATAAATAGGGTAGAGTTGGCACATCTCAGGAGTCGTGTTCCTCTTATGCCACAGTTTCCTCACTAATATCTAAAGGGCAATGATTTGGTTCTTTCCAAGGTTTCACTCAACTACATCAATATTTCTCAAGTATCACTCACAATAGCAACACAAATACAATAGTATGGAAACCTCATCCTAAAGGTATCTTTACAAACCAATCTTGCTATAGTAGACTACAATTTGCACACCAATTAGTTCCTTGGTCCAAGCTACTTTATAAGCAAAGCTTTATCCCCAAAGTCTCTATGATCACATGGTTAGTCATCAAAAATTGCTTAAGCCTTAAGGACGCATGGTATGGGAGTTATGATCCAATATGTGACCTATGCAAAATGGCAGTTGAAGATAGGAACCACCATTTTTGCATATACATTTACTCCAAATCTATATGGACCCAATTGCTCCACAAATTGGATGGTTTTTGTTGTTCATATGAATGGTCTACTATGCTCAATTGGATCATCAGTGTTTCCAAGCAAAGAAAGAAGGATGGCATGCTGCTGAAAAAAACTTTTACACTCATAATATACAATATATAGAGGGAAAGGAGTAGACAACTATACAGAAAGAAGTGCATTTCTAAATACCAACTAACAGCACACATTATTAATGAAATCCAAGCACTTGTCATAGCAAAGGATACAGTCCATAACTTGTCCGATAGGATGAAATTGTGCTAGAACCTATAACTCACCATCTTAGTTTTCCAACATCCTAACCTTTGTGTTTTGACCATTGTGATGTAATTTTTTATCATTCCTATTAGAGACCTCATTTTAATGTTGTACATAGTTTTAATATTTTTAATGAAAATTTCTTTCAATTTTTTTAAAAAACTTTAAACTTTATCTGTCTTCTTTTTTAAATTACATCTTGTGCAAAAATCATTCGAAAAATTAACCAAAAAATACGTAAATAATTTATAGCAAAAGAACTCGATATAAAATATAGAATATGAAAAAATATGAATATTATTACTCGATCAACAAATAAAAACTGAAAATGATTTAATGCAGAAACAAAAATATAAACTAATTTGACCAAAAATTATCTAACCTTGTAACGTGTTCTTGACCTAATAACCCTAACAAAAGATTAATTCTAATTCTTGACCTTATAACCCTAACAAAAGATTAATTCTACAAAAAAAATTCTAAAAAAGGAAAATAATAACAACAATTTATAGAATATAACACTGAGTTGCATTAATTTGTAGCACTCTCTCACCCAACTTAATAGTAAGTTGTATTAATTTACATCACTCTCTCCTAGTATAAACTTACTTTCAACAACACCAAAAACTCTACGAAATGCTTCAATTTTAGGTTTCGTATCAACAACTTGATTTTCAGTTTGTATCTTTTGCACGTCAATATCTTGAGATAACGCTTTCTCTACGACAAAGTGGAAATGAGTTTTATTGTGTTTTTGTGCAGCTATGAAACATCGAATTTTTAGAAAGCTTTATTGCAATTTCATTATCGTAATAAATGAGAGTTGAGTAGTTTTAAGTTAGAACATAATTTTTGAATGAGCCTCTTAAGTCAACTACACTATCAAATGATTATTGTTGCTACTATATATTCTTCTTTATAACTTGAAAGAGATATATTACCTTTATTTTACTACATTTTCTTATTCCCAACTTAAAAGAGCTACAATAGCTTATTTTTTACTATGCCATGAGATTACAACTAAACACGTAGTAAAATAGAAATATATTGTGAAGCATACGTCATTCATGTCATCAGTCCAATCAGAATGTATAAAACAACTCAACATATTTTTATACATGGAAGTTATTGGGTTAGTCTTAGAAATGCAGGCTTATTAAAAATATTTTTTAAAAAAAAGACTTAGTAAAAATAACTTACTTAAAAGTTAGGTATATTTTTGGTAAAATTATTTTGACATTCAATTTAGTAAAAAGGGGTGTTAATTATTTAAGCAAATATCTAGTTGAACTTTGTGATAGTGATTTTGAAAACTTACCTTGAGGTGTCTCCCTTTTATAAGTAATCCTTTAAGAAATATACGTGGACTCAAACTGCTCCAGTAGAGTTTAGATCTAACTTTTACTAAAAGGCTTAGTTGATTTTTGATTAGGATTCAACTCTTTATATAGATGAATCCTATTTCAAATGAATTTACCTTTTCTTTTAATAAATAAGCTTCTTATGTACGCTTTTATCCATATGCTTAAAGGAGGGTGTTAGATTGTACTAAATAAATTGGGTCCACTTTATACTTAGGGGTTTATTCAACACTCAATAAGTTTTGATCCAATTCAAGTTAAAAATATTCATAAATAAATTTTATACCTACTAAAGATGGAATTAATACAATACCTTTGCTATTTACTTTAAGAAATATTTCATTTTCAATTATGACATTGTTGTTGAAGCTTTTATCAAGTCTTCCAAATATTGATTCATCATGTGCCTTATGGTAAGTGCAATCTGATTCCATAAGCTACTGATGATTACTAGTGCACATTTATGGTGATATTACAATGAAGAGACACTCATCAGTTTATGGTTCCTTTTTATTTTACAACGTTTGTTTGCTATTGAGGTCCTTTACTTTTTCTTTTGAATAAATTTATCCACTTTTCAATAGGCCTATACAAATAAAAGCTTGGAGAATAGTTACTTCTTTCATATTGTGTGCAAAGTAACAATCTACTTTCACCCTTTTAATATGCATATTTCTTTTTTCGAAACGCCTTTTGTTTACTTTTTCCTTCACCTTTACTTGATGTTTGAAGTGGTTTGGAGCTAGCTTTGAACACTCCCTCAGTCTACTTTATCAGTCTTAAACTTCTTTGTTCTTATGCTTGTAGAAAATTCATCAACTCCATTAAAGTGAGTTAAGTCATATCTCTTGACTCTTTCAGAGTTGAAATCTTGGCTTCAAACTTTATAGGACACCTATAAGTACATTTTCAATAATTCTTCTACCTTCAACAACTTATAGAAGCAATTTCAGTTGGTGAAGTTATAAAAGCAATTTAAGTTGGTTGACCACCTTTATAAATATGCCATTATATTTTTTAGCAGTTTTAGCTTCACTTATCCTTAGCATTTTAGATTCTCTATAAAGGTTAAGATCGAAGATGCTTAGTTCTTTTAAAGTCTTAGAACTCTTCCTTGATCTTGTCCTAGGATTCTTTTCCGATTTCATCTATCATTATTTTTACAAAGATAGCATCTAAAATTGAAGCTTATATTATAAAGAATGCCTTATACATTTTGATTAATAAGATTCTTCATTTGATCTGTAACAGGATTATTTGAAAAAGTTAATGCATATGTTCGAATTTTTACTACATTCCATAAATCAAAAGATTTTAGGAACATTTTCAGTTTGACAATCCATAATTGACAGGTTTCTCCATCAAACATTAAAGGAGCTATTTTAGAGAAACTGAGGGAGCCCATTTTAGTCTACTAGTTATTAAAGGTCTCTTGCTTCTTTTCTAGAAGGTTAGGAAGTTCAATATGATTTTCTAACTCTCGCGGACCTTTAAGAGATAAAACCTATGATACTATGATTAAATTTACTTCTGAATGTATATAAAACCACACTCAATGCAAGAGTAAGAATAATTTAAATGAGTAGTGAGTTATAATGGATATATATATATATATATAAACAATGATCGACCCACTTTATTTTTCATGCCAAATTGATATAAATACAAAGTAGTATATCAAATAAAATTAAATCATCCTATTAATGTTCTGGTTTTTTCTTTTAAAGACACAAAAAGTTTGTAACAACAAGTAAATGGCATATTAATGTAGGTTACATTTCTTTTTCAACTTACAACTAACATGATTTTTAATACAAAAATGGATTAATCAAGCTAAGGTACATAGTATGTAAGTTATATTTGAACTAAAAACACTTTAAATAACATTATAATAAGATTAAAAAAACTTTTAGTCTAGATTGATCACTAAGTCAATATGAAACTTATATTTTCCTTTGAGTTGTTCAAATTATTGAATTTGTAATTCCACCTTGGACTCACCAACTTTTAATTAATTGAACTGTTAGATTAACTTCTCTTAATTTAATTAACCTTTAATTTTCTTAAATTTACACCTGAAGACTAAATCACAAAACTGAGAAGCAATAACTTACTATTGCTCACTTTGCTCATTTGTCGATATAGACTTTAATTTTAAAGAAATGATTATGCTTTTTCTAATTGGATTGTAATTGTAACAAATGAATAAAGAGAAAAGACACAAAAATTTTATGTAAAAATTTATAAGCAAAAAATGATATGATTATGGTCAATTAAAACTAAAATTCCACTAGTTAAAATAATATAATTATAAAATATACGAGAAGAACAATCTCACCCAAATTGATAAAATACTGGCTAAAATAAATGATCTATAATAAATAATTATTTTTGGCATAATTTCCTTTCTTACCTTCTTATCTCTCCCCTCACTCCTCATTAAATGCTCCTTCTCTCTCCTTCCTCCCCATTTTTATCTTCTTATCACTTAACACTTCGCTTTCTTTTACTTTTGTGCATATAAAAACTTTCATAATTTTTTTAAGGCACTCCATCGTTTGCACATACTCGTTTCTATTTAGACACCATAAACACATTTTTTTCCTTTGTTCTAACTTCCTACAAAATGTTGTAATAATACAGCATTAACCCATGTTTATTTTACTCTTCCACTCCATCTTTCCATATGCTTTTAATAGACATGATATAATAAATCTCCCTTTATCCCCACAACGGAAGAGTATCCATATTGGCTACCTATCTGCAAATATTAAATTTCTTTATAGGCAAATCCTTTGTCATCAAGTTAGATTTATCATCACCAATATGGATCCTTTTGATCCAAGAACATCTCCAATCTAACAATATCATACGTTAAAATGCTTTGATCTTGATTAGAATTGTGGGTTCTTATAGAGGTTAATAACATTTTATGCCACAATAAAATACATACTTTTTTTAGTAAATAAACACCATATATTCTATATGCTTTATATTTGAAAGAACGTGTATATTATTTAGACCAAAGAGAACATACCTTTCCAATTCCCTTATTTGAGAACTTAAAGCAAGATTATGTTTTAATCTTGGAGCTTGATAAACATCCTTGAGAAAAACAACTCTATCTTCTTTAAAATGACCTTTAATTATAGAATGCAATGAACTATTAGTTTTTATAATGGCTCTATTCACGCTATAGATGATAATCATATATTCGATAGCAAAATAACATTTGTAGTTGTATGATGAGAATAACTAGAATCAACTTTCTTTTTGTAATTTTAGTTAATAAAAGGATTGAAATTTGTAAATACGTTAGTCTAATGCACTACAGGAGTCTATTCTTTGGTTTATCAATAACTTCAAAAAAACATTTTCCCAATTTGGTTGTTTAGATTCACTACCTTCATCTATAAAATTTTCTCCTTTTTTCTTCAATTTTACATGCAGGTCAATCTAACATGGCCTAATTTCTCACATTAATCACATTTTACTTTCACTAAAAAAATCATATATGATGTGTCCCAACCTTCCACGTCTATGATAGGCTACGAAAGTTATCATGAGTTACCTCTTATTATTAGATTGGTTTCTATCACTTACATAATATGTTGAGGAAAAACTCTTTTTCCTCTAGTCTATAGTATTAGTTATATATAACTTGTTTCACTAAAACTTCCTAATTCAAAATTAAATTTTCTAACTCAAAGATTGATCATCGAATTTCTTACCCTTACATTGAAGATATAAAAAGCATAAACACTTTTCATAAATAAAAAAATAAGATGATGACACAAACATGGATTTCCCAAAAGCCCCTTTATATTAAGCTCTAAATTTTATAAATTCTTAACCTCTAAAAAATTATTTTTTTAGTTGAAAGATTACCTTATATTATTATGCCTAGTTTGTTCTCAAAATATTGCACTTAAGTTTTGTTTTTCTTAGTAAAAAACTTCTAAGTGTCTCTTGCACTTGTTTTGATGACTTTAGATCATGAACATACTCAATGTACTCTTTTTTATTGGCATTTGCAAAGCAGTTAAGGTTTTCCTACACTTGATCTTCCATTTCTTCTATAGCTCACCATTTTGGGGGTTACTTTTTTGAATTATTAATTCATCTCTATAAATAAGATCTTATAAATCTTGCCTTATACATAAGCTTCCATATATAACTTCTAGAAATTATAATTATTACCAATGAGCTATTCTATTAAGGCATAAACTTCCAACATTTATCTTTTTTGTGTAACAAATATTCTTTAAGTGGAAGATTATCTAGGATTGTTTATAGTTAGTTTGTCATTAAAGGATTGCAATTAAGTTATGCTTTTCTTAGGAACAAATTTCTTAAGTGTCTCAAACACTTATTTTGATAACTTTAGATTATGAACATACTCAATATACTCTTTGTTAATTGATGTATGCAAAGCAAATAAACTTTCCTATACTTGATCTACTATTTTCACTGCAACTCAACAATTTAGGGGTTACCTATTGGAAATATTGCTTCATCACCAGAGACAAGATCCTATAAATCATACCTTAATGATAAACTTTTATCCATGATTTTTAGTACTTATAATTATTACTAATAAACTTTTCTAATAAGACATGAGATGTCACACTTTTACCATTAATCTTTCTTGGAATTGATATTACAAAAATGTTTAGAGCAAAAGAATTTAGTATAAAGTAGAGAATGTGAGAAAAAAATAGTGTTATTACTCAATCAAAAAAAATGGAAACGAAGTAGTACCTTAAGTATAATTACAAAATTCAATTTATATTAAAAATCTCCTAAGGATTCTCAAAAAATTTTACTAAAAAATAGCTAATATGCACCTAGACTTGTTCCCCAGATAAAATATCAACTGAACTATTAAACTCCTAAAAAATTAAAAAAATAAAAATAACTTATAAACTTGAAAAACATAGACAGATAAGAGAAGTTTTTTACGAACATTATTTCATTGATATAAATTACCTGTATATATACAAAAGTTAGTCATCCTCAATAAGAAAGTTTTAATTATTTTTATTCTAACTGATCCAAATAATGTAGCTTCCTATTCTGTTAAGTGATTCCCTAAACTACATCTTTCTTAATATATTTACATTTTTGTAACACTCCCCTTTAATCTAGTGCGTAGATATTAATCATGCCCAACATGATAAATATGATTAACCTGAATCCTAAGTCAATTTTTTTAAAATATCACACAATTGTTTTCTAGTTTTCACATAGTATATGGAAATTAAACCATGATGTAGTTTTACTCGAATAAAGTAACAATCAATTTCTATATTTTTAGTTCTTTTATAGAATATAGGATTAGACATAATGTGGAGGGTAGTTTGGTTATTACACCATGGTTTTGTTGGTACTGAAGGCTCAATACCAATTTTAATCAACAACTGATATATCCATATTGTCTCACAAATAGACTATGCCATAGCTCGATATTTTGTCTTTACACTTAAATGTGAGATAACATTTTGCTTCTTACTCTTCCTTAAAATAAGATTTCCTCTAATAAAAACACAATATCCCAAAGTGGATCTCTTGTCAACTTTAGACCCTACCCAATCTGCATCTAAATAACATTCAATATAAGTATATCCATGATTTTTATAAACAATGTCACATTCAAGAGCTCCTTTGAAATAACACAAATTTTATTTTAAAGCAACCCAATAGTTAAATGTTGGAGAAGATATAACTAGCTTATAAAACCCATTTTCATTAGCCTTATTTTATAGAGGTAAATAGATCAAGTTACAAGTAACGTTATCATATAAAACATTAATTTCCTCTATCATAACATTATGCTAGCTAGAATGAGACAAGGCTTCACAAAAAGTTTTAGGAAGTGAGATGAAATCAAACGGAATAAAAGAACAAAAGGAGAGATAATAAATGATCATAATATACAATAAAGGAAACAAGATAAGTACACTAATGTTTACTATCTAATTATGAAAGTACTGGTCTAAGATATGAATTAAGAGGATCTTACCACTGAGAATAGACATGAACAATAAGAGGCTTAGCAAGAACAACAATAGAAGATGTGATAATATAGATATTACTAGATCATCATGCTCCCCCTAACTGATACAAGTAGAGGTTGGATAATAGGTACGAATTCTAAGCAGGTAACATTAACAGATACAAGATACTCTAAGTTTAAAATAATACCATCGACAAAATTTTTATCTTTGAGAATAACCAAGGAAAATGCATCTATGAGATTTAGGGTCCAATTTTGTGACCTGTGGACAAACACCTTGAATAAAGCAGGTGCAACCAAATATTCGAGGTTTAATAACAAATAATGACTTAGTAAGAAAAATAACGTCGTAAGGGTTCTCATTATGAAGAACATATGAAGGCATTTATTTTATCAAAAAATTAAGTTGTAGAAACTGCATTGGCTTAAAAATTTTAGGAGCATTTATTTGAAATAATAGGGCTCTTATTGTCTTAAGAAGATGTCTATTCTTTCTGTTTACTACATCATTTTGTGATGGAGTAACTATACAAGATGTTTGATGAAGGATCTCATTCTTGGTCATATAGGATTGGAAAGGTGCAAGCAAGTATTCTTTAGCATTATCACTTTATAATATGCAAATTATGACATTAAATGGGTTTTAATCTTAATATAAAATTCACAAAAAATTAAAAACAATTAAGAATGTCTTTTTATTAAATATAACCAATTCATTCAAGAATAATCATCCATAAAGGTAACAAATAACTGAACAAGGAACCCAAATATCTTAATGAACCAATTAAAAAAGAGAGTGAACTATTTTATTGACTTTAGGACTTGAGCTAAAACAATTATGTTTTCTAAAATAACATGATTCACAATCTAAGGAAGACAAGTTACGGTATAAAGCATCCTAGTTTTTTAGCAAAGCAAAAGAGGGATGCCTTAATTGACAATTTACCTTGAAGGGAGTCACAATCCTAGAGCAAGCAATGGACTTTGTTATTTGCGTATTAAGGATGCAAAGACCTCTGGATTCATATCTTTACCAATAATAAGCTTTGTCATAAGATCCTGAAAGAGATAATAGTCAAGAAAAAAATGAAACACAACAATTAAGTATACAAGTAAGTTTGTTAATAGAAATTAACTTAAAAGACAAACTAGAAAAAGTTAAGAAAGATGACAAAGGGATTAATAGAGTTGTGGTGACTACGTCGGACCCAAGAATATGAAAGTTTGACTAATTAGTAAAAGCAATGGGAGAATTAGATTTACGTAGCTAAAATGTAGAAAAGACACCAAAATTATCTGTCACATGATTTATGGCACCAAAATCAACGACTAATTTGAAGAGGAAGTAATAAGATATGTATTTGGTTTACCTGGCTCAATAATAACGATGATAGGGGTAGATAAAGACTTCAATGATTCTTGATATTGAGAGAAATTAAGAAGTTCATCTGCAAAAATTAAGTTAGACCCTTTAGATATATTAGTAGTAGTTAAAATGTGAGTT
>JAOQMP010000210.1:43556584-43561572 GCA_027563575.1 Erythroxylum pedicellare
GTCATTCCGACTCAACCCCAGTAACCCAAAATAATTAAGGTCAAAACTCAAAAAAGTGTCAAAATAAGATAAGATTAACGTTTTTCAAATTACTCTACTCCAAAAACCAAGATTTAACAATTTATCATAGTCTAGTTGGTTAGGACACATAGGCTCTCATTTGAGAGACCCAAGTTTAAGTCCCAGAAATAGAATCTATCAAATTATTCCCCTTTTAATATTCTTTAATTGTTTAATAGTTATCCTAATAATTAACCTATAATATGTGGTATAATTTTTTTTTTAAAAAAAGTAACCAAAACGACATAGTTCGTCATATGTTGGTTGTATTAGAAAAAAATGATGTGTATCAGGCAATCCTTTTTCTTCCTCCTTACAATAACCCTATAGAAAAAGTTTACTAAATTATGAAATCTCAATGATGACTTCGTCACAACAATATGATAAGAAGAAAATCGCTCGCACGAAATCAGTACAATGTAGGCATAATCCTATTTTATTTGGTTTTGGTTTTTTTTTTTTTTTTGAATGATGGAAATTATGCATAAAGGCAAAAACAAATGAACCATAAGGATCCATGTACGAAGATGATGCTAAGATATGTAAAGAAGATCAAAATCCTGATCATGACCTTATAAAGTTAGGTTCTTCAATTGTTTAATTTCAATCTTTTACGAATATTTTAATTGGAGAGAGAAAGTATGAACAGTCATAAGGTTATATTATCCACATGGAAAGTTTTATGGAATACGTCAATTACATTAGTAAAAAAAAAACGAAAATGACACTTTGACTTGAACTATTATGTTTTAAGGGATTAAATCACTTAATTGAAAAGTTTAAAATATTTATAATAAAGTGAAAAAAATTAAAAATATTTGACACTTTTTAGGCTTTATCTTGTTTTGTTATGTTTAAAGGAATATTATTCATAAACTGTTACAATATGGCTTTTAACTCTACATGACCACGAACTATATGGGACAGCTAAAAATAGGGGTGTCTTAACTCCAATAAAATGAGGGTTGGTGATCAACTTCTCTGTGGATGGTATATGAATGAGTCTACTAAAAAACTAAATTGCCCTTATAGTATCTTTGATATTATCAATTTAGTCTACCTTTGGATGTGGCCTAACAGGGTGAGGAATTATGCTTTCGAAGTGAGGCAATTATTCTAAAATAATAAGAAAACCGACCGGAAATATAAGATGCTTAATAGTGATGTAACTAATCTAGATAATTGAGACAGCTATAGAAAAAGCGATGATAATCGCAAATTGAGATTGAGAAATATTTATTTTTTAATAATAAATTATATTTTAATAAAGAACCTAAATCATAAATAAATATTTCATCGATTCTTTTGCAGAAGATATATGAGGTTAGAAACTGTATTTTTAATTTTAACAAACTCCTTCAGTGCTGTCATGTAAATGATATGATGTTATATGCCTTAAGGCATATTGTGTGTGATGAGTCAACCATGCAAGGAATGTAGTAGGGACTTGGTATAATTAGACTGTAGTATAATTAGACCGACCAATTATTGATTGGAGTAACCTCAAGTAAGAAGCTTTTCTATCACAACTTTGCATTATATCACTTTCTTTTTCAGAAGCAAGATAATGGTATAAAATCCCAAGTGGGTTTCCTAGCTTTATTCTCCACCACTGTCCTCTCTCAGTTGTAGTTGGTGGGTTGTCCTTGTCTTTAAGGATAACTGGAAGCACTACTCATCCACAAAACCTTTTTTAAGCATACCTAAAGCACACCTAAGCATCCTCAAACATTCTAATCATCAAACCACACTTGCACTGGTTTCCAAAACTACCCTGCTGAGATTATAGACAATTAATTGATCAAACCAAGTCATTAGCTAATCATAAACATGCATTTGCCAGTAAACCAAGAAACATTATATTACAAAATTTACTTCAGAACCTGACCAACTTATACTCAGTTGTTATTAGCTAGCCTATTTATGTTCTCTTTAATGGTAAGGATTAGCAAGAGTTTTTGGGTATACAAATTAAAGGCTTTAGAAATTTCAGGTCTATAGAAGATGAAGATAGACCAAAACTGTGCCTTCCATTGTTAGCTAATTGGTTAAATACATAAGTTCTTAAAGTGTACTCTTACGGATATTGTCCATATTGCAAATTAAATTTATGTAGAATTAAGTAATTTTATCATTATTTAACTTAAAAAATCACACTACGGCACTGTGAATATTTAACATTTTCTACATTTTCTGAAAAAAGAATAACTTATTCGCTTACAATAATAATGATAATAATAATTTATTCATTTAAACGTTAATAGGCATTGCATTTAGAACTAGTAAACTTATTTTTCCTTTTGAGTATATGTAAAGTTGAGGGCGATTTGAATAACTTCCACTGGTGTGGTCATATCAACGCAGTTATCTCGTTTAATTCTTATATAAACCCACTAACTTCATAGACCTCGTGCCCCAACAACAGAAAAGTGGTCTCATTCCACCTTTTTGCTTCGAATTTTAAACTAAAAAGCCAAACTTTTGAACACCCTTTACTTAATAAACCATCAAATTATCAGCTTATCTCCAGGATTGCTCGCTCTAAGTAACTTTAATTGTGGTTTAGAATATAGATAGGACGCTTTTGTTTAGGTTACTCTCTAAAGAGCAACAAGAGGCTTTCAAAGATTCCAAGTTGCTTAAACATGGGCCTTATGCTTCTCAAGAAGATGACTCTTTTCTTCCTTCTGGTCTCTTCATCATTTCTATCAGCTTCTGCAGGTGGGTTTTTGTTATTATTCTCTATATGCAGTCTTAACTGGTGCACATTATCAGAATCTTTCACCACAGAGGCGATGGACTCAAAGCAGCTGCACAGGACTAAACGTACCAAAACAGAATTAGCCAAAGTTCAAAAAAAGAATTGATCATCACTATCCGTCAGAGTTACAGCCACTCTACTATATGCTAAAGAACATCACAGCCAATGTCACATTGGTCAATTTGTTTGTTTAGTCGTCCCATTAGGAGACGATCATTTAATATTCGTAAATAGCTATTGTTATTTTCTGCTTTCACAGGTCGACGATTCAAGCTCATGAATAACTTGGTGGAGGAAGGTGACGAGGTTTGTTACCAATCATAACACTCACTTGTCTAGGTTGATCTAAACCTGGAGTTTGCTTCCTTAGCAAGATCAGTGTCTTAACTCTTCCAAGATCTAAAATTTATAACATGTTGCAGTGTACATATAATCTCTAAAAGCATTGTTCTATGGTGTTATTTTTCAGGAATTAGCAGTCGAGTTATCAGAAGATGGAGTGACTACAGTTCATGAAAGGCTTTTAAGAGCAAACACTAAAGACTACGGAAAATATGATTCAGCACCAGCTCTTGTTAGGCCTCCTTTCAAGCTCATCCCAAACTGATCGTGATCGTCATCAACATCGCTTTTATATAACAATCAAGGTCCCAGAGTACGTAGCAGCTTAAGCTTATATATACCTAAATAAAAACAGATACTCTATTATGTATGTTTGTACGTACCAAGTCCTAGGATATATACCTCCGAGAGATGCATATACTAAGTTTTGAGTCCCAATTCCCTCGCGCCATCTACGTGTAAATTTCAGTGCTATAGGATAGCATATAGTTATATCAATGTTTGTTTGTACGTACGTATAAATTTCTTTACGTCTATATATATATACCAGTGTGTGAGCTTAGTTATGTCGAGAGTATGAGACTTTGCGAAATATTCATGCACATGGAAATTGGTACACTAAGATTTGGAAAGCTATGGGATAAAACATATACAGTATGTGCACACGATTGAACCTACTTAGTTTCTGACGAACAATACAGTTAAGTTTCGCATATTAGGTTCTTTTTCTAAAGCATAAACAGAAAGGAAGCACTAAAATTCTTAATGATAAGCACATATAATAAGTTCAAAAAGGTGAGTGTATTGGATAAGAAAAGAAAAAATATGAAATCACTAAAAAGAGATTTACAGGATTTTACAAGTCTTTTATTTGATGGATTAACCAAAAATTGGTAAGTGATTTTGTTCTTAATCAATTTATACAAGGATGAAATAAAATTTTATTACATTAGTATCACTTGTATTCTAATAATTATGACTCTTGATTTGTTGACGAATGATTATTATACAAAACTTATTATTCATTAGAAATAACTTATCCTTAATAATTAAATTAAAACAATAGTGGTGGCAGATTCTCACAAGTAAATACTAGTCTCAAATTCTTACAACTAAACATCCTATAATTTGTCTTGTAAATTTTGAACAAAATAAGTGTACTATTATTTATTATTTGAAAAATACAAAAGGATAAGTATTAAACTTATTTCACTCTATAGTTTGTCTTGTAAAAGAAGTCTATAGATATTTGAAAAATACAAAAGTAAAGTTTCTATTATTTATATTATACTTACCATGTTTGTAATATATTTTGTTTTAAATGCACTTAATTTTAGTTTATACATCCTACCACGTTTTGTTTGTTTTTCCCTATTGACGATTTGCTTTAAACGCCGCCTATGTTATTTTGTTCAGATTCTAGAAATAAGATTAAGTGATGATAAAGTAAAACAAAAACAAAAAAAAAAGGGCCTAATGAAATTGTGAAAACTAGAGGGAAATTATAAGAATCCCATAAATCATTTTGTTTAAGGGCTGCCTTTCTACCGTGTAAAGCAAGAAACACAAAATTAGTTGTGATAATACGTTAAAAGCTATTTTTGTGTTGTAACTTTTAGTGTTCGTCTGCTGCTTTTAGTTTCAAAAATCTATTTAGTTATTAGTGTCATTGTATCATTATATATTAGGTAAACTTTAAAGATAAATTATTTTAATTAAATAAAATTTTTTAATCTCTTATATAATATTTATTAATAAAATCATTTTATTTTATTAAAATAAATAATTTAAAAATTAAATTTTATTTATGAATTAATATTTATTT
>JAOQMP010000210.1:43577073-43603415 GCA_027563575.1 Erythroxylum pedicellare
GTTGAAGATTGTTGATAGGCATGTGTTTGTTTTAAGGCTTCTTCATTATCAATTAAAAATGATTGTACTATACCTGAGGTTTTATATGTGACAAAATTCCATAATAATTTTTTGTTTTCTAATTCTAAAAATGGTTTTTCTATTTGTAATAAAAGTTGTAATTTACTTATCCATTCATTGAGTAATTGTTGAGGTTGTATTACACAATCTAAATTTAGAACTCCATCAGGACCTAATTTTATATATTAGGGAGTATATTCAATAGGATATTTGCGTATTTTTGAACCTTTTTTATAATATCCCTGTCTATTTATATTATTAGTATTATTAGTATCCCAATTTGTCCATGTATAAGAATCTTGATCAGATTTCTTTCTTTTATCTCCACTAATATGTTCTCTTTTTATATGTTGTCTTCCTTCTGGTAATGGTAATTCTCTAGATCTACTACTTTCAGGTTGATCTTCTCCAGCATGCATTTCTTCATCTGATTCATAACCATAAATGACTTCATCGTTATCTGTTATTTGATGTATATTTTCATTATCTGGTGCTTGTAAGGTTAATTTTTGAATTAATTGTGTAATTTCTGTAAGTTGAGATTGTATATTTCGTTTAACTATTTCTAAGGCTTTGATATTTTCAGGTGCCGTATATTTTCTGCCGTTATTTTTAAATTCTCCATGGTTTAATTAAAGTAAAAGATTTCTTCTTAGGTTTAGTCTCTAATACCACTTTGCTACCCAAAACTCGAGTTGAAGGTAGGGCGAAATCAAATTACTTAAGTCTAACACGCATCCACTAGTTAGCGAACATCTCCCGATGTCATTTCTGAGTGCATGGGAGAACCTATGGCCAATCCACTCACTAGGATTCGAACTCACGACGTGGAGTTAAGCCTTAGTCCCATACCGTAGTAAATAAATAAATAATAAATGAGAATATGAGATAGGAGAATTCAATGTTGAGGTATGTGAAGCTAAGTTCAAGTATAGTGAATCAAGGGATGTTACTCATATCTTATCTTATATTAAGTTAAGGTAAGTTTTTACACATTTTGCCTCCATGTTAGGAGATTATGAAAATGCACTTAACCCATAATGTGAATATCATGACGAGATAGGATGTTATGAGGCACCTATTGACAAACATCTTAAGGCTTCTACACTATATATTAAGACATATATAGTTAATTTATGCTTATAAGGAGTTAAAATCTAAGAAGAGGAAGAACTATGAGGAGTCTAAGTGAAAAGTGGAAAGAAAGCCTTCCACAATTCTTAGTATATCAAGAAAAACTAAGGCCAACTAAAATGGGAGGGAAAAGGTCCTCCTATTGAGAAAAAATCTTGGTTATGTCATGTTTTAATTATCCTTTGATTTGATATTAATTTCCATAATGGTGAAAAGGACAATTTTCTTATAATTATAATAGTCATAGTTTTATATTGGATGTTTTATGTGGTATTAGATATTTTTATTAAATAAATAAAATTATTATTTTTGGTTTAATAACATCATCTAGTTCTTATAATATCTATGCCAATTTATGGTAATGCTAGACTTGGTTATATTGAATAAAATTGATAAACTGACTAGTTAAACATATTTTATTTAGAAGACCTACATGAAGTAGAATAGTCTATTTGTGAAAATTGTCTAGCAAATAAAATAGCACAAAACTACTGAGCATAGGACAAAGAGCTGCTAATTAATTACAAGCAACTCACAAAGTATTATATAGCTAAACAGATATATGAGCATAACAAAAGGTACTTATTTCATCATATTCATCAATAATTATACTCAGTATAATTATATTTATTTAATTTTTCAAAATTTAAAACATTTTATTATTTCAAGAATTATATGAATTTAGTTGAGAATTAATAAAATAAAACTGATAAATATTTCAAAAACTAGTCAAGTATCAAAAAAGCTCTTTGATCAATTCAAGAGGTCATGTCATGAAAATTAAATAGATAGCTAATGATTATCACATGAATCCACCAACAATTTGGTGTTGCAGAGATGAGTAATTCTCTCTCCTTGTAGTTAGGTCTATAATGGAATGTGCACATTTACCTATCACTAATTCGGGTGATGTGTCATTAATGATCAAATATAAACTTGATAAGGTACTTATGAAATTATATCCTAAAACAATATGAGATATGAATAGGTAAGAGACCTAATTAATCGTATCTAATTTCTTACAAATGTGTTTATTACCTTACTATCACTATCCCTCTTACAAGTGTGGGAATTTAGGTTCCAAAAGGAAGAAAAGTATTTTAAAAAGATATTTTGTGAACATTTCGAAGGATGTATGTTCAAAGGTGAACAAGGTAATAAACAAGAAATTAAATTGGTGTCATAAGGTATCTCATTCTTAGAGAATGATTTTCCAAAGTAACAAAAGATAATTCAAAATTATCCCCATATGGGAGACTTGAATCATAATGAACTTGTAAGACAAGAACAATTAAATCATATTCATCCGAATGGGAGTTACTTATGAGATAATGAATTGGTTTCTGATTAATGATAATTGCAACCTAGAGGGAGATCGTTACCAGTATCTCATTTGAGTAGACCAATATAAACACAGAGAGATTTGTTTCTTGAGTTTTAATTATACCTATGTTATGAGTGGATTATTCCTCATACAATTTTGAAGTTGAAAGGAATAACATACATGGTATTTCCAAAAGAAAGTAATAACTTGAGCAATTAAAAAGGTTTTACCTAGTCTTGCTTGCGATGAATGAATGAACTTTAATAAGTTTGATCTGAGTATAAGACTTGGATAATCTTCCAAAAAGACATGTAGCCATCAAGAACAAATGTATTCTTAAAATGTTAAGTAAAATACTGACAGAGAGAAAAGGATACACGCAATCTAAGGGATTAAGTATGAGAAGAAATTCTCATTTGTTATCAGGTTTACATCATTTTGACTAATTCTAGCCTTGGTATTGGAATGGATCTTGACATGTATCAAGTGGATGCATAGACTATGATCTTAAATGAAAAAGGAATCTATATGGCACAACCACTAGGTTTCATTCAAAAGGGTTAAGATTGTTACATGCTCACATTGTTAAAGTCAATATATGGTTTAACATAGTCTCCAAGTAAGTGGTATATTACATTATTATGATAATCATGTCATATAATTTTAGTATGATTGGAAAGACGACTTAGTACATGTTAAAAGATCTAATAATAAATGTGCAATTTTATCATTTAATGATGATGATATTTTTTTAGTAGCTAGTGATAATGAGTAGTTTATCATTAGGATAAAAAAAATTGGCTATCAAGCATGATCAAAATGAAGAATTTTCCTAAGGTTGTAATAACTTTACAGTTATGATCGCTAAGTATCATTTAAGTATAGCTTTCTTACTTTTGTAAGTTACATATATATTGATGAAATACTTGAATATTTTTTGTATACAAGTTAGTAAAGCATTTTCCATGATGAAAATTGTTAAAAGTGAGCACCTAAGCAATATGTAAAATCCACAAATGTTATAGAAAGAAAAAGAGATAAAGATGGTTTTTTATTTCGAAGAAATCAGTAGTCTTATGCACGCTATGTTATGTATGAACAAGTATATTGAAAGACAGTACTAGAGATCTTAAATATCAATATCAAATCAAACACATAAATATCAAGTATAATTATGTCAAGAACATAGTAGCATAAAGATAAATGAATATGTCTAGTGACTATTCATGATACTTGTTATCAATGATAATAGTTTGTTTGTCATTGAATATTTGAAGCAATATATGTTTAACTAATAATTAAAGAACTTTTTCTAGAATGAATTTTAAATGAAAATATAATGCTAAAAATATGATAATTCTTTATTTTGAATTAATCTTTTTTATTTTAGAATGAATGTTAAATGAGTGTTGAACATTTAGTTCTAAATATAAGAAGTATGTTAGATAAATCAATACGAGATACCTTCCCATACAGGTGATCGCCTTTATTATTTTATAGAAATAGAGATGAGCAAAGTTTTAAGTGATTAATCTAAGCGATAAACGAGAGTTCAAGGCTTAAACCATTAGTGTCGTTGTGAAGTACATTGAAAGTTGTAAAAGGTTATTAGTAATGACACAACCCAAACAAATGATTTATTCACCCAATATGTCGTAATATGCCAGATGTGAGTTTTGAAGTGTGGATTAAATAAATAGACAAGTGAACTTAAGTTAGGCATTAGGTATGCCTAAACTATCATCTGTATAACATTGGAGGAAAGGCATAGGCTCTAATAAAAAAGAGTCAATACTTTAACACATGAATCATACCATATGTGCATTTTTGACCAATAAGAATAATGTAAGTCGTATTCTTAACTTATATTATGTGAGGAACCTTTGAGACTATGTGAACATAAAATTTAAAGTACCCTTTTTACTTGGGTTCTAATTCCAGATAATTGAATTCATGTTTGTTATCTTAGAATGTTACTATAAAATTATGAATGATTCAATATACTAAGACATTCTAAAAAAGTGAGTTAATTTAATTCAAAGGATTAAGAAATAAGGAAGATCATTTTAATTCCAAGTTTACATTATGTTGTATTCAAAAGGGCCTACCTTATATATAAGAGTTAGTACAAAAACAAAATCTTTATATAATGTAATGAATGATCTAGGATATAACATACTAAATCCACTTAATAATTGATTCATTAATCAAAAAATCATATATTCCTAACAGATGTTTGAAAATATGCTCTCGTAGTATGTTGGTCGCATAGGATATTAGACAAGTATGAACAATGTAGAATCATTTTCTTCTCGGTCAATTAACTTTATTAGTTATAAGTGTGAGATAATGGATAAGCACACATAATAAGTTGATAAAATGAAACGCTGTAATTGTAAAAATCATAGTTGTTAGGAAATCATATATAAAATATAATTTACTAAAAAGATAAGTATATTGAATAAGAAAAATTTTGAAATCATTAAAAAATATATAGAAAGAGTTACGTTAAGTTTTGAGATTCTGCAAATCTCTTATCCTATGGATTAAAGCAAAAATCTGTAAGTAATTTGGTGATACAAGTATATTTTGATCTTATCACAATTAAAATTTTCTTACAATTCTTTGTTTTCATTTTTATACATGAACGTACGTTAGTTACTAAAGCGAGAAACAATATATGTAAACAATAAATTTATTTCACTTCACACTCAGATCATTATATGAGCAATTTGTTTACAATAAATATACAAGAACTAGTAGGTGGAGCTTGTTTTCAACTCACTTTGGCATTGAAAGTGAGATTGGATATATGAAATATTGGTAAAATTTTAAGTTTTAATTTCATAATTGGTTATTACTTAGGTAAGGTTTTGGAGCACATATTTCTTTTAAGGTGAGAGGATAAAAATTTGGAGTTATATATATAAATATAAATAACATTTGAATGTACTTATAGGATTATACATGATATAAAAATTAAGTAGATGATAATATGGATGTGTATCCTCACTTTAATCATAAAATTAGGTGTCAAATTTAAATTGATCT
This sequence comes from Erythroxylum pedicellare, assembly GCA_027563575.1. Classification (NCBI taxonomy): domain Eukaryota; kingdom Viridiplantae; phylum Streptophyta; class Magnoliopsida; order Malpighiales; family Erythroxylaceae; genus Erythroxylum; species Erythroxylum pedicellare. The sequence continues at coordinate 43,582,643 of JAOQMP010000210.1, forward strand.
GGTATCTTGAAAATATTTACATAGTAGCTATTTTTTGCTTACTGAATAATCTTTCTAAAACTATTTACTTGATTGCATTTGAAGTTGAAGTTAGACTTTGATAATTTCCAAATGGTGATAGCGCATAAATACAATTATTTCACTAATTTAAACCACAAACCACTATTTTTTTTCAATTTAGTTGTTTCCATAATTGTAGAACAAGGGTCCTCTTCCAATTTTCTACTTTGACTTTAAACTAAAAATTTATAAATTTGTTTGCTTTACTTAATAAAGAATCAAATTTTGTATTATCTCTAAGTTTAACTCTTTATCAGTTGCGCTTTGGTTTTTCTTTTTACTTGGAAGATATTCTTAGTTACTTGGACACTCTTTCTCCTCTTTGAATCATTTCTATCCACTACTTTTGTAGGTAGGTATTCATTGTTATTTTATGTCTTTAATTTTAAATGGTCATTAATTATCAAAAAAATCTCACAAGGCAATGGAATTTGAACAACTAAAAAAGATGAATTCAATCACTTCTTTTATATTCATGTCTGATCTCACCAAACATAACTAAACTGAGTTTAAAAAAAACTAATTACTTATTATGATTAGTATATGCTACAGAACGGTTATTTAATATCATTTGATCCATTTCCTTATTTAATCATCTCAATTAGTATATATATTCGCTCACTTAATATTCCGAAAATTTTTCTGGGCAATGATTCATGTTTGAAGCGATGAGTAGAACTACACTCACTGCTTTCACATCAATTATCCTTTATAGGTTGTATGGATCTAAGTTCCTGAATAGTAATAACCTAGCGGAGGATGCAGTTTGTTTACATTGACAATCTAATATGTCTGTCAAATGCTTAGCATTGTTTATAACTCATAATTCATAGATAGTAGTTGTGCGTATAATTTCAGTTTTTGGTGATTAATTATTTTAGTGATCTAAAATTGTTTACCAGGAACAATCAAACAAGCCATCACATGACGAAATTGCACCAATCCATGAAAGAATACTTCACCAATGACAGAACTCCTAGGCTAGGATTTCTTGGGCCTCCTTCCAAGCTCATACTAAGGTTTTTAGATTAATATATGTTGATTAAATCATTGGACACAACAAGAAAATAAATTTTTTATGAATTTCCGGTAAGATCTCTTTAATAATTTTAAAAATATTAATAATAGCTAAAAGTGTTAAAACATACTTGATATAAAATTTTGTACAACTTTTCTTCTCAAACTGTCAATCATAAATTGTTTATGAGTCTAGTCTTTATCAGTTACAACATAGTATTAAAAAAAAACTCAATCATTTTTAGAGGAAAAAGATAGGAGTGTTGTTTCCCTAATATCCTTTTCTTATTTATAGACAAAGTTCTAAAATTTCGTTAAAATTAAAATTAAACTTCTAATTATTAATTAAAGTTTAACTATTATTATAATTATAATTATAATAACATCAAACATCTCATATTTAATTTATAATGTTTCTTAAACTTCAAATAAGTCTAGCTTAATTTAAATTAATTTTTCTCTTTTTTAACTACTCTTTATTTATGACCCAATAGGTTCTTAATATATTGAAAATGATTATAAATTATAATTATATTTCATAAATAGAACTAAGTCAATCAAAAAAAAATTTAATTTATATTTAATTCTTTAATTAAAAAATTTATGATTATAAATCAAGATTGAAGTTTAATAATAAATCATGACCACCTTAGTATTAGGAATGCCAAAGTGAACTACAACCTATTCGTGCATGTCTTTAATGTATAATTTAATTCTTTCTTCGTCAAATATTCCAATGGAACATTAGGTGGAATTAGTATCTAAGTTTTTAAAAATACAATCATGTTCATTCTTACTAAATAGTAATTGATTTATAATTAATATTTGAAAACACATTTTCAAATATCAATTCACTTTGGATAGATAATTATTTAAATCACTATTAATCAAGAATAATAAAATATTCTCCCAAGTTATTTTAGTGTAATAAATCTTTTATTGACTTAATTATCTCTATATAATTCATAATATATTCAAATACTACTAAATTAGCTATCATATATATAATATGTCATAATTAGCATTAAAATGTAATGATTCTCATATAAAGTATTTAGATAATCTCAAGTTTAAGAATCAATTATACAATTATCATAATACAAAAATCCACAAACACATAAGTATTATTCTATTTGAGATTCTCATAATTGGGAACATATTCTCTAATAATTACCTACACAGTTATTTAAGTATCTTTATACTTTAATTTACATGGTCAATTATATTTTTTAAGAAAGAAATATAATATGTGTTAGTTTTACCATTCTATCAATATCACGTCTTAATGAAAGTATAACCGGGAAAAATTTAAGAATAATATATCAATGCAAATTGAATGTCATACTTATGATCTCACCATATTTTCAATGACATAGTAATTATTTCAAGAATTTTACCTTTATTGCGGGATTTTGCACTGGGTAAGATGATGATGATGATATAATTAACAAAAAAATACATAAAGATAAAAAGTACCTCTATTAATTTAAATAATAATGTCATACATTAAACTACAGCCAATTGATTAGTTTCAAAGGCATAAACTAATAATTTTCTACTTGTACTAAAGTCAATTGCTTATGTATCTAATATCATGTCCATCTGGATATTGATAATGTCTCTTTTAAGAAAACATCTTAGTGAGAAGATTTGCAAGATTCTCTTTAGTGGGAACTCATTCTAATGTAATGTTTTCATGCTCCACTTTCTCCCCAGTCAAGAGAAACTGATAGCAGCACGTCATAATGCTACGCAAAATAAACTAAACCTACTACTATACCAATGGTGAGTCTAAGTCAATCCCACAGAGAGTGTTCAGTTAGCTTTTGAAATGAAATTAATCTGTGTTTAGGTTTTGGGGGATTTGGTTTAGTTTAAAATAAGAAAATAGAACGAAACTAACAAAAGAAAATTAAAGAAAACATGTAAAAATGATGAAACTGGTGAATTCTTTAGAAGTCTGATTCTTTAGTTCAATCTCGGCCTATACCCTAATTAAACATATTTCATTAAATTGTTACACTTTTACCTCTCCTTGAACTATTAATCGTAGATTAATAATAAGCTCTATTAACCCGAGTTTTCTTTTAGGTCATGTTTATTTAAGATATGATTGTTAATTAAACCTAACTACTAAATAACCTAGGATACGATCTCTAGATCAAATTGGATAGTCGCATTACAAATTAGAAAAATCGATTACTCTAAGCAACAACCACATTCGCTCGGGTCATTCAACCTAAATTATGATATCCCTAATGATTACGAACCATTAGTCATTACAAATGAATTTTAAATATAACAATTACGAATTATATTGAAATTTTGGCTATGGTTTCGTACACAAACAATCGAACTATACGATAATGCAATCATTCATACACAAAACCCAAATCCATATGTATAAGATAAAATAATCAATCCATAAAAAAAGAAAGAAACAACAAATACGAGGAAGGAATATTTAACTAGGTCGTCGGTGTCGATGTCACCTCCAAACTGACGTCAAGAAGCTACCCCTCCATGGGTCTCTCCAAGTTCTCCCAAAACCCCCTCTTCTCCTAGCCGAAAACACCCAAAACTTTCATGTTGTCGACCATCATACCTTGTTTTGCTTTATACTAAAAACTAGGTTAAAATGGTGAGGTGTTATTATGCCACACTCGTGACTTGGTTTGTCATAGGTGTGACACATTGTCTTAAGGCCGTCAGTGGTGTCTCAAAGTCGTGAGACACCCTGTCACATCCATGAGTCAATACTCACGGCTGTGATAAGTTAATTTCTTGATCGTGAGTTCTCCACTCTTTGTTCCTTTGTGTTTTCTTGTCTTCTTCTTACTATAATCTTCTTCTTCTTTGTATTTTCAGAATATGTCTCATCTTTCTTAGCATTTACTTGTCTTCTTTTGCTTTTAATCTTTTTTTTCTTGCTCTACGAAGACAAGTGAGTCTAATCTTCAAAAAATGCCCCAAATATGATGCTTTCGACTCATTTTAGCTCTTTTACTTCTGACTTGTGCCTAAAACTACACATGTGACAAAGTGAGTATGTTAACAATTTTCATAGCAATAATTATTAAATGTTATAGAATAAATTCATAGTCAATTGAGCACATATCAAAAAGTTCTTGAGCACATGTTTAGACCATTAACAAGACCTTGGTTTTTTTGCTTATGTAATGATAACAAATTTTCACAATGTAATATTATTGTCTCAATAATGCTATGAACTACTCTAAGTTTTATGATAAACTTCTTCATAAAAAATGCTTCCTTTGTCGCTTATGACACTAAAATGCACTATGCCTTAGTTGAAGACTCGAAAATGGTTGGTTATTTGAAAATTTTCCAACTTCTCACATCACTATTTAAAGTAAAGATGTTCCCTGAATGTGGTCTACTATCATCAGAATATGACTAGAAACTTGCATATGAATGCCACTAAACTTTTAGTTCAATTCCTCTATAGAATAAGAAAAAATATTTAATTCTTCTTAAGTACTTTCAGATATTTTTCACAGTCTTCTTGTAACCATCACCTAGATTAACTAGAAATTTTCTTACTATACTTAAATCATAAAAGAAATTTGGCCTATTACATAACATCACATATATTATTGATCTAGTGGTTGAAGTATATAGAACACAATCCATTTTATCTCTCTTTTCCTATGTTTTTGGACATAACCTCTATAAGAGACAAATCCTATATGATGTGGGTAAAACCTCTTAGACTTCTCTATGCTAAATCTCTTTAGCAGTTGTCTATGTACATGGATTAGAATAAGTCAAATCTCTTTGATCTTTATTATTAGAATATAGGATTATTCTCTTATACCTTTCTTAAAGAAGTTCTTAGACAACCAAATTTTTACAAATTAGAACATTGTTATGTTTTCTTTAATCAACAATATATTATCCGTATACAACACTAGGAAGACAACTACCCTTCCTCTAACCTTCTTATAGACACATGATTTATTCATTTTTTTATAAAAATCAAACTCTTTGATTGTCATATCAAAATAGATTTTCCAACTATATAATACTTGCTTAAGTCTGTAAATGAAGCTTTAAAACCTTTAACATCTAAAGATCCTCAAGCAAATTCCTATTGAAAAGACATTATTTTGACATCCATTAGATTTCATAATCATGATATGCGGTTATAATGAATAAGATCCATATGGACTTAAACATAGCTACTGACGAAAATGTTTCATCAAAATCGACCCCTTATTTTTTGTAACCTTTAGCCATTAGCCTTGCTTTATACATATGTACATTACCATCCATATCAACTTTTTCTCTTAAAAACCTACTTGCATCTAACAGGTACAATACCATCAAAAACATCCAATAAAATCCATACTTAATTAGTGCATATGGATTCTATTGTGGATCTTATAGCTTTATATCATTTTAAAGAATCAATGTCAGACATTGTTTCCTTAAAAATAGTAGGCTCATCCTCTATGATCAATATATTATCGTCCCCTTTTAATATGTAGATATAATCTAGTATGAGATGTTGTATCTTACTAGTGTGTCGTAGAATATTTGTCTCTAGAACCATTGGTTATATATCATATATATTAACTTGATGTTCCTGCATTTTTTAGATATGCGCTAGCGGTTTTTCAATTTCCTTAAGTTTTGCTTCAACCCCACTACTTTCCTTGGGAATAAATTGTTGTTCTAAGAATATGATGTGTCTTGAGATAAACACTTTTTAAGAGGCTGGTAAATTTGATATTTAATACTCTCTTTCAAACATCCCAAATTTACACTTATCTTATTTAACTTAAAGCTTATCCGATATTGCGTGCTTCATATAAGCATCACATCCTCAAATCTTTACGTATGAAAAATTTAGTCTATTATAAGTCTATATCCCATATGATATCTTGTTAATTAATTTGGACATAACTCTATTCAAAAGGTAAGCAATAATTTCAGGGCATATCCCTAAAAGGAGACAAAAAAATTGTATGACTCACCATAAAACATATCATACCTAATAAAGTATGGCTTGTCCTCTCAAATACTCCATTATGTTATGGAGTTCCATAAGAGAATTCTATTCTCTTTAAAGAAACTAAGAAACTCATGATCTAAATACTCATCGCCTTGATCAGATCTAAATTTCTCAATATTGATACTAGTTTAGTTCTTAACCTTAAGTCTAAATTCTTTAAACTTTTCAAATGATTTAGACTTTTGTTTCATTAGATATATATAACTATATCTAAAATGATTGTTTCTAAATGTAATGAAATATGATTATCCACCTCTAGTTTGATTAGATGTAAGGCTACATACATTTAAATATGTAAGCTCTAGTGACTCAAAAACATGCTCATGTTTTCCATTATAAGGTAGTTTAGTTATCTTAATTACACAATAAATAAGGCACACAAGTTTCATATGATTAATAATAAAATGATTCAAGTATCCTTCTCTATATAACTTTAGGACTATTTTTGTTGATATGACTTAACCTACGATGCCATAAATAAGATAGAGTTTAGTCACTTTATTTATTTATTTTTGCTATTTATGTTAAGGATTGGATTTTTAATATCTAATTGATAAAAATCATTTGTCAGTAATCAAAATCCATAGGAAACATTATCTTTATAAACAAGAATAACTTTAAATTCATCTTAATTTAAATTAAAATTTCTCCTCTTAATTGCTCTTATATGAGACCCTTTAGGTTTATAATATATTGATATTGATTATAAAATTATAATTATAATTTATAATTAAAATTAGATAATTAAAATTTTTTAATTTATTTTTAATTCTCTAATTAAATAATTTATTATTATAAATAAAAATTAATATATAGCAATATGTTATAACCACTCAAATATTAGGAATGTCAAAGTAATTTGAGTCATCCTATCCATGCATGATTTTAATGTATAATTTAATCCTTCCGTCATCTAATATTGCAATTAAACATAGAGTATGAAATTAGTGTTTACTCTATTTAAATCCAATCATGTTCATTCTTTCTTATTAGTAATTCAAATTGATATTTAATTCATTATGATTAGAGAATTCTTTAAAACATCATTAATCAAAAACATTAAAACATTCTTCCTAATTATTTCAGAGTGACAAGTTATTTATTGACATACTCAACTATCTCCATATAATTTATATTATATCTAAGTACTAGTGACTGAGTTATACTAAATAGAATAAATTATAAGTAGCATCAAGATATAGTAATTCTCATATAAGATACTTTGATAATCTCAAGTCTAAAAGTCAATTATATAATCATCGTAATGAGGAAATCTACAAATATATAAGTAATATTTCATCTGGAATTCTAGCACTTGGGCCAGATCAATGAACTTATTTTTTATAAGCACCTACACAATTGTTTAAGTATGTTCATACTTTAATTTATGAGATCGATTACTTTCTTCATAAGAAATAAACGTAATGTATACCAAATTTACCATTATAGTAATATCATTTTTTTAGCAAAACTATAACTAGCAATAATTTAAGAATAATGCATAAATATATTTGAATTTTATAATTATGATTTCCTCGTAATTTTAATTGCACAATAATTACTTTTAGTATTAAAGCATCAAATATAATTAATAAAAATACATATAAATAAAGAGTGCTTTTATTAATTAAACTAATAATATCATACTTTAAATTGGAATCAACTTTTTAATTGTAAGGGTATAAACTAATAATTTATTGTTTATAAAGCAAGAATATTAATAATAATATTAAAATATCAAATATCATTAATAAAAATTCATAAAAGTAAAGAATGCATATATTAATTAAAATAATAATTTCATGCATTAACTTGCAGTCAATTGATTGATTGTATCAGTTTACTAACAATGTATAGTCTATCAAAATAAAAATGTTAGAATAATTAACTTTCTATCTAATTTATGATAATTATGTATTATTGATGATATATGTATGAGGATCCTTTAAAAGTTATTTTAAATCATGTATATGATATTGCGTTTCAACTTTTGATACAATATTCTGTAATATATTATGATTTTAGTATTAAATAAAACTAACTACTGTTTACCTAAAATTCTCACCATATGCGTAGGTATAATTCGCATAAAACCAAGAAGATCTGAAAATTTTACAAAAATAGAAAACCAATTTGAACTTAAGCTTCTAAACCTAAAGATTTAGAGTAAATCTAAAATTCATTCTTTAACGAAAACAAAAGTTTTAAATTCATTTTTGATGTATTCGCTTGTTTTGTGTGTTTTAGAAGATCTATATAGTTTTTGTAGTATGGTTTTTGGACAATTTTCATAACTCGAATTAGTTCAACCAGATTATATATCTTTTACTAATATTTAGTTTTGAATACGGGACAACAAGTACACGGCAAATCATCTCCCCGCATAGAGCTTTCAATCGAACCCAGTTCATGAAATGTAACTTGTGGGCAGAATGTAAAAAAACATTTCTGCCTTATCTCGTCTAATAAGATCATAAAAAGAAAAAAGAACCGGCGAAGTTGAGTGCACGGTATTCCAAATCTAAACAACGAAACAAATATAATTAACTGATATTGGCACATCATAACAAAAGCATGGTGTACGTAAGACTGAGGCCCTTAAGTACAGACACTTGTTCTTGGGTGACTCACCCTGATGTGAGATCAGTTCGGGATGATCTGGTTTCTCCAAATAACTCCACCACATGCATTGATAGAAACCCACCAAGCTCAAAGCGTGGGGTCAGGGCGTGTAGGTGTCTTGTTTGACCGGACCATCTTTGTTCAAAATGAGAAGCCAGCATTTGGTAGCCAAATACGCATAAAGTTCTTGGTGAAGCCATCAACTCCCTTTTGACCCCCATACACTATAGAGAGAGTTGAAGTTGCAGGCCACACCTCAACCACCTGCTTCTTCCAATTCCAACATTTGCTAAGTTATCTGCACTTCCTAAGTACTTTTTTTTTTCTTTTAACAAACTAGCTTTCATTAACTAGTAATCGTAAGTAAGATTTGACATTCTAGAATCAACAAATAATCAGGAAAATCAATTTGGTAGCACCCAACACAAACCTCAAGGAAAAGTTCTCAAAGGACTAGTGACGTTAAATAGTAAAGTGGATTCAATTTTAATATAGTAAAAACTCTTAGTATTGTATTTAAAAATGTCAAAGTGAAGGGGAATATTAACTTCGCACATTTTATTACTTTCTTGCAGTTGCAACGTGAAAAGTATGGAATGCGTACTACGCACTCCGCGTAACGCAGAAGCCACCAATTAGCGCTTTTGTTTTATATTTTGGCTCACACTCACAGTCACACAAAAATTTGGAATTCTCCACAAAATTCACTTTAATCTCTCACCAATTCCAAATGTTTCATCTTGTAAGTTTTGTCCCTTCAAATAAACTTGATTTACGTCATCCAACTCCGTCAAGACGAACGCAGAACGTAAAACGTCCAAAATTCTAACGACGTTACATTTCACTTCCCTCTAAAACCACTTTCTCCGTTTCCCTCTCCAAAAGACCAGCAGTCTCCCACTCTCGTTTCTCTTTCTAGAACAGCCTCTTAGTTCTCTCTCCAATACTAATGTCGCCGTCCTATTGTTAGGTACGATGTCGATCACTTCATTCCCTTGTTTTCCTACATAAAACTGATTTTTTGTCCCTTAATTTAATCGAATATGATCTTTTTAAGATGGTGCTTAAAAAAAAAAAAGTCCTTTTTGGCGTTTCATTGTTTTGGATATGGGCTAAGTTTATTTTGGAGGTATAATAGGATCGCCATGGACTCGGGTAATTTAAATAAAAATTTTCATGTGTTTCTATTTTTAGGGTTTTTTTAAGTTTGACTCTCTCATGAATCCCAAAGAAGTAACAGGTGGATTCGATTTTAGGTTCTTATTAATTTTCTGAGTTGCGTTTTCATTTTCTTCGCTTTCTGGGTGTTCTCAGTGGTTTAGAGTCGTTCTGTGGGTCTTGGGTTGTGAGCTGTAGGAGTGACAGAGAACAAACTTGGTTATAATTGTTACAATCAGCTGCTATGAACTATAGTGATGTTCTTTATTGACTATTGGTAAGGTTATTTGACTTGAGAATTTTTTGGCCCTTTTATGGTTTATGGAATTTTCATTGTTATTTCAAAACTGGGTAATTTATTTTCTTTATATGATTTGAATTTCTTGTGAAACTGGGCGGTTTGTGTAGGTTAAACTGAATTTGTTCTTGGGTTGCTCTAACTATTTCTAGTTTTAGAGGTTTCTGGCAATGCTTATCTGCCTGTGTTGTAAATAGAGCAAAAGTTTACTTCTTTTCGAAGGTCAAAGGAATTTGTTATTTTTGAAGTTATGCTGCATGAGATGGACATACGACTACTTTATTGCAAAGGTAATTACTGAATTTGTGTTCATCGTGTTCATGCTTGCTTGCAGAAGAACTACTTTACCTGGGTAATTTACATGTTAAAGCGTAGTCATACTGAATTCATGTAAGAACTTCATAGTTTGGAGCATGTGAGTGAGGATTGTGGATTCTGGTTAGAGCTCTGTGAGGTTCTGTATTTTATTATGGGGGGTGCCTGTTGCATTGCTGTTAGAGATAAAAACATAGTTGGTGGATCCGGAAGTGATATATTGCGTCGGAATGTTTGCCATTCACCGACATGGAGCCTTAGGTGGGATAATCGAGGTCGAGTAGCAGGTGAAGAGACTTCTATAAGTTGGTTACCTGATGCAATTCACAGGAACCATGGACCTGATCTTAAGTCTGAATCAACATATGTGTCAGATGGTGGAAGTCCATTGAATAGTTTTCAGAGGCATGCTTGGCAGAAGTCCCCAAAATCTGAAGGGACTGCAGAGCATGTGAGAACTCCTGCTTCAGGTGAGCAACTGTATAGATGTAGCTTTTGATGTTAATTTGTGTTTGAACTGTATTCTTCTTATAAATTCTTATTACTATGTGATTCCTGTTTTATGAAGATATATAAACTAATTGCGCACTAAAAGCTACCTCTTCAATTTATGGACCACATAGACCTAACAGGTTTACATTATTGGGTTTATGGCTTTCCAGTATATATTGTGGAGACCTTTCCAAGGCCATCACTTGTTATCTTATTGGTTGAACTCTTTATTTGGTGTTATTTAAGCTTTATAGTGGTGTATCTATATCTGCTGATTAGTGATGTTTGATTTAATGGATCTCATGAATTGCTCAACCTATGCCAAGTGATTTTGAGTGTGATTCCTGCACCTAAAGTATTTGAACTTGGTAGAGTTCTGAAATAAAGGTGATTCTATACTTATCGTGATAGATTGGTGACAGGATGTACATATGCCTCTTTTGTTACAACAGAACTGTTGAGACCTCGACAAAATGGTCTTGTGAACAGTGTGGAATTGAGCCCCCTTGTAGGAACTGCTACTTCTGAAGAAGATTTGTCCTATTATATACAGATTTCATTGATAGAGTCCAGTAGCGAAGAAGACCTTACTAACAATAATTAACCTAGTGACTTTTTTCATATGAAGCAATCTTGAGAATCAACTTAAATAAGGACATGATCCTTCACTAACTATGTTACCGTTGCCTTTCATTATCTTTAGAACTCTTACTTTATTTTTCATAGTCGAAGCAGAACTGTGGAATGTTTTTATCATATAACTTTGTTTAACTTCTGCATTAAAAATTGCCGCCTATAATCCTTAGTCTTACTAAAAGTTTGTTCACTACTTTCTTCCTTGATGTCTCTTTTTTGTAACGTCTACCCTTCACAGGCTTGCTTTGGTTATTTAGGCCATCAACGGTTAACATAGCCTCTTAGAAATAAATGAGTTTACCGATATTTTCTTAAACTGAATGAGCAGACTGATATTTGACAAATTAGTAAATTACTCTTTGGCAGATCAATCCATCTCAGGGAATATCTCAATTGATACAAATTTGGAACAGGTATAGTTTGTGTGAGAGAGACTATTCAAGTTTTCTGAGTTACCTTCCTCTTCCCCTTGATAGGACATATTTTTATAGTGAAAAAACATCTGTAGGTGAAGGAGATTATAGTATCCCCAGCAGTTACAAATCCATCGACCACAAAAGTATCAATCTCACTTCATTCAAGTTCATCCCTGAGTGCATCTCCATCGTCCTCTCAAAGTCATTTGCATCCTCCTGGCTCAACGACTCCAAGGTGGCTTCATAATTCACCTGGGAATCAGCTAATTGGGAAAGTATCTGATGCTCGGATCCCACGATTGAAATCATCAAACAGCTTCTCTGTTACTGATGAGGGGCACACAATTGCCTCATGGAGCAATGATACAACTGTGGAATCTTATGGCATGTCTTCAGATGGTTGGTCCATGAATGCCTTTCCTGAACTCATGACTTCAAATAAAGAAAGATGGTCTTTTGACAATGAGTCCTTGGGTTTTAATCGTGAAAAATGTAGATCCAGTGGTCGAACATCAGCTTCTCCTTCTGTAGATCTCCAGACATGTGGTCTTTGCTCAAGGCTTTTAACCGATAAATCTTTGTGGAGCAGCCAGAAGCTTGGCACCAGTAATGAGCTGTCTGTTGTTGCTGTGTTAATTTGCGGCCATGTTTATCATGCTGAGTGTTTGGAGACTTTAGCACCTGAATTGGATAAGTATGATCCTGCTTGCCCAGTTTGTACTTTGGGTGAGAAACAAGTTGTTAAGCTATCGCAAAAGGCTCTGAAGGCAGAGGTGGATTGGAAGGGAAAGAACAAGAGATCAAGGAACAGGGTCGTAGATAGTGATCTTGATGGTAATTCTGTTATGTTTGATCGTCTAAAAGCCAGTGGACATGAAGGGAAGGGTCCCAAAATAGCCTCCAGTTCCAGCATGAAAAGCTCCTTAGCAAAGCCTTTCCTGAGGCGGCATTTCTCATTTGGATCAAAGGGTAGTAGATCCTTGACAGATAGCATGACCAAAAAGGGATTTTTCTGGACAAGATCTATGAAGGCATAAGGCTCTTCATTAATATAAGAGGTGAGCATGTTCTGCGTGTATATTATGTAATGACAACCTGGGAAATTGTCTGCAGCGTTATAAAATCCTGCCTATTTTTAACGCAGATATCACAGGCGTTAAAAAGTATACTAGTGTGAAACCTAACAAGTGACTACAAAATTTTCTAAATTAAGTTATATTGTCTGATCTCATTTCTGTACTGAAGATAAGACTCCGCAATTTCAATGGATGCAGATACCTATGCAGAACCTCTCTGCTTCAGAAAGAAGATTGTGAGGAGCGGCTGGATATCATCGTAGAAAATTCGTTGTAGAAACATTTACCTCTGCACACACGTTGACGTCAAAGGTTTAGCCTGTGGAGTTATACTGTAAAAAATGTGGAAAATTTATAGAAGAAAGGTTATATTATTAAGAAAGATTTAGTAAAATGAGAGTGCATCTCAAGGATAATGATTGCAATTGATATTGTACATATTGATTTGTTTTTTTTTGGCCTAAACATAATTCATGAATTGGATCAAATGGGTACTATTATGGCGAATACACCCCATATGAATGAAAATGAATGAGGAGGTTGCTGAGTCCTCTTATTTTTATGGGATGTGATGATGACTGAAGCTGTTGTTGAGTCTTATTTTTATGGGATGTTGTGATGACTGACGAGCAGTGTCTTTGCTGTTGTAGCGTACTGGTTATGAGAATAACAGTGTTGACAATATGATTTGCTGTTTGCCTGCCAACCTTGCAAGCTGTAATACTGGTCGTTTCGTTTGCAGTAAATAGGGCCTCTTATGCCCAAGCAACCTGTGTATTCCCATGAATGCTCTGGAAAGCCTATGCGGTTCCGCCAACAGGGTCATAGAAAGCTTGAAAGTTGTCACCTCAAATCAAATCCTTAACGTGGCAAATAACTAATAGCCTTCGAGTCTGTTTTGGAGCCTTGGTACCGCTGGTGGATGCCTCGTTACATGCATCAGAGGCAGCCTCTTCTCACCGCCCCTAGTCATTTCCTTCCAAGTCTCGACTCTATCCTTTACTGCTGACTTTAGTTGGCTTTGGAAAATAATTTCTCAATCCAAAAAAAATTGTTTAAAATGAATTCAAATTATATTTCTTACCACTTTGTATCAATTCTAATACCATGTTAAATCTCCATTGACGTACCAGATAGATTATGTTTTTAATTTGTAAGACACGTGAGTTACGACTTTAATCTAAATAAAGAATAAAATTTCAAATATGTCGTTACTTTACAATGTAGTCTACTGTTTATACACAATAGGTTCTTTCCACTCACACATACGATTGGTCATTTGTAGCTTAACTTCAAGTGCATCTTCAGAGACTATGGATTCCTAGTTAATCAGTTTCTTGACATGAGATGCTTGTCAGACAATTTGCAGGTGCAATTTTTTTCTTCCCTCATATTGAAAATCTTATCAACAGATTAAATTGAGTGGTTCATGTCCATCTGGTTTTGCTCGTACGAGGCTCGACAGTTTACTTTCGTTTAACATCGATTCTTTTTTCTTTCATTGTTCAAGTAAATGGGATAACCTTCCTCCTTTAGATTGTCCTACTTGAACCTAGAGCTTCAGGAACTTTGGATGTAAAGAGTATGGATATGAATATCTGACCTCTTAATATGCTCGCACTTTTTTTATTAACAAACGAAAACCAAGTAGGTTATCTTATAGCTAACAAATAGTTTAATGAAGAGACTTTTTCCATAAAAATAGATACTTCTACCAGAGTCTTTATTTATATGTCAAGTTGGTGGTACAAAAGTTAAAAGCAGGTGCATTAACTATTAAATCATAAATGTTAATTGATCCATGTCTGAAGCATTTAAATATCAGTTTATGTTTTTTTCCAAAAATAAATGTTCGATAATTTTGAAATTCTAAAAAGGAAAGGAGAATGAGAGTACCTTTCGACCCAAACCCAAGCTCGAATATAAATGTAGGTTATGTCTTTCTGCTTTCGCACTGAATCTTTGTATATTGCATGAAGTAAGGTTATTGATTATCTCCACCGATTCCTCTATGAGCTTGGTCGTTGGCAGATTACTTACAAATACTTGAAAGGCCACTACGAGTCTACGAGGAGTGCTATAGATAAAGAATCGTTGAACAAAGAAGGAAATTAGAGATTTAATCCCTAATTTCCTAAGACTGTAGATCTATCAAGTCTGACACCTGACACCCATCTGTTTTAAAAATGGTGTTCTAATTCTATTTCAGTCAATTTTAACTACACATTTATGAGAGCCTTACGTAATTATATGGGTGAGATTTAATAAAATAGAATAAGACCTGGTTCACTTTGAACAACAGATGTTCCATCGACACTTGCCATTGCTAACTGAGATGTGCTACTAGTGGTAGTTCCCCACACTCAATCACGTATGCATCATTAGGTGGAACTGTGATGGAAGTCTGGCACTATGTTAGTTTGGGGTTCATCCGGGATAATTTTGATAATGTTAGGAATTCTTTTGGATATTATTAAATATTATAGTTCTTTTGAATATTATAGTTTAAATTAACTTTTTATATAAATATTAAGATCAGAAATAATACATCTTTTGTCTTATTACAATGGAGTTGAATGGTTTGACTTCCAAACTCTTATTTGTGAGCTTTTACGTTGGACTTAGTGCGTTACAATTTAGATGTCAAGCTAGTCACAGAAAAACCATTGGTTTAGGTAATTGCTTCTGGAAAATCTTTTTTGGTGATGCATTGTTAGTTGCAATCCATCACGATGAAAATAATTAGATGTATCAGATTTCTTGGCTTGTTGTAGAAGGGGAAAACTACTATTGTTGGTGTTGATATTTAGATCTCCTTAGTGAAGAACTAAAGTTATATTCGTAAACGACAAACAAAAGGTATAAATTCCTTTTAATTAATACTAAAATATAACCAGTAGTTGGACATTTCAATTACAAATTGTATCTATTTCCATATTTTGAATATATAAATTATGCATGTCATGTTTACGCAAATTGGTCGAAGAAGCAGAAGGGGCGTATGCACAAGCTCCTTTTCTAATAAGTAGTTAGTAGCATAATTCAGTACAATTACGAGGAGGTGATGGAGAAGATAAAAGCCTATCTGAAAAAACATATAAAGACTTTGAGACTAAAGGCAGTGAGACATTTGTCAAGGCATTTGAAATTACACGACTAAAGTGTGAGATAGTTGGTAACAAGAGCCTTCAATGAATATATTTGTTAAAGCACAAATTAAGAGAATTACAAATATGATAGAAGACATTTAGACAAATTTGATGACTATTATATATGAGAATATATATAATATGATAGAAGACATTTAGACAATTTTGTTTACTCTTATATTCTCATATATATATATATATATATATATATACATATTGCTTTTTCAATACATTGTCTCACTAAATTAAATGGAAATTTGAACTTTAAGGTTGTAAATTTAATCTTTAACATTCTAAACAACATTTTGAGCCTAGAATTCATCTAAGATGATCTTTGACATAATTGATTCAATACCTTCAAACCCTAAGATTCACGCTATAAACAAAAGAAAGAAATACTAAGCTTGATCCATATTTACGCAAAAACTTTAACCACCTCACCTTCTTCCTTTCTCCGATCTCTTCAATGGTACAAGAACGTATGTTTTTGTGATAACTGTTAACTTAAATTGACTGAAGAGAGAGGGAAGGTTTTATTAATTATAATAAAACCCTAATCACTCTAATTTAATTTACAAGCCCAATAATCAATATTTTGGGCCCATTTCGTATTAGAATCAACTAAAGTAATATGAGTTACAGTTTAAGATTATTAAATTAATATAACAATCTCTCATTTGACTCACGTACAACTTAATGATCTAACACCACAAGTGTGCAACAAATATTGAACCTATCAAGCCATCAAACTTAAATGAATTGAAATTATGGGATCATGGCGGTCACAAGTCATCTAATGACATGATTTTTTTCAGGTATCACATAATCAACTCAACTCAAATTAACTATAATCGAGAAACATTGTAATTCTCAACTTTAATTTTTCTCAAAATATAATTTTTCATCACAATAAAATAATGTATGTACACAGCATAATGTGATAGCTAACAAAAGTAAACAAAACATAATGTTAATTGAATTTATAAGTGTCAAAACAATAATAGCAAATATCTAAACTTATGTGCATACATAACATGATCTCTTGCTAACAAAGACTTATCTATAATGTTCATCCTTTCAACATGGTTAGTAAATGTTTTACATCATGTAACAAGCGTAATATATTAGTAGTCAAAAGAATATCATTAACATATAGTACCAAAATAATGAACTTTCATTAACCTTCATATAGATACACTTATCAACAATATTCTCTAAAAAACCAGAAGAGGTAGCGATCTAATTGAATTTAAGATACCACCGTTAGAAAGCTTGTTTCAAATCATATATTGACCTCTTTAATTTACACACCATATTTTTCTTTTCTACAGTCACAAAACCTTCCGGTTGGTCTATATAAACTTCTTCTTTTAAGTCATCATTCAAAAAAGAGGTCTTTACATTTATTTGGTGAAGCTCTAAATCGTAATGAGCTACCAATGTCATAACAATTCTTAAAGAGTCCTTCTTTGAAACTGGAGAGAAGGTCTCTTTAAAGTCAATCTCATCCTTTTGAATATAATCTTTAGCTATAAGTCTGACTTTGTACTTTTCAATATTACCTTTTGAGTCCCTTTTGGTCTTAAAAATTCATTTACAACCCACTTTTTTTGAGCCTTTGGATAACTCAACTAATTCCCAAACTAAATTATCATCCATAGATTTTAATTTTTCTTTCATAGCATTGAGCCACCTTGTAGAATTATTACATTCCACGGCTTATTTAAATGAAACTAGATCCTTATCAATGCTTAAGTGAATACACCACATAATCATCTGATTTAATTAATCTTTTCTCCCTTATAAACCTTCGCAATAATATTTATTGTAGTATCACTTGATCATTTGTGACTTGTATATTATTTACTGGTTCATTATTCACATTCTCTTCTTGTGGGTTTGGAATATTAACTTGTTGTTCCAATATGTTACGTGACTGTGATACAACAAGAGGAATAACAACTTGAGAAGAGACACTAGGTGAAGGATTTTTCACTTGAGTCTCTTGAATATCCACCTTTCAAGGTTCCTCATTCCTATTAATTTGTCCATTTTCAATGAATCTAGCATTACCAATCTCATCTATTCTTGTACCATAGTTAAGACAATAAAATATGTACTCTTTAGACATTTTTGCATAACCGATAAAATAACTACAAATGGTTCTTACATCAAGCTTCCTTTCATGAGGATCATAAATCTTTATTTTTGTTGGGCAACCCCAAATATGCAGGTGCCTCAAGCTAGGTTTCCTATCTGTCCACAATTCATAAGGTGTCACAGGAATTGCTTTATTAGGAACCATATTAAGTAGATATGTAGTTGTCTTTAATGCATACTTCATAAAGATAAAGGTATATTCATGTAACTTAATGTACTCCTAACTATATTCATAAGAGTATGATTCTGCCTTTTTAGCTACACCTTTCTGTTGTGGTATACCAGGCATTGTATACTGTGCATAAATTCCCTGAATTTTGCAAATGGACCTGGACATTGCCCATTATCATCATATTTACCATAATATTTACTACTTTTTTTAGACCTTACGACTTTCACTTTTCTATCTAACTGCTTTTCTACCTCATTAATGAATACCTCAAGAATGTTCATTGATTGAGATGTTTCATGCAGTAATTAAAGATAACAATAATGTGAATAGTTATTAATACAGGTGATAAAATACTTTTTACCATCCCAAGATGAAACATGAAATGGACCACATATACCAGTGTGTATTAATTCAAGTAACTTAGTACTTCTTGTGGATGAACTCTTACATATATTTTTGGTTTACTTGCCTTTAATGCAATCTACACATACATCTCAATCAGTAAAATCTAATTGAGGTAAGATTTCACTTTTCACTAACCTCATCACCCTTTCACTAAATATATGACTTAACCTTTGATGTCACAAGTAAGTAGAGTGTTCAATATGTGCATTACGTTTATTACCAATATTGTGATCAACATGATGCAAGGATTTAAAATACATAATACCAAGATTAAAACAATATAAACCATCCATTAATGTACTAGAACTATAATAGTACTATCGTTTATACAAAGAAAAAATATTGTTTCCAACATTTAAATTAAAACCTATCTTTCTGGCACATTTAGGAACATAAAGACACTTTTTAAGATTTGGACTACAACCAATGTCTAAGATCAATCTGTACGTCTCTATTCCTTCTATTTATGCCTTCATTATGTTACCTATATGCAGAAACTCTTCAGTTTCATTTATGGTTTGGATCGAAAGGAATCCCTGCATAATATGTGACACACAAGTAATTGCACCTGAATCTAACCACCAGGTATTATTGGGCACCTCAATAAGATTTTATTCAAAGCATACTGAAACATAGTACTTACCTTTCTTTTCAAACCAAGCCTTTCTCTTAGGCAATCTTTATTGAGGTGACCAACTTTCTTGCTAAAGAAACAACGTTGCTCTTTATGGATTTGACCCTCATTAACCTTCATTGGGGCTTTGTCCTTCTTGTTGTTCTTCTTACTTGACTTTCCCTTTCTGCTGCTAGCTTTTTTGTGTACTATAAGATGATCAGAGTGTTCCTTCATTTTCTT
This sequence comes from Erythroxylum pedicellare, assembly GCA_027563575.1. Classification (NCBI taxonomy): domain Eukaryota; kingdom Viridiplantae; phylum Streptophyta; class Magnoliopsida; order Malpighiales; family Erythroxylaceae; genus Erythroxylum; species Erythroxylum pedicellare. The sequence continues at coordinate 43,602,513 of JAOQMP010000210.1, forward strand.
TAATATCCCTTCCTCTTGCACCAACATGGTCTTGATTTCTTGAAAGTTCCATTTCTCCTTCAGAGTGTTGTAATTCACTTAGAATGGATCAAATTCAGGAGGAAGTGAGTTGATAATGAACTGTACTAGGAATGATTCACTCACATTCATGTCAATTGATTTTAGCTTTACAGCCAGATTTGACATCCTGTTACATGATCATGGATAGGTTGCGAACCAGTCAAACTTTTTGGTCGTCAATTCACTCATCAAGCTTCCCATAATAGACGTGTTAGTTATGTCTGATTGTGAGTACTCTTAATGAAAATCCCTTGCATTGTTCGTATAAGGCATTGATGGCTTAATATTTTTAGTCATTATCAATCACATCAAGTTTAGACTCAACCTATTATGCTTTTCCTAAGCCTTAAAATATGTCCGTTCGACTTGTGTGCTAGTCTCAATAATAGTTGCAGACTTCTTAACAACTAATGACAAGTCCTTATCCATAATACCCAACTAAAATTGGATTTGCTCAGACCAATTAACATAGTTTAGCCTATTGAACTTGATTAGACCATTGCCCATAGCCAACAAATTATTATAAACTGCAAACGTAAAAACAAACTCACACGTAAATGCTTTGAGTACAATTAATGGATTTAGAAAATAATAAACTTTAATATATATATTTAAGTTCACCTTTAGGCAATGCTTAAATATGTATCCTTAATCCATAATGTTGCAACAATATATATATACACACTTTAATAGACAGTCAATCATACTCAAGTTAGTATGTGTGTTATTTTTGGATATACAAACATATTCACTAAATATGTCGATAAGTCTCTTTAATGTTATTAAGTATAGGCAATGATCCACCTTTGGGTGATCTCCTCGCATTAATTAATAATCTGAATT
>JAOQMP010000210.1:43603515-43636449 GCA_027563575.1 Erythroxylum pedicellare
CCCTCAATAAACAATTCACAATCCCTATACACTTGACTTATTATCACCTTTCTCCCTAAGGGAGTACTAACAATTAATGGGCTATCCATGGGTACCAATTTAACATTAAGCAAAATCATGCTTGCAGAAACAAATGAATTTGTGTAGCTAGAATCAATTAACAAATATACTGCAAAGTTTAATAACTGAGCCATACCCGTGATAACTTCTGGTGCGGCTGCAGCTTCCTCTCTAGTCATAGCAAATACCCTGGCCTGAGCCTGACCTCTTGGCCTTCTTGGAGGAATAGCCTTCCTCGCCATTACAGAACTGCCCACCTCGGTGACTGGCCTAGCTCCCTTTGTTTCTGCTCTTCGTGGGGCTTGTAATTTTAACCCCTCTTGCTTTGTTACTTGGGGACAGTCCCTAATTATGTGTCCCTTCTCTCCATATCGAAAACATGCTCCAAGTAACTTGAAGCACTCTCCTCTATGAAGCTTTCCACAATGCTCACATTGGGGTTTCATGTTCCTGCTCTTGCCTACCATACTATTTCCTCCCAGAGTTGAGGCTTGCCCTGAAACTGTCCTTACTTGCTTGTTCTTGGTAGGGCCACTGCTTCCCACTTCACTCTGGGTATGGTGACTCCTTGTACTCCTCTCAACCATTGGAGCACTCATTCCCTTCTTAGAAGACTGCTCCTTGCTTTTCCTCTTCTTGCTCACCTCATTCTTTATATTCTCCAGTTTTTCAGCCTGGAGTGTAACATCCACTAGTTGTTGGTAGTCGCAGAAACTGTGGATCAAGACTTTCTCCTTGATCCCCAAATGAAGACCTCCCTCAAATTTGCAGCACTTGTCCTCCTCATTCGCAACAATATTAGTTGCATACCATGACAGCTGGGTGAACTTTAGCTCATACTCACTCACACTCATGTCCCTCTGTGTGAGGTTTAGGAACTCCCTAGCCTTCTCTTAGATATAGACCCTCGAGAAGTACTTCCTTCTGAAAGCTTCCAAAAAGTCTATCCATGACAACAACGGAGGTATATCCTGACTGTGGGGCACTGATTCCCACCAATAAAGTGCATCCCCTTCCAACAAGCTAACTGCATAATCCAGCTTCTCCTCATCAGAGCACTTCATCTGAATCAGAACCCTCTTAGTCCACTTCAACCAGACTTCAGCTTCTTCCGGATTTATAGTTCCACTAAAATCCACAGCTCTATACTTGCGAAGCTTGTCATACTGTCCACTTCTATCTACTGAAGCTGGCACCGGCACTTGTGACTCTTGGCCTATGGCATATGTGAAAGCATGAGCAAAAGCTTGAAAGAACCGCGAGTCCATAGCAAGCATAGGAGGAGGAGGCGGTGGCATTTCATGTTGCACACTAGGTGCCTCAGGATCAGGAGTAGGCTGTGTCCCAGCATCTTGCGGGACATAGGATTCATCCGTACTCCCTTGGTGAGAGCTAGATTGAGTCACAGCTCTTCGAAGTCTCTTCCGCATTTTCCACTCCTTGAATTTAAAATCATTGAAAATCTTTAGTTTATGCAAAAACAGTTTCAAATCATGTAAAACAATTCAAATCATATAAAACAATTTCAAATCATGTAAAACAATTCAAAACAATGCAAGTTATTCACTTTAAAATAATGCATGTTCATGTCATGTCTTAAACTACCCTCTTCATGCCTAGGATACTCCTAAACCTAGTCCTACATTTGGACCTAAACCTAGTCGCTTTCATACAATAAATGTTGGATCCTGTTTTCAAAATCTAACTCTTGCTTTGATAACATATCTGTTGTGTAACATCCCGTTACCCATGTTAGAGCTAGAATTGTAAATTTTGAGAAATTTATGAGAAATTAGGAAAATGCACATCATGCATAAATTAATTGTGACACACACATGCACATTCATATGATTGTAGATGCAGTCTTTGACATTTCCGGGTATAATTGAGTTAGTAAGTATGATTAAAATGTGTTTTGGCAATTTTGGTATTATTTAGGATATTTTGGTATTTTTGGTAAAATTTAGAAGAATATTGATTTATTGGCCAATTATGGTGTGACACGTGGCATCTTATATTTGGGACAAATGGCTTGTATGTATGGTGACACGTGGACTGCTAGTGGTGACAAATTTATGACATGCAAAGAACCCACGTAAATTATGTTTTGAAAAGAAAACACTAGGAAGAGTTTCGGTAGTTTTTGAGCATCTAAAGAATTTTCTGTTTAGTTTGTTCATCACCAATCATTGAGTTGCTCTTGATGGTTGTCTGTGAGTTATTCGTAGTGCTGGAAATAAAAACTAAAACAAGTAAGTAACTTAATGATATTTTATGGTGTAGGAATATACATGCATACATGGGATTGAGAAGTTTGATTTCGGTGTTAATTAGATTAGATGATTAATTTGAGAGTTAATAATTGTTTAAAATGGTTTTGAATGGACTCTATATTGGAAGATATGTATATACTCTATTCAGGTTTTGAGAAAGACGAAATGGTACATGCATACATTGTGTCCGTTGTTTATTTGTAGAAGTGAAGTTGATATTTAAGTGTGAATCTTGGATTTTAAATTGTGTGTGTGTTGATGAGCTAAAAAAAAAGATGAGTTAGAAGAATTGTTTTGAGTGCTATCTGAGTTAATTGATGTGAGAATAAACGTGAAGAATGGAGAGAAATGAGAAATGATAATAGTGTGAGAAAGTGAAATCTGGGTTTAAAATCTAGAAAGTGGGGAAGACGAGTCTTCTGTGAAAGTTCGCTGCAGCCAACTCTTTTTAGTTCACTGCAGCAAAACTCTTGAGTTTGCCACGGCAATCTTCGCAAAATTCCTAAGAAAATCTGGTTTCTGGAAGGTTCACCATAGCCATCTCTTTTGTTCTCGCCGCGGTGAAGTCTCATCCTTTACAGTTCGAACATACATTAGTATTTTGACCATAACTTTCTACGTAGTTATCCAAATTGGATGATTTTTAATTTTCAGTAAACTAGAGACATAGGGATACAAATTTTATGAAGAACTTAAGTTTTAATTCTGTCTATATGATTTTCAAGTTTTGGTTGGAAGTTGAGGTAAGAATTTTACTGAAGCTTAAGAATAGTCTAAAATATTTTGAGTATATCTTTATGTATACTGAACCAAATCAAATGATTTTGATGTCAATAAAAATTTGAGACATTGGAGAAAAACTTTAAATAATTAAGTTTTGCCTAACTAGGTCATTTACCTGATCAGATTTAGTATCAAAAGTTGACCTGTATGTGTATTAGAGGAAAAATCTGAAGTGGACAATGAAATTATGAAATTGTTTGGCATTGTTTTGTTTCGATCCAATTGTAAATATACATGGTATTAATGAGGGCTTCGATATCTGAATGATTTTTTGATAAGGATAGCAATATTATACCCTGGAATTGTCATTGAACATGCATTGTGCATACTTTCTATACATTGATATGCATAAAAGAACACGTGCATTTATGCAAAAAAGTGATATTTGTGACTGTGATTTGTATATTTTAGACGAGCATCTCGGACGCCAGTCAAACATTCCCAGACCGTCGAAGGAATAGCTTATTGGAGAAAACTATGAGTTAACCTAGATGATTTCCGAGGATTGATTTGATTTGTTTAAACTTCCAACATTATTAAATTGTTTACGATTTGTTTATGAATTCCGGACTTTAATTGTCCGAAGAGATCAATATTTGGGAATGCATTGGAAGTGCTTTGATTGTGGCTTTGATTTCTATGAAATTCTGAATGTTATGGGAATTTTCAATGAAAGTTGAATGCCAGACCTAGGTCCGATGATTATGAGTTTTGTTTGAGCATCATATGTGATTGCCTTATATGCCATAGTCAGTTTTGATGCATTTCATAAAATTGCATGCTCAGATAAAGACGTTGTGGCTTGAGTTGCCAGTATGAAGCGCTTCCATGTAGAGCTTTGCTCCCTGATATATGTGTGTGCACGTAGAGCTATGCTCCGTGATTCTGTTCTGACTAAGCCCTATGGGCCAGTATTTGTATAAGTATGTAATAAGCACTCAGTCACAACAATAAGAACGAATGTGAGTCTCATATGTTTATGTATTTGTTTATATATGATATATTTTACAATGATTAAATGTCATACCATATTGTGTGAGTTTTTGAATAATAAATGTTTGTTAGGATGAATATTTGCATATGATGTGATTTATGTATATGATCCAGTGAATTCATCAATGATGGTTCACTCATTGAGTTTGAAAAACTCATTCAAAATTTTAATGTGGCTTTTCAGGTACGAGATAGGAGACCTAATTCCTTAGTCAGGATTTAAGGAATCTTTTGGACAGAGATATGGCTCAAAGGTCTGTCAACTGACACCAGAAGTGCTTTAGCATTATTTTTGTAGTTTTGCTAGAATTTGTATAAGGTTTTGTATGTTTGGTGGAAATAGTGTAAGCTTTATGAATGAATGGAATGAATGGTTTTTAAAATTTAGTGACTATGGAGTATGTTAGATGATGCCATGTGTAAGTTGGATTTGTTTTTGCTCCAACATATCATTATCATAATGTATGTACTTAAATGTCCTTCGGGTATTTGGATATTTGCCTTATGGTAGTAGGATATTGCACGATACCTCTTTTGAATAGCTTTATAGGGTCCCCTTGATCAAAACACTAAAGGATGTTGTAGTGATACACAAATTTATCCAAAGCATGAATTTTTAGGGAAACTAAGTACCCTGATTAGAAGGAGGATGAAATCTTAGCTTATTGTATCATAAGCTTTATGAAAGCCCAATTTCATCATACAATTTTTAGGAGTGCTTCTCCTTCTGTACCCTTTAGGGATTCACACTTCATTTCATATTTTTCTCCCCTCTAGGAAAGCTCTTTAAGTGTCACTAATCAATGATCTCATTACTTGCATTCACTTATTAGGCAAGAGCTTGCATATGATCTTATATATGAAATTATGGCAGGAAATATGTCCACTTTGAGATAAAAAATAAAGTTTTGGTTAAATTCCCTTGATATTTTCCCTTTCTCAAAAAATTCCAAAACAACTTCTGTAAACTTTACTAATGGCCATGATTTTTGGCAAAAGTGACCAATAGGGCCAACAAGTCCTTAGTGCTTTGTAAGCACTTAACTTAAACAAAATTCTTTATATACTTAGAGTATTAAAAAAACTATTAAGGAAATCTAGACCTTCTTAATTTATTTGATTGCTAATAAAAGAATTAATGGTTTGAGTTATGGAGTTACTTAAGGCAAACGTAGTTAAGAACATTTCAAAGTACTTGTATGCTTCCTTTTGGAGTCCTCATACTTAGTGATTACTATGCCATTTTGCCCGAACAAGGAGCATATTCAATCATATTACCACTATCAAATTATTAAACAACTTGGTATTCCTTTCTCCTTCCTTTAACCAACTGACTGTAAGTCTCTGCTAAAGCATTGAGCTATGGACATATACAGCTTTGAGATACTCATTTAGTTATAATTTATCTTCCACTATTAGTTATAGATTGCCAAGTTTTTAGTATAAAGTATTTTAGATAAAGGTAAAATTTTATTTGATATCATTAATTATTTTTCCATTGTCTAAAAATCCTCTTAAATTAATCTTTTTAAGCTCTTTTTGACAAGTTTCATCTTCCAAACATAAATATAAGCTTTATGCCCTTTAATTTTAGTTGAGATACCACTATGCACTGCCTTCTTAAAACCTTCTCTTGAGTTTGGAAGTTATTAGATCTAAAGGGTTTTGTTCTTTTACATCTATTAAACAAATTTTGAATTATAATTGGGGAATAATATGAGTATATGGGATTACTACACACAACCTTACTCTCTAGGAAATCCACCATCTAGTCTCTATTATCCAAAGGTTTATCAAGTTTTTTTACGAATGTGTCGTCTAGAGCATTGATTGTTTCTCCATCTATAAACACATTCCTTAAAATCATTTGAGAAACTCCTTATGCTAGTATTTCTGTTAGCTTCAGATCAGACCAAAGAGCTACTGAAGTCCCTAAGCACAATCTAAGGACCACTAATATTAATTTGAACAGAGGAAAGGTTGTTCCGTAGACTCCTTATTTGCAAAGAAAGGTTGGAACCATATACAAAGGTAATATATATATCTTCATATTCTCTTACCAAAAAAATATTGTCAAAATGCATCATCTAGTAAATGCATCTAATTCATTATGACTTTTTCTTGTATTATAGCCCAAAATAACTCTTCCAAAATTGTGATGATGGTGGTTCAATAACAAGGTCCAATTCTTTCCCAAAACATTTATTTGAGATGGGTTATGAAGGCTAATTTTGCTTTCTAGAAACCCTATAACAATTGGGTTACCCTTAACAAAAATCTTTAAATATTAGTTGTTTTTTAGAGCAATTTATATCCCAAATGTTATAAGAAACAATTGACAAACTAAGGCGTCAAAAGTTGTAGTCCTTTGGACTCATTCTTCCTACCTAATTTCCTTCTAGCACTCTTGAATTCCATATATTCATCATCTTGTAAGGGATCATATGGAACTAGTTTCTCACTTTTGTAATTAACATCCTCCAATCTAAACTTGTTAGGTAAGATTTGGTGATTACTATTATCGCTTACTTCATGGATAGAGATATTCTCATCAATAGTGATTTCAACTTCTTTCCTTTTAGATTCCTTTCTCTTAAGTTGTCCCTTACACCAGTAAGTAATTGATATGGCTCTAGTCTATCTCTATTGGTTTATGTAATCTTTTCTATAACCTCCTCCTATGCAAAGTCTCTTTCTTCAAGTGTTACAACATTAGTGCCTTAAGAGTGGTTTTCTTTCGATTGGTTATTGATCCCCATAAAATCATTATAATCACCCTTTGGGAATTTTATGCCATTGGCTTTCCATATCTTACCTTATTATTTCAAGGTTGGTTCCCATTGGTATGTATCTATGATGGAATCCTAATAGAGTGTGTTATTTTCCCTTAGTCTCATAAGTGGAATTGCATCTGGTAACATAATAACACATACTTTCACATACTCTATTCTTCTTCTCCTTGTAGTAGTTTTCATCTATAGATAATTTTCTCCCAATAAAGATGGCCAGAAACTTAGCCCCTTAGTGGACTAATATTTTAGAGGTAAATTGTGCATATTAATCAAAAGAGGGATATTTCAAGTTTAATCTTATCTAATTTAATATTTGGTTTCTAAACTTAAAGGAAAGTGGGAATGTTAGCTTAATACTAAGGTCCTTCTTTCATTATTCTTTTTTCCTCAAATTTATTGGAAAACTTGAACGAAGTGTTATTATCTTTTGAGAGTAACACTTTAACCGGTCCTAAACTTTTCTACTATTTAAAAGAACAAGTATGAATGACTATAAACAGAGGGCACATGTTGATGAAGAATCCAACATATTAGAATTCTAACATTAGCTCTTTCCTTTAATACTTCCACTTTAAGATAAACCAGGAAATATTCTAGAGAGGCATCCATATCATCACCTACAACTTTCTTTTAAGAAAAATAGGGATGAGGGGTCTACTTGGAGGTTTTTTCCGATGATTTTACATTGGCCAAGCCTTGACTAGAGGGACCAGGAGAGGCTGAAGGGTTCGAAGCACATAAGGAAAGGGTGGAAAGATCACTAAATTTAATAAAACTTACTCTTGGGTTCTAACAGACATCTTAAAAAGGAAAGCTGAAGGAACTAGGAAGGAACAACTTTTAAAATGTAGTTACTTAAAAAGGTAACAAAAGGGAGGCAAGAAAAGTAAAAAACGTGAAAGGACAAAGGTGATCCTGGTCACCAACTCTAGAGAAAGCTATTAGACTGAGAGACAAGAAGAGTCTTTGAGGGAGAGTTAAGTTGGAGTCTCAGTAAGGCAAATAAAAGAGGAGGAATTAGGAATAAAAAGGAAATAAAAGAGGTGAGAACCAGGGAAAGGGAAGACACAGGAAGACAAAAAGGTGGTAAGAAGACAAGGGGGCCTCTTTAACCAAATGGATATATTAGAGGTAGGGATGGCAATAGGCCAGGTCAAGCCCATGCATGCTACCTCAGGCCCGGCCTGAGGCTTGGATGGGTCCAAAAACTAGGCTAGAGACCCAATTTGAGTCGGGCCTAAGCACAGGCCTAGTTCCTAAGTCTAGTTAGAGGGGAAGGAAGCAAAGTAAATAGAAATCAAGTATATAAACATAATGGAGTGGGTTGGTAAATTTTAGGGAGGAGAGGGGGAAGGCAAGAGCAAACATAAACTTTATACCCACTCCATAATATCAAAAGTATTGAAGGGTTTATAGAAAAGCTTTAAAAGATTTCAATCTCTTAATGTGATCCACTTTCTTGAAATGATTCGGGATCTCTTAATTTTTAAATATATTTTAGGGTTTTCTCTCTCTAATGGTTGCTAACTCTAATTACAACTTTAAAATACTAAAAGAAAACTAAAACTTGGCCTTTTCTAAGGATTTCGCATCTCTTTAAATAGAGTTCCTATTGTAAACATAATCTAGGACATATTTGTTTTCTATACTATGTTACAATTATATAATTTTTACTTATTGTCTAAACAACATATGAGGTCGAACACAGTCATACCTTCCATTATGATCTATTATGCATTTCTCAAAACTCAAAATGTAAAAGTTTTAAAAAATCTTCCTAAGCATTTTGTAGCATCTTGACTCATCGTATTTGGTGTTCAGATGAGAAATTTATGCCCAAAAGCATTATCAAAATTATACAAAATTGTATGTTGATCTTCTTTTTTCTCTTAAGAAGTCCATTTGCATCAGTTTGTTGTCTTTAAATTTTATTTCTAGAAGGGAATTAAAGCATTAACACCCTATTTTTAAACCGTGTATTCCTCTATATTTGCTTGTTCATATGACATAACCTCCTATTGGACAATGTAGGAGGTTATGTCTTCACTAGAGTTCCTATACGGAAAACATCCTGGCACATGGTTGTGTGTCAATTTGTGTTATGTTAAAGCTACAGTTTCTTTCTTATTTTACCTTGTAAAGATGTGTAATCTTTAGTTAAAATCATTTCCAAGCAACATATCTAGAATTACATAATACATAATAAAAAATTAATCAAATCAAGGTAATTTAGATAAGAAAATATGGTAAAATATTAAGTAAATATATATACTCCAAATGTACATCAAAAATTCCAACACCTAGATATTTTTGCCTCTAGTAAATCATAAGATTGAGTTAGAGAATCTTGAGACATACTAGCTTTATATGAAACTTTTGTAGCATCATTTAACTTAATGTTATTATTCAAATTTGGGTCTAAATATGCCTTAATCTGACTTCCCCTTTTTGTAACTTGTATTTTACCTCTAAAATATTGATTCCTACAAGCTTAGAGTATCTCTTAATTAAAACCTTCTTCTTGTTAGTCTCTCGATCTTTTTTTAATGATGTATGTGTGATGTCTATTGATAGGAGATAGAAATTAAGTGTTCATATAACTTACTAGCTTCATTAATAGAATCACTTTAGGGAAATCTTGATTAACATCTATAAGCACACACACCCTGACATAGTTTATTCTTTTCATACTTATTGTTTCTTATCCATTCCAATAGGTTTACCTATAAAGTTGAAAAGATGAATAATGCCTAAGGTAGTCTAATAATCAAGTGGCACATTGTGCATATTTATCTAGAAAATAACCTACTTAATAATTTGAAGATTTCCTTGGTTGCCATATTTTGGAGGAAGATAGACATGTTCTTGTAATGTCATGGACCACTATCTAGTATTTTTTGAGTTTTTGGAGAAAACTTGAAATTTGTTTTTAGAAAACAAATAAGAATATCATTAATTAAACTAGATCAAGATGAGTTGAAATCAAATACACAAAGCAATGGTAGCCTTCATCCTAATGAGTTATAGGGAATCAAAAGGCTTTTCCATCACTAATGCAAATTAAGTACAAATAACTATACATTATAATACATTCAACTTAAGGTTGCTAATCCTCCACCTTGAAAGTTATTTAAGACTCGTTGACTTAGCTAGATTCCTCATAATTGTAGCTTCTATAGTCTTTTTGAGGAGCTTGTGACAAATGATGATGGATCTAGTATGAGTTCCTTTGAATATCATATCATTTCTTTCAATTTATATCAAGTACATTAAGGTGCCAAAAGCCAATCCAAACATCTTTGGTTACCTTAAGTACTATATTTAAGATTCACCACCTATAATATAATAAGCGTGGGGTCATGAGATGCTAACGAGTACAAGTTTATAGTTTTATAAGAAGCTGGAGAACAGATAGTTAGAGAACATATGGTCCATATCCTCTTACTACTTCTAGCATACGATGTACATGGGATCCAATTGATAGAATTTAAAGGTGTCTTTTATTCCTAACTTAAATTTAATAGCAAACCATAAGATAAAAGTTAAGGTAGGATGATATGCCATTCCACAAGGTTCTTTAAGTTTGAAAATAACTTTCTATTGGAGATATTTGAATAAATCATAGACTTGTTGTTGAGTTAATGGATGGAATCATCTTTAGAGGAGTTAGGAGGGTAAGAAGGGAAATTGCTTCTTATAAGGTCAAAGCCTCTTTAAGCACATTCAAGCCACTTCTAGAAGTTGTTTTCTATAATTAGCTCTACCTTTCTTATAACTAATATATGAGTTTTTAATTTATCTTAACCTTTATAAAAGGCCCCCAAATTATGCAAACGATCAAACCAAAATGATGTGTTCTTCCTATTACTAATATTGTGCTTAATATTTAAACAAACCAAATCCCTCATTCCTATAACTTGCCTCAAAGTTATATCCCTCATTCCTATAACTTGCCTCAAAGTCCATTAAAGAACTAGTTTTTTTCCTTAATTGACCATATGCTTGCGCCATTTAAGAAATGCGTGTAACTTCATTAGACCTAAAGGGACTCCTTCTCTATGCAAATCTTCCATAGCCTCTTAACTGCTAGTTGAGATGATGCCAAGTTCTCTATAATCTTTAGGTGTGCAGATGTCTTACCATTTAACTTTAAGAATTTTAGTCTTATCATATAAGCCTGACTATAAGAATCTTTTAAAAATCTTTTTAATTAGTTTTATGACCTCGTTTAGAAGAGAAAAATATGAGCACTAATGAATGTGCAAGTTAGATAAGATTAGGATGATCATTTGAATCATACCATCATATAATAGAGGATTATTGCAACCATTATTCAGCTTACTTTGAATTGAGTTAAGCATCAGGTTATAATCAGTACATGAGAACTTCTTAATGGTAATAAAGATACCTAGATATCTGAATTGGAGATGTTCCTACTTAAAATTTTTAGTTAAGATAATCCAATCAATCACCTCATTGGCCCTATAAATAGGAAGAATTTGCTTTTGTGGGGATTCCAACTAAGTCCTGAACTAGTTTAAGGAAATTAGGGAAACCTATACTATCTTTATGGTTACACTATAAAATAATAGCAAATCATCTATAAAAGAGAGTTTATAAATGCTTATCTTATAACATTTGTAATAAAATTTAAATTAAGTCTCTTTTAAAATGTTATGAGTAATCATTCTAGAAAGCATTTTATCATTTAGGCAAAAGAGATAAGGGGTTAAGGGGTCCCCTTACCTAAGCCCCCTACTAGCTATGAATAACTTTATTGGTTCCCCAATAACCATCACAAAGAATGATGTAGATTATGTTCTTTTTTCCAGGAGATGAAAGATATAGGGAATCCAAGCAACTCTATAAAACTAAAAAGAAAGTTCCAGTTTAAAAAGTTAAATTCCTTTTTTAAATCAATTTTAAAAAACACTTTTAATCTCCTTTCTCTTCTGATATCTTGTAATATTCTTAAGTAATTAAGTTATTATCCCCAATATTTCTCCCTTGAATGTATGCACCTAAAGTATAGCAACTTTTAACTTAGATTCTAGAATAATTGAAATAATGTTGTAGACCACGCTACAATATGATATAGGTATATTTATGTAGATAAGATGGATTAAGAACTTTAGGAAGTACAAATAAGAAGATTTTTTGTTAAGTTCCCGTTTTTGTTAAGTTCCCTCAAAAGTTTATCACTTTGGAAAATTCAAGAATAGTATTAGAGATCATTGAACTTGTAATGTCATCCGTGTTTTAGAAGAATCTAGCATTGAAGCCATTAGGCCCAGCTACCCTGTAAAGGTTTATAGAGAGAATAATCTTTTTAATTTCCTCTTTTATAATCTCCTTAATGAGCATACATCTTATCTCCTCTAGTAGAAGCTAGAGATGCCTAGCTTAACTAGATTTAGAATATGAGATCCTTATAGTATATGAAATCCAGATCCTTTATTTGTTCTTGATCATAAATAAGGATACCAGTATGGGTAAGGAGGGGTATAATTGTATTCTTATTTCTCCTAGCTTAGATGACATCATGAAAAAACTTCAAATTCATGTCCCCTTAAGTGTTTACTTCAATAGTAATATAAATTTTCTAGAGTAGAAGTGTACCTATTCAAGTTTGATCTTTCTGGTGCCTTAGTAGTCTTATCATTGGTGTTAAGGCTCAATTTAACTTGTAATTCACCAAGATAGTTCAAAGCTTCTTCTTTCTCCTTTTTGATGGAACAATAATTATTTTTATTAAGATTAGTTCCCCTTTAATGGCATTGAGTTTATTCACACAAGAGAAAGATAGAGAATTATTCACTTTCTTGCTTATACCCTTAATGATAGTATCTTTAAAGCTAGGTACTTTAAATAGAAAATTAAAGAATCTAAAAGGTCTGTTTCTTTTATTTTCAAAAAATTTCAAATAGATTTTAATAAGTTTATGATGAAAGGTGAGACGATTACTGTAATGAGCATAATTATGAGGGAAAGAGGATAACTGAGAGGAATTTACCAAGAACCTATCTATTTTTTCTAAAAAAGCACTCCTTACTTTGTCTAATATTCTAAGTGAATGAATATTTCAAGTATAACACTTCAATTTTATACCAGAATCTTAAAAGATCTTCACAATTTTTCTAACCATTGCATATGAGTCATTAAACTTCATAGGGGCACATAATACAATTAAAATCCCTTGCTATTAACTAAGGCTTTAAAGAGAGAGTTACTAGTGAGATAAGGTTAAACCAAATATGTTTTCTTATAAAGGTTAGACTAAATATGTTTTCTTATAAACTCTAAGTTTTTTGCATAAATCACTATGATGTTAAGAGTTTTTTAGGACTGAATAAAAGTAACTCTACAATTTAAGAATTGATCAAAGTAGCTCCAATTGAGGATTAGGAATACATTAGGATCTAAAGAGAATAATATGCCTATTATATTGAGGATTAAGATTACTCAGATTGATCAAATTTTTTTGAAAAAAATCAGAGTGCTTTTCTAAAATAAGGGCTTTTTATTTTGATATGCATCAGACCATAAAAACTATGATTCTTCAAGGAAAGAAAGTCCTTTAAATCCTATTATTTATTTGGGTTATTCAAACTCATAACATCCCATACCACTAGATTCATCTGAGTAAGAGCTACCGCCACCTTTTTCCTAGGCTTACATCTAGAATTTCTTCTTTTGGCTTGTATCATAATACGTCTAAGATGTGTGCTTACATATGAGTTAAGCAAATTAAGTTCTAGCATTTATCCCTCACCATCTTCATCGTATTATCTCTATTTATAGCATCACTATTAGGTTCTAGTTGGTTAATCTACTTTACCAAAGTTTTTTCCTAAGTCTTTACTTCAACCATTGGTAGACTTGGAACTTCCTATTGAGTGTCTAAGTCAGAATTAGGGACAATCTCATCCATATGACTAACTTTTTCTCCTTATATTTCAATAAAAATCTAATCTGCATTAGACTAACCTCCTATTTTGGCTCATATTCAATAATTTTCCCTATTGGAACCTATTTTTCTTATTCCTTCCTTTTAGGCCTTTATTAGTAGCTAATAGATATAAAATCCTTTATGGACCTTCCCTTTCATCTAATTTATTCATCTTAATGCTCTCAGGGAGAGTCTTTTCAATCTCTACCTCAATATAAATGTAAGCGTGATCAATCCACTTGAGATTTGCATTTTTATCATTTATACACAGGCGCCTACCCATATAACTTGTAATATAACTAAGACCATTAGATGAACAATATTTTAAAGGCCATAAAAACTATTAATATAAAATTTCCCACCTATCAAAGTGAGGTTAAAAATGAAAAAGGTTTTGAATTTTGATACAGAGAGCAAGGCTTAGAATGGGTGATTTTTGGGAGGTCAAATCGTAGGTCATATCATCTCTCTCTATAAAAATTCTCTTTCAAATTTGATTTTATTAAGTTTTACATGTAAAAAGGTTAGGTAATAAATGCTTATTTGACTATAATTATACACCTATATTTAATGTGTTTTGCTTGCTATTTAATAGTCTTATAGTATTTGTGGTACTTAATTTATGTCAAGTATGTTCATAGATGATAATTGCCTTATTGGACTAAAAAGAGAAGAATTTGGATGAAATCGTGGCATGGAACAAAGATTTGAAGCAACTTAGACTACACGATTGTGTATAATGATGGTGTAAGTCTCTATAACCGTGTGAAGATTTAAAGAATATTAGTTTTAATCATATGAAGTTACATGCTTGTATATATTGATATACACCATCGTGTATATTGTCTATGTAAGTCTCTATGCCCATGAAAATTCACAAATTTAGGTGTTTTTTGAGATACACGTTCACCTACAACCCTATCTATGTTGATTGCGTATATCCCAAAAACCCTAGTTTTTACTATAAAAGGACATGAAGAGAGGCAAAATGAGGGAGGCCAATTTTTAAGTGATTTTGAATCATAAGAGAAATAGAGAGGCAAGAGTTCTAATTAAAGGATGAGGAAAGCACAAAGAATACATCACAAGATTCGATAGATATCAACATCCAATCCAACTTGCAAGAAGATCCATTAGAAGAAAAAGGAAGATTTAGAATTATGATTTCTTCAATTTCTAGTTATTCTTTTGTATGTTTATCTTTGGTTTTGTTTTCTATGGATAAGAACAAAAAAAATTTAGCGCTTAGGTGTGATGGACCCTAAATTGTGATAATAATATGATTTGATCTTTTATTTAATACAATTTTCTTGATCAATTTATTAAGATTCAATTATATGTTTATTCTTTTTCTAATATATTCATAATATTAGTTCATGATGTTTTATTCTTGTTCTAATATATTCAGAATATTAGTTTATGATTTGTTTTCATATAATTGAGATTGAGAAATCCTCTTGTCTGAATATATCTACCATAATTGTAAGGAGTTCCATGCAAACTTAGAGATAGGTGTTGACATAAATTCTTTGGATTAAATTCAAACCTAATAGTGAAATTCACGAATCGATAATACAATTCTAGGGGTTTTAACTAGAAAGGTTTCTGTTGATTAACTAATGGATTAATTGTTAGTAGTCTTGAGAGAAAAATATTAACATAAACAGAAATTTTCATGGTCTAATAATCAATAATATAATTATATGATAAGTGATAATATTTAAGGATTCTTAGGGAGATTTATCAATCAGGTACTATTTATTTGATATAGACATTTCCAAGCATTTTCCTCTGCCTTAAGTTCATTACTATTTTAATCTTAGTATAGTTGTTAGTTTAATATTTAATCAAATCCAGAATCTGAATTGACAATTAGATAACAGGAAAAGGGTCATTATTAGTACTTGTAATCCTTGTGGGATCAAACCATACTTGCCTCTACTAGCTACAGTTACACCACGCACTTGCATTTTTAAAATTGATAAATTTCTTGTAAGTATAGAAAGCATCAATCAAGGTTTCTGTATTATTGCCGGGGATTAGTAATATTACGAAAACCTAACTTTTGTTACTCTAACCATTATTTTTGTATTTATTTTATTTTATTTATCTTATTTTCTTTTCTTTTTGACTTATTCTTTTATTTATCTTTTGAACTTCTCTACTTTGACTCTAAGTTTGTGGCTTATTGTCAGGATTTGAGATTCATCGCTACAACCATAACCTACATTGGAAGGATGGAGTGGACAATATTTTCATGGGAGTTATTATATGCCATTGCCTATGGCAACATCACAATTTTAGAAAGAAAGGTATGATGACATATTTTTAGATGCTCAATTGATATCCATGAAGTGAGCAACATTTATAGGAGTAACCATTGTAATCATGGATGTCAGACATCAAATTATATATGGTAGTAACTAAACATGCAAAATCGGCCTCATAGTTCACCCTATGAGCATACATATACTTTAGAATGGAGCCATCCTTATGTTTATGGATAGACTAATTATGCTTCATCTGAATATTTACAACAACAACAAGAAGAAGAGTGACGTACAAATATAATAGCATAATACCTTCCCAAAAGTGTAGCTAGCCAATATGAATTCGAAAAGATTTTCTTCACCTGAATATATTGAGCATAACATAACATATTATTTGAGCTTGTTAGCACCTCATAGTGAACAAGAGACAAAGATCAATTTCATGAATGAAGTTGCATTCTAAGAAGAAAAAAAAGGGGTAACTGATAATTTAGAAGAGAAGGAATAACAAATGAAAGAGGAAATAAAGGAAGCCTCTATCAAAGAAGAGGAAGTAGAGAAGTGGAAAAAGATGATTGAAGAAGAAGAAGAAGAGGAAGTCTTTGTCTAAGAAAGGAAAGCAAAATAGTGGATAAAGGAGATTGAAGAAGAATAAGAGGAGGAGCCAAATAAGGATACTATTAATGAATTGTTGTTAGACATCTTGAGTACGAGGGGTCCAAACTTCCTACAAGACAAACTATTTGAGTCAACCGAAGATTTAGGGAGTTCTATTATTTCTTCTTTTATTAACAATTTATTATTGAAAAGGCATTAATGGAGTCTATTGGAGTTATTAATTTAATATATTATGTATTTATAATTATCTTACAACATGTGGCTTATTCATAGGCTACAAAACCGCTATATGAAGAAACAGGTAGAAGCGAGCCACTAATAATAGATCCAAGATGATAGCAGATATGAAGAGGTATGTCGAGCTAATGACGTTAATCAAGTGCTATTTAGGAGGCAACTCAAGCATTAGGATGTGTTTCATTTTATTTTATATGATTTCCATTTTTTATGTTAGCATAAGGCTTTAGCATTATTTTCATTTTTGTTATTTCTTTTTCCATATTCCATATTTATTTCCTTTATTTTTATTTTTATTTTTATTGTTTATCTTTTTATCCCTTTTGTTTATATTTTGCAAGGATGATTGTATCTAAAAGCAGATGGACAATACCAAATCCCTTAAATTCAGAACTATGAAATTCTTATTATTTATGGAAATCCCAATTTCCTACACTTTCTTACTTTTAATTTATCTATATTTATATTGTGTACATTGAGGACAGTGTACAATTTTAAGTAAGGGGAAGGGATTTCTTAAGCTTGTTATAATCTTTGTTATTACATTTTTTTAACTGATATCTTGAATTAGTTAAAATATGTCCATAAATACTTGAAATCGTTATTGATTATTGAATTAAATTAGTGTACAAAAGGATAAAGTTAGAATAAACGTGCTTTTATAAGTCAAATTTTTAGTAGTCATTGAGATAGTTAATTTAAATAAAAATTGTATATTATTTACACATATAAGATCCCAATCAGTTTTTGTGAGTTTTTTAATCCTAAAAGCAAATACATCATTTTTAAAGCATTTTTAATCTTTCATATGTGTTATCATGAATAGTTGGATGATTCTAAAACTTGCTTTTATTATGCATATTGAGAACACATATGTTAAATTAGAAGCATTGAAGTGACAAAGGCATTTAGATTCAACATTTGTTTTGCCTATTTCCTTGATAATTACCTTAACATATTTTATCCTTTAGAAGTAACCAATTTTGAGCCTTAGCATTTTTCATTTATTATAAACCCATTATTGGCTTTTGCCTTATCATTCTTGAAGCCTTTTTTTAATTAATTTGAACCCTTAAGGTTATTTACATTTCTTGATTGTTTGAAACTCAAATTTTAAGAAGGTTCAAAATTCCTTTAATTTTTGATACATGATTTATTGCAGTTAAAAAAAAGTGTGTTTAAGTTATGGTTCCAATGGACTTACAAAGCGAAGGACCTAGAGTGTGAAACAATGAGTTTCTTATAATTCTTATACTATTGTTTTGTAAATTTCCTTCAAAATTTTATCCCCTTTATATTATCTGAATCATACCTTACCTAAGCCCCATCAAAACCTTATTTTACGAACTTTTAATTTTTTATTTCTAGTTTACTTGTATGTGGTGGAGATATGATAATATTGCAAGCTTATTGTTAATAGTTTTGCTCTGTATTGTTTTGAGAGTTCTTGTAATTTTGACCTTAAACACTTGACTGCATTTAGTGAAATATTTGTCAGGGTGTAAAGATTTGTGCTTTTGATTTTAAGATTATTGATGTAATTATTATTGATATTAACTTATGAAGGTTAGTTCTATGATAACTTGAATCTAATTGTAAATTAATTTGATTCATATGAGATGATGATTTAGAGTGTGGATGGATAGGTTGAGGTTAATGAGGGATGGATGTTTGTAAAATTGATAATTTAGATTATGATTTTCTTATAATAATTAATTTGCTTGAAATGTGTTTATAGATGACAAATGCCTTATTGACCAAAAAGAGAATCATTCAATTGAAATCACGGCATGGAACAAAGATTTGAAGCAAATTGGACCTATACGATTGTGGACAATGACTGTGTAAGTCTCTATAAACATATGAAGATTTAAAGAATATTGGTTTTGGTCGTGTGAAGTTACACGCCGATGTATATTGATATACATGGTCATGTATGTTGTTGTGTAAATTTCTGTGCCAATGTAAAATCCCAAATTTAGGTGTTTTTGAAGATACACTATCACCTACATGCTCATGTTTATTGTCTGTGTATATCCCAAAAACCTTAGTTTTTACCATAAAAGGGCATGAATGGAGGTCAAATAAGGGAGGGGAGTTTTTAAGTGATTTTAAGTTGTAAAATATATAAAGAGGTGACAATTCTGATAAGGGATAAGGCAAACATAAAAATACATCAAAAGATCTGATAAATATCAACATATAATCCAACTTGCAAATGATCAATTAGAAGAAAAGGGAGGTTATGAATTATGATTTCTTTATTTTCTAGTTGTTCTTTTTCATGTTTATCTTTGGTTTTATTTTCTATAGATATGAACTATACTTTTTTTAGTGCCTAGGTGTGATAAACCTTAAGTTGTGATAACAATATGATTTGATCTTTTATTTAATGAAATTTTATCGATTAATTTATTAAGATTCAAGTATGTATTTTATTCTTGTTCTAATATTTCCTAAATATTAGTACATGATTTAAATTCATATGAATGAGATTAAGAAATCCTCTTCTATGAATAGATCTACTATAATTGAATGGAATTGCATGCAAACCTAGAAATAGGTCGACATAATTCCTCTAGATTAGATTAAAACCTAATCGTGAAATTCACGAATCGATAATGTAATTCTAGGGATTTTAACTAGAAATATTTATGTTAATCAACCAATGGATTTGTTTTTAGTAGTCTTGAGAAAGATATAAATAGAAATTGCAGCAATTCAATAATCAATAATATAATTTCATGATAAAGGATTAATATTTAAGGATTCTTAGGATGATTCATCATCTAGGTACTATTTATTTAATAAAAACTTTTCCAAGTAATTTCCTTTGTCTTAAATTCATTATTTTTTAATCTTAGTTTAGTTGTTAGTTTTATTTTTAATTAAATCCACAATCTGAATTGACAATTAAATAATAGCAAAAAGGTCATTATTAGTACTTATAGCCCTCGTGGATGGACCCATATTTATCTGTGCTAGCTACAGCTACACAATGCACTTGCAGTTTTGAACATTGGTAAATTTTTTATAAGTATAGAAAGCATAAATCATTAAGAAAACTTGATTAAAAACAAGCTATCATCTATTACCAGATAACCTCCTTCAAGCCATAGTTCTTCCAATATCTTATTAAAAGGAGGAAATGTAGGTCTTTTGTTTAGGAAAAAACACTATTAGGGTAGCGTTCCATTTAGAAGTACCTTTTTATTTAGTCTTTAAAGGAGGAGTGACAATATAGTGGCAAGATCTATTAGAAGGAGAGTAGAATTGGAGAGGGATAAAGGAGGATGAGTCATTTGGAGCTGGCTTTAAAAATTATTGGTGTTAGAAGTGGACAAGCCAAGAGCACTATGAGTTCTAAGTAAGGTTGAAGTAAGGACAAATCTGGAGGTAGTAATTGGTGAGTTTGATGGGGTTAGAAAGTTAGGGCTCGGTAGCACAAAGAAAAGCAATGTAGGAATTTAGTAGAGGGAAGCTGGAGGAGTCTAGATTGGAGGTTTAGATGCGAAAGGAAAAAAAGGTTTGGCATAATGCTAGCTATAGAGATAAAATAAACACTTTGAATACATTAGCACTATCAAAGATTATCTTATTTAAAATTCATGAAAAACTACATAAAAATATTACCAAATCATACAACATATTTTTACTTGTTAATTAAACAGAATACAATTGACAATCATATTTTAACCCTCTTTTCAATGTCTTTGTTATATGTATCTAAAAATCCATCCTAGTCATCATCGCTCCCAACTAATAAATTTAAACAAGTAAATAAAAATATATAATCAATCATTCAGTAATTTTCCTAATATGTATCTTTATTAGCTAACATTTTCTTTTTATGCTTCTTCTTTTTAATCCCTTTCAATCTAAGATCTCAAATATTTTTATTCTTCACCTACCATATAACCTTAAGACAATTGGTTCCTCTAACCTTATATCTCTTAAAAGGAAATCTATATGTGCCCATAACAGTCACTAATATCCCTTACCTCAATTCTAATAGAATAAATGAACTTTTTTATTAACTTTGTCTAACATATTATAAGAGTAATTAAAATTTGATTCGCTATACGTCATATAATTAAGGACCTTATAAAAAGTTGATTCCAATTGTTTTTATCCTTTTGATATTAATATCATCATCCTCTTGAATCTTGGTAATTTTTATTTTTTATTGCCACTTAACAACATTTGTATGCCTACTCCTAAAAAAGAGATATTTAAGAATATTTTTAATCTTAACATTACTTAAATTTTAAACATATGATGATATACACTTCTTTTAGATATTTAAGAATATTTTTAATCTTAACATTACTTAAAATTTAAACATGTGATGATATACACTTCTTTTAAATTTAAACAACTTATACTTGCATTTTGCTTAAACATGCGTCGATATACACTTCTTTTAAATTCAAATAACTTATACTTGCATTTTGCTAATAAGAATGAGTCATTTATGTAATTATGTATAACCTAACAATATTGCATTCTTCAGCCATCTCTTTTATCTAACCTTACTCGTCTTGACATGTATATATGATTAAAATAATCCTTTTATAAGCATGTTATATTTTTTTATACCCACTCGTGTATAAAATAATATATTGCACATTTATACACAACCTAATTATGTAATTAGTGTTTAATTCTAATGTATGTCTTACTTGCTTATCTACAATTCGATGATGCCTCATAAACTCATATTATTTGGAATCAAATTATGGTTGTGCATATCCTTAAAGTTAATTATTGTCCAAATAAACCAACCAACAACATTCATTAGTAGGGATGGCAGTGGGTTTTTAACCCGATTAATATCTGCACTAACTGACCTAAATAAATGGACATGGAGGCTAAAAAATATATTTTAAATGGATGTTGAAATATGGATTTAGATATGGGTCTAATGATAACCCGAACCGATGGATACCCATATCCTATCCTTTATTATTAACCATATTTTTCTATTTTTTCTTCAATATTTATGGTTAAATTTAATAAATTATTAATATTTTCTGAGAAGAAACAGCTTTAAAATCCCCACTTCATTCCTCAGTACTCACCTTTTTTATCATATTTTGGATGATAATAATGTAAATGATATGAAGATGGAGTTTTGAATGTTGTGGAGTTCACGCAAAGACAATTTGAAGTTTTGGATATTTTAGTCTTTATTCCAGTTCTTGATTGTGAAAAATATATGTTGTCTTTGCACTAGACATTATAATTTTTATTATTCCAATTTTATGATTTTTTTAAGACATACAAATCAAAATCTTGACTTATTATTATTAAAGTAATTTTGATTTGGAGCGTTCGCAAAAATCTGCTCTTTATGTTTTACATTTAGAAGTTATATTTTTATGTGCTATACAGCACGATGGATATCCAAAAACCCAAACAATCCAATGGATTTGGATATAGGTAGCAAATCGTAAAAACCGATGGTTATAGATATGGATATAGGTTGAGTCATAAAAAATTGGATATGAATATAGGTAAAGTAATACCTGAACCGAACCCTACCTATTGTCATCCCTAGTTGTCATACTAGTCTGATAACTGTTGTACATATACATTGAATCTGACTTGTACCTCCTGAACATTCTAGCATAGAATGCCTTGTGGATCTAAGTCCTTCTAATAATAGCAATAATGTCATCTCATAGTTAAGAACCCAATAATATAGTGTGGATACTTTACAATAAACAAAGTACATGCACTCTGTATAGTATATTTAGCTTCTCATGCCTGAGTCTCATACTTATCTAACTCCAATATTCACATTTGATTCATTCAATACTCATTTGTTCCTATAAATGGAACATTTGATCTATATGATACAATTTAGTGAAAGTTCTCATACAAGAGATTTCTTTTCTCAATTATTTGTATTGTTCACGAAATCCTTATCAGTCAACTATGTTCGTCGTTGTTCTTCAACTATTCATAATATTTCAATAAGATCATTTATTATCATATCTCACATAATCAGAATGTTCTATATACTAAAGCTTGGTGAAGTAATAAGCATGCTCTTTTACTCTTTTTCCTTGGTATATACTATCAAGACCATTCCATCTTATCTAAAGATTTATTTTCAAAAGGTCACCAATTAATATCTTAAGCTGACGATACCTTGACCTCAATTACTATCATATCTAAGCATATAATACATATGGACATCGTAACATCATTCGCCAAAGCAACCACATTATTAGATGTATACTCATAATAATTGATCAACTTAATCTTGAGGACTTCCACATGTATAACTATCATTTATTTCATCTTACTTAAGTATGTTCTCAGTCAATTCAGAAATATAAGATACATAACCATATTAAAATTCTAATATCAAACCAAATGTTATAACCTTATACTGAATCATAAACTTTCAACATGATACCTAAATAACCATTCCGGTTCCAAGTTCAACGTCTCAAGGTAATAGAAATTTTGGTTTTCTTTCAACTTTGCTTGTATACTTTAAATCCCATCACTTGTACTTACACCTCTATTCTTTTCTCCGTCCAATCCACAAAAATATATTTACTTCCACGTCAATTTAAAGGTATACAACCACAACATAATACTAATATCATATTACTTAATATAATCACGAATACAAATACACTGACTTTATGTCCAACATATCGAATCATGTAGTATCTCCTATATCAAAATATTAACAAACTTTGATTTTCTCACACTTTGACAGATCATCATTCATCTTGATTTACCTCAGAGAGTCTAGATATAGACGGACGAGATCGTGCAGGAGTATTATTCTCAATGACCTTATTAACATCCTCATGAGATCTTTTCATACTTAAATATAAAACCAAAACGTGGGACAGACAGTATTAACCCTAACACAACTCTTATATCCAAATACAAGCAATATTTAAGCGCTAGTCAAACCAGAATCGCCTAAACCATACTTTGATACCAAACGATGTAACACCCACATACCCTTGGGAGGATATGCAGATGCCACACAAAATAGAACCAAAATAATCCAAAACATAGTAAACATTCCTTACATGCATTCCAGAAACTTAGTAAACAAACATTACAATCCATTATGAGTTATTTTATAAACAAAACATAATATACATCATACATAATGAAATTATCAAAATATATGCCATATATATTAAATCCATCATGTATTAAGGTTATTACAAACTATTAAACAAAACACAAAATATAAAATGTCTCATTACATTGAAATACAACTTAAACACAAATATACATCTTCCAAAACAAAACACATCCTTCTTTGGACACTACGCTTGTCTTTGTCCAAAACTTTAAACCTTCTTATCAGAACGTACACAGAGGCAAAACTACCGTGCTAAGCATATAGCTTAAAGAGAAATAACTAAATAGGATACATAATGGCGGCTCTTTCTAACAGTCGCCTATCATTCACATGTTCAGAATCAAATCATATCATAAGCAGTCTTTAGTTATTCATATTCAAGAGTAACCCAAACATTAAGTGACTCAGAATAGTTTATGATTCATCAATACAGAACAAAACATATAAATATCAGAACATAATGTCATTGATTCAAAACAAATACATAAGTCTCAAAATAGAACATAATTGTTCCATAATAGATCAGAACTTGTATCAAATCAAAATTCATCTTGTATCATATCAAAATTTATCTTATTTTAGATCAAAACTTATTTATAACAAAATCGAATATGTATCAAACTACAAACCAGGTTAGCCTACTAATACTTTTTACAGAAGTGGATAACGGGACCAGAACAGAAGATACCATGATTGTTATCACAGAACAAAAAAGCCTTATGTCTCAAAAGCATGGGACACCGTAGTGTCGCTAATAAGGGGACACTGTAGTGTCACAAGAGTAGTTATAGACCCTTCTAGGCATGCCTATTTACCCACGACTAGGATTTAACAATTTTAAAATAATCCATTTTAGATTTCATAATCACAAGCAAATAATGTAGTGTATAACTTATGTCTTTATTTCATTTTTATCATATTGAACATATTCACACCCTTTTTATCAAACTCAATATGCCTTATAAACATAAGCATTTGCATCAATATATCAATGAAACATTAAGTCATTACATATTACACAACATCATAGAAATTCCCAAATCACAAGCATCTGTATCCAACTCACATCATAGAAAACCCTAGGAACATATTTGTATTCTTAAGAACACATTCATCTTAAACATACCATACATTTTAACATTATACACATTGTTAATTAATCACACATTCTTTAAGTTATTTCCTCAATTAATAGTCTATAACTAAATTAACTTCCACTGAATTAATCTAACATCATCTAGGTTCATTTTCAACCCCAATTAAGTTCAATTAAACCATTACTAAGTACCCTAGACTTATATATGTCAACAATTACACAAAACCAAGTTTTTCACCTTCCTAACCCTTTTCTGTAGCCATGGGAATATGCCTTATAATTCCCACGATCGTGGGATGAGTGAACTGAAAGTTCATTCACTCATAACCTTCAAGCTGCTTCTAAAACTTAACTCCTTCAACACCCTTTCACCATAGTTCATCAATTCCACTTCAATTCCAACTTATTTGTGCCTCAATTCCACATAAAATTCTTGTCCAAAACCAATTCAAAAATTATTCATTAAGCAAGAAATCAATATCTTCCACACATCGAAACCAAACCAGAAGTTATCATATATGGATCATTTTTTTCCAGCATTCATTTATCATCATCTTCACACATATTCTATTCAATTCAAGTATCAAACATTTCATATTATAACATGAAATCAAGTTTAGCATTCCCTTACCTATTTAACTCCGAAGAATAAGCCAAACTAGCCTTCTAAACAACCAACACAAGTCCAAAATGCAAATGAAACTAGGATTCTCTTAACATCAAAAGACAACAATATAAAAGATAACATGCGGTAGCTTTCTTGATGCAATATCTTGCAACAACTCTAAGTGAAATTAACCAAAAATTTAGAGCTAAGAGAGATTGAATGGTTTCGGTGGAGATGCTTCAATGAAACCTACAGGAACTTCTTGCAAGTTTAACACCTAAGTTGCAAGGTGTCCTAATCTTGGAGGAGCACATGTCACCAATGCATATATCACATTTGTCCTCCCTTTAAGCTACCGAATGTCACACATATATTAGGTCATTTGTCACTTAATTAATACTGCCAAATTTCATTCAATTATACTGCCATTTGTCCCTTATTTACTTATACCAAATGTCACTAAATGTATAGGCTTAGTCATCCAATTTTCATGCACCAACTTATCTTGCCACTTGACATTTTCCTTGTCCAAATGTATATTTTAATACATTAAATTTCTAATGGTATCAATTAATTCCAAATCACTAAGTATGATCCATTAAACTAAAATTCAAGATCAAACCAAAATTCAGAACATATACAACTTACAATCATGTCACAAGTTAAGACCTATCACATATGCCTTTATGAACATGTAACATTTCAACTAGGGTAAAATTTGGGGCCTTACACCTCCATTGTAGCTACCAATGAGTGCTTCTTTTCTCCTGCTTGCTTGTTCCAAACCTTGATTTTCTTATTTGTTGGACTTATATAAACAAGCCCTTCATTTGATAAAACTATGGCATTAATGGCATTGTCATGTGCGTTTCTCACTGACTCCTAGCACTTGAAATCCAATGTTCACCAAATTTTTAACATTTTGTCCCATGGACCAAGAGAACATAAGTGAAGCATCTCTAGATATTGCTAGTGTTGATATAGCATCAGCATGGTGCACCTATGTGCACTTCTTATGTCTTCTATCCTGGACTTAATTCTTCACTAAAAAAAAGCCAAAAAGAAATGATCATTTAACGTAGGAAGTGTAGCTATGCAATTGTAATTTTGGTGGTCATTATAGTCCCTAATGATTTTTGGACTTTATAGTATGATCTTTCAACATTATAGTTAAATTCCCAAATTTATTTATACTTAATTAAATGTTTACTATATAGAAAACTTGTTAGTTACCAAGGTGACCTTGCTTGAAAAGATATTTATACATTTAATTATGCATTCTTTCAATTGTTCATGTTATATAATGCTAATAAGTGACATAAAAGATCAAGTAAATATTTGAGATTATTAATTATAATGTTAAGAGATCACCCAAAAGGTGGATCATTGCCTATAACTAATAATATTAAAGAGACTGATCAACATAGTTGGTGAATATGTTTACATATTCAAAGATAACATGTATACTAGCTTGAATATGATTGACTGTGTATTAAAGTGTGTATATATATGTTGTTAGTATCATTATGGATTAAAGATATGTATTTAAGTATCATCTAAAATAGTTACCAACGTTTTTGTACCATTGGAAAAGAAAGAAGAAAAAAAGGAGAGAGTGGATAAATTCTTTACTTAAAGAAAAGTATATGCAACCAAAATGAATAAAGATCTATCATTGTAGATATATATTAAACATGGACCAAGGTTAGTCTCTTCCTTATAGTATGAATTCTAATTGAATGAGTTGAATTAATTATTTTATTGATGATCTTGGGAGAATTCTAGACTTGAAATATTGTGTAGAATATTATAGTTTTAATTGTAGTAACTAATGATTTGAAATTGGTATATTAGATTAAAAAATTGAAATAAGAAATATGGTATCATTGTTAGAGATATTCATAAAGACATGTTCAACAGAAATCTTAAAAAGCTTACATTTGAAAGGTTTAGGAAGAACACGTATTCATCATCGTTAACAATCATTAACCATTATATATCAAAGGAGAGATGCTCGTTATGAGTTGGTTGGATCAATTTTAGAAATTGAAATAATATCTAAGTCACTATACTAACCCTTCAAACACCATGTACTTGATGGTCTTGATTTGATCGATAAGTGTTATGCAGGTTGTAGTGTGAAGATAATGAACAAGGTGGAAGAAAAAAGGGACTACGCCAGAAACTAAGGGGAGGACAGACAGAAAGAAGAGCGCGGCCACCGTGTATTAGGCTCCACTATCTCAGCATCCCCAAGAACAGGAGATGGACTGCGATTGAGAAGATTCAGGAAGATTTGCCTGACCACTGTAGCAACCACTAAATGACTCCAAGCACATACGTCATGGAGAACTTGAGATGGATGGGTTACTCGTATCAGCGAGAAGTGTACGTGGAAGGGTCTGTAATTGCGTTTTGAAGTTTCAAGATAGAATATACATACATGGAAATTTTAATTTGAAGCTAAATAGTTTTTCACAATTTTCATTAATTATTATTTATAATTTTTGGCTTAATTGATTTATAATTGAAACAGGAATGCTATGCTTTAATAAGCTCTAACTAATGATCATCTTGTTAATAAGGGTGATAAGTATGGGCTAATAATTATTTAATCATATAATCAAATGGACCTATATTTAAAGTAATATCTCGTAGTGTAATATTCATACTATTAAATAATTATTTAATCATATAATCCAATGGACATATATTTAAAGTAATATCTTATAGCGTAATATTAATACTATTAAATAATTAGTTCAAGATATAATCATTAGGATTACAAGCGCTGATACCACTGCAACTTTGTCGTTTTGACATACGTAATCAAACTTCATTTTTTTTACATTATTTCGTTTCCATTTCTATGACTCCAAGTCCATACCCTAAACTTCAACTTAGTCTGCGTCGTTTTGACTCGTCGGAGAATCACAATTATCTATTTACCAACCAGCCCAAAAATTTACAGCCCTCCGCCACCACCATTATCCGCTGTCTCCTCCTCTTATTCTCCACCTCTCTCTCTCTTTCTCTAAACTTTTTCCCGCCAATTTAATGTCCACGCAAATGCTCTCTAAAGCTCGCCACGGCGTCATTTCCCACACCTCCTCAAACCCATCCTTTCCTCTCCAACACCTCTCTCGCTCCAACTTCTCTCTTCGTCCTTCTCCGAACTTTCTCGCCTTTTCGCTGCCAACCGTAAAACTTCCAATCCCCCTCTCTCTACAATCCAGTGTCCAATTACGATCAAAAGTGATCTCCAATTCGAAGTTCTCCGACACTCTCATGCTGGACATTTCCCACGCCGATCTCGATCGCTTTGCCGCCGTCGCCAGCCAACTCGCCGACGCTTCCGGTGAAGTCATCCGCAAGTACTTCCGGAAGAAGTTCGATGTTCTGGATAAAGAGGATTTGAGTGAGTGTAAATGATGAATGAGTTGTAATGATACTTTATGGTCTGATTTATTAAGAAAATGAAAAAAGAAGAAGAGAGAGAATATGGTTGATTGTTACAGAAGTGTACACTTTATGTGCAGTTAAGGTCTTCTAATTGTTTATTTATTCTAGTGATGTTGGATGCACTACAGGTCCTGTGACAATTGCGGATAAAGCAGCTGAGGAGGCTATGGTTTCAATTATAATAGATAATTTTCCTTCTCATGCAATGTGAGCTGTTTGGTCTTTCTCATGAACTAGTTTTTGTTTAGTTGACAGACAACTGTAATGAACGGTCTCTCAAATGTTTGCTTGGATTTGTTTGAGAAAGTTTTTGACTTTTGCTTCTTAGATTTGGTCCTGTAACTGTGAAGGGGTTGTAATTGCAGTTATGGAGAGGAGAACGGGTGGAGATGTAAGGAAAAGTTTTCAGACTATGTTTGGGTTTTAGATCCTATTGATGGAACCAGGAGTTTTATTACTGGTTTGTTTCTTGGTTTTGTTGCCATCAGGTTTGAGTTTTAAATGATTCCTTAAATACATATTTTGATTTTTTTTACAGGAAAACCTTTGTTTGGTACACTCATTGCTTTACTGCACATGGGAAAACCGGTAAGACCGATGGTAATCTGATTCCTAAGAAAATGAATGATTTTTAGAGAGCATGTAAGCTAGCTAAGAATGTTTCACCTTTTAGGTGAAGGGGAATCCCCATATGAACTAAATTTCACGAGATAGCGAAGTTTTGGCAGCTTTAGCTTATTCTTGAAGGGATGAAGTATGATTTCAACAAATGGATTTGTTGATTTATGGTAAAAGATGGTACTTTGATGTACATGATAAGAATGGCAACTTATGCTCAAACAATTTTAAGAAAGGGTTACCTAGTGTTCAATCACTAGACTTGATTAGTTTATATTCTTCTTTTAAGTTTGTCTGGAATCTAGGATAAAAACATTGCTAGAGCACTGATTTCACCACTCTGGGGAGTTCCTTCTGAAAACTCTAACTCTATTGTCATTTTTTTTCCGTTTGGTGTGAATTCTCTTGATTTTACTTGGTCACCAGGCACTTGACTTTGTTGTAAATCATGTATCAATATTCTAGTGGTGGTTTTCAATTTGAAGATTTAACTTCTAACATGAAATTGCTTTTACTTATTCTTGTCAAATTCTTAAAAATGTCTTCACAGATTGTTGGAATAATTGATCAACCTGTCCTTAAAGAAAGATGGATTGGGATAAGTGGAAGGGGAACGACATTGAATGGAGAGAAATTGTCAACACGCACTTGTGAAAATTTGTCACAAGCATATCTGTATGTTATCTTGTTTAAAAGGTAGGTTATGATATAGGGAATGAAGCTTGTTATTTACTAAACTAACTTTTATATTTCCCCCTTCTTTAGATATACCACAAGTCCACATCTATTCAGTGATGATGCTGCAGAGGCATTTGCTCGGGTCAGAAACAAGGTGGGGCTTTACTGTTTGAAGTGAAATTAGGATACAGGTTTTATCATCAAGTATTAGTACCAGTGGAACATATGAAAAAACAATGTTAATCTTAGCTTTGCCAGCCGAATTTTATAAAGATTTAGTATCTATGCAAACATCATTGTTACCATGTTTGTTATAGCTATTTTCTTCTCCAGAATACCTTGAGACAGTTGATCTGTGTGCACTTATATGAATGATCTCCAGCATTTTATATATTTTTTTTAACCTTTTGAGTCTAGATTAGCAGTCCTCTATTAAAGTTCTAATTATTTTTGAGCTACACTGGCTTATGAGATTCTATTTTAAGATCTGTCAGTATCGTAATTTTTGCTCCTAGGAATGAGGAATGTAACTGAATGTATCTTGAAATGCTACAGTTTCATCTCTTTCGTCCATTTTATGTTGTCATTATTGTGCAGGTAAAAGTGCCATTATACGGGTGTGATTGCTATGCTTATGCGCTTCTGGCTTCTGGCTTTGTAGATCTTGTCATTGAATCTGGTCTGAAGGTAAGTTGTGCTATTTTCCTCTACAAATTTGACACATCAACCTCTCCCTTGAGTGTGTTTGGCTACTTGTCATGGAGTGAAACGAATCCTACTAAGCAATACGATGGGGAGAATGGGCATGACATTGATTTATAAGTTAGTGGCTGCTAGTTGGTCTCATAAGTCTATTCAAAGATAAGTTGGAGAGTAATATTTTAACATCTTGGATTGAATGTTTCAAATTACCAAATAGTTGACAGAGACATTGGCTTGTGGATCTTCTAGAGGGGCGGGTTCTGCATTTCCCAATTGTCTTATTGAGCTCATTTCAATTTGATTCAGTGGTTCTTGTAGATATGTTGAATTAACCTTCGTTGCTTTAATAGTTAATGTGTGTTTTTCTATCAGCCATACGATTTCCTTGCTCTTATACCGGTGATCGAGGGTTCTGGAGGATTAATAACTGATTGGAAAGGAGATGAACTCAGTTGGGAGGCTTCTCCAGATTCTCGTGCAACAAGTATGCTTGCGTAATACTTGCAATTCTAATTTAAGTTAGTGAACTTAATCTATGACATACATCAGTTATTCCTTGCTTTCATAGGTTTCAACGTACTGGCGGCTGGGGACAGACAGACACACCGAGAAGCCCTTGACTTCTTGGATTGGCACTGAGGTTTTGGGGAAGTGATCACCAGTGCCAGTTTGGCTGCTCTAACCTGTTTCAATCTGTCTCATCCGTACATTTATGTGGGGTTTTGGGGAAGTGATCACCTGTGCCAGTTTTGCTGCTCTAACCTGTTTCAATCTGTCTCATCCGTACATTTATGTGGGGCTCACATAAATGTGTGGATGAGATGGATTGGAACAAGATTGAAACAACAAAACTGGTAGAGGTGATTTTATTTGAAGGTTTTATAGTGGATCAAACTAGGACCCACATATATGTGTAGATAAGATGAATTGGCATAGGATTGAAACAGTAAAACGGGTGATTTCATTTGAAGGTTTTGCAGTGGATCAAACAATGGGGTTCATTATTTAAATTGATGTGACTTTGAGGGAGCTGGACGAATGTTGGAAATGATATGCAAACAAGGTAGATGCCAATAACAATGTAGTCGAGCACATTTCTACTTCACTTGGATTATCGAGAAGTTTTAAAGCATTTATTGTTCTATGCAAGCAATGTAGTTGCCAAGACCAATGGAGATGAGCACCTCTCTCCTTATCCTTGGATGATTTGGACTTTTTTTAAAAGCATACCTTGTTTAGCAAAGTAAATTATATTAGCAAGTGGCTTCGTAATTCCATAAAAAATGAATGAATTTTTATTTGCGAGTTCTTGTCTGCGTCTGCATGTCAGAATCTATTCATTTGTAGCATTATTCTGAAGACTGTATCATATTTGCTGGCATCAATCATATCCTTAAAAAATTATTACCAAATTAAAATGTTTTGTTTATCGATTCTTTTAATTCATATCTACGAATAACTAAATACCGATTAAATAATTTTACATAATTAAATATCATTTAAAATTTATATATTTCATATCTAATGCATAGATGTAGAATATTATTATAACTTTTAAAATGTGTAAAAAAAACTTTTAAAATTAAATTTACTTTTTACAAATGTATCGATTTATTTTATATTATTCTTAATTTTAAATTTATATGAAAGTTAGATGTTACCCCTCATTT
>JAOQMP010000210.1:43636549-43648467 GCA_027563575.1 Erythroxylum pedicellare
AAGTTAGATGTTCCCCCTCATTTTATTTTATGAAAAAATGTAAATAATATTAGCAAAAAGTAAAATTATTTATTATATTAAATTCATATTATTATCATTTCTTGAAATAAGATTAAAATAAAATAAAAAGTTCTTATATAATATAAAAGACTGTTTTACAATTTTATAAAATTTTAAAAAATTATCTAAACTAGTACCCAAACCAAAAACTAAAATCCAAGTTCAATACCAAATTTATGATCTATTCCTCTTCCTCTATTCCTACTCTGCCATGCAAGGGCATGTTGGGCAGGCTTATATGCTACAATGCATGGCACAGAATAAGAATAGGACCTCCTGCCCAAATTCACAACACTGATATATAAGACATCATCAAGCCTACTTCATCAACTCAGTCAAATCGTGACTAATTGAGATGTTAATG
Source organism: Erythroxylum pedicellare (assembly GCA_027563575.1). NCBI lineage: Eukaryota > Viridiplantae > Streptophyta > Magnoliopsida > Malpighiales > Erythroxylaceae > Erythroxylum > Erythroxylum pedicellare. The sequence goes on from JAOQMP010000210.1 coordinate 43,636,974, forward strand.
ACCATCGGAGTTGGGGCTCACGGCTGTTATGAGGGATTCATCACCTCACATCATCACCAAATGACTAGGAGAATCATAACTGCTATATAGAAGTGGCTTCCAATTAGTTCAAATGCCGATCATGCTAAGTTACGGGAGATGTTCTTCTGGTCAAATATCCAAGTAAATTCGTACAACAAGCAATGTTATGAACTTGTAATTGAAACAAACAAGCCCATATTGGAAATGAACCCAGACAAACGAACGTTGTCCTCGCAAAAACTAGGACCAAGCTATGGCGGTGCACTCAACTGTGGCCATTTGCCAGCAGAATCCGTGTAGCACCAAGGTGAAAAGTGCATTAGACCTAAATTCCACCGCTTGAGGCCTCTGGCCAGTCCAACACCAGCATGAGAACTCGAGCACTACAACCTGGGTATCAATCCTTTCCAAAGTCTGCGTTGTAGTGAGCACTTGATTCCAGTTTTTTGGCCTCATTCAGTTTCCGGACAGCCTAGAAAAGCAGAAAAACTAAATGTTAATGACTACTATACAAAACAAATGTGCAGAGAAAAGATGGTCCCACAGGGAGACCAATGGACTCTCTCCAGGGGTTATGCAAATGAACGATGAGGTTATACATTGAGACTTAATTCGTAAAGACAAAAACGTGGCTAACTTTTATAGCCAGTCTTTTTCTCTCACAAGGATGTAAGGAAATGTTCTCTCAAGGACTATGGTCCTTGGATAAATAATGAAGTGCCATCAACAACTAGGATCCTAACAAACATTAAAACAATGTTTTCATCCATAAAAAAGTATACCTTCATAAAATCTTCATGGATGACATAATCCCGTTCTGCACGAATGGCAGACATACCAGCCTCAGTGCAAACATTTCTCAGATCAGCCCCATTAAAACCCTGAAGAAAATGAATTAGTTCAGTCTCTAAAAGATATTCTATTCGCACAAGAGAACATATGTCTGACCTCTGCAAGTTTTACAACTGCTTCATAGTCGATCTCTCCATGTTTTGCAATACCAGCGGCATGAATTTTAAGGATTTCCATTCTTGACTGCTCATTTGGTAATGGAATCTCAATCTTCCTGTCAAGTCGTCCAGGACGGAGCAGTGCAGGGTCCAGAACATCAGGTCTGTTTGTAGCCATAATCATTTTAACCTAGAAAGCCAATTTTCATTCAGTTACCATCTAAGGGTGCAAATGTACACCTCACGAACAAGGTGAAAACATGGTAGGCTCTTAATTGAGAATGAAAATACGTTACCTTTCCAAGCTGATCAAATCCATCCAGCTGATTAAGCAACTCCATTAAGGTTCTTTGTATTTCACGGTCAGCACTTGTTCCCTCACTGAAGCGACGTCCACCAATGGCATCAATTTCATCCATAAATATGATGCAAGGCTTCAAAGAGAAATCAATATTTAGTTAAAAATTATCTAGAAAAGTAGAACAAGGGCAACCACACGCCTGCAAATTGAGCTCTTACTTGATGATCACGAGCATAACCAAACATTTCCCTTATCAATCTTGCACTCTCACCGATGTATTTATCAATTATGGCACTTGATACAACCTACATTCAGTATAAAATAATCAATATTTAGCTCTAATAAAAGAAACAGAATAAGGAACCAAAAAGCCATAAAAGCATAACACAAACATTGCAAGACACTGCAGAAATTCTGAACAGTTGGATTTTTTTTTCTCTCTTTGATCAATACATAGATACAAGTATATATAGAAACAGAGAGGGCTATTCTAGGAAACTAATATCTGTACATAATATCCTAATATCTGTGCATAATATTCTAACTGATCCGATTTGCTAACTTTTGGGAGTCAATAGACAGACACCATTATCTAACCTTCAAGAAGTTAGCATCGATGTTGCTTGCTATAGCCCTGGCTAAAAGTGTTTTTCCTGTCCCAGGAGGTCCGTAGAGAAGAACACCCTACAAAAATTATACAACTGTGTAACAACAAAAGCTCTTGATTCCTTGGCTGTTAATAGATGCCTGGGATGAAAATTACCTTAGGAGGCTTAATGCCAACTCGAAGAAATAGTTCAGGATTCATCAGAGGCAATTCTATAGATTCTCTGAGTTCTCTAATCTGATCTGACAACCCACCCACCGCAGAGTAGCTTATATTGCCAGGGTCTTCGTGAAGCATGTTGTATACCACTGGATCAACCTGCATGAAAAGTTACATGCATAGCATTATAAACAAACAGAAGGAAAATGCCATTATATATAAAAGTAAACCAATTTTGATCTAATGGAATGGTATTCCATATCCGAACTTACTTCACGGGGAAGAGCCCGCATGATTGTGAGGGTAGTCATATCAAGAACCACGCGAGTGCCAGCAGTTAGTTTTTCTTTGTCCACTTTACTTCGACAGCCAACCACATACCTCGGACCACTGCTAGCTTTTACTATCACTAAACATAAAAGTGACATTACCTAATAACAACATGTAGTATATCCCTAACAACCAACAGAAAACCATGAAGGAAAATATAACAGCCAAAAGAATACTCTGAAGGCAAACATAACAGCCAGAAGAAAACTATGAAGGCCAAGGTAACAGCCAACATGAAATCATGAAGTCAAAGGGGATCAACAAACGGAAAACCGTGAAGTCTATCAAAACAACCAACTGAAAAGCATGAGGTCAAAGGTAACAGAAAAACTGGATATTTTTAGTTAATGAGACAGCAGATTATCATAAAAATAAAAGTAGTGTGCCTAAATATCCAATACTGTTTGTTGATATTAACTATATAAATATGTCACCAGCTCTAGTCCTCATACACAAAGCTAATAGAAAAGTATCTTACAGCGTTCATTGTCAAGAGGCCTAAGAACTTCGCCTATGATTTGGCCAACACTCTGAAGGGACTTTAAATCATCTTCAGTTTTGGCAAACTCTTTCTTTGAAGCACGCAAACTTTCCCTCACTGCGTGGAACCAGTTAATCACATGTTAGCTGTAGATATTACAAACAGAAATAATTGCAGCAACACGGCTAAACTCCATGAGTATGAAACATTCAGACCTCCAAACAGATTGACATCTTAAGACTAAGTGCTTTATTCATAACTCCCGCCACCAATGCTAATCCTAATAAAAAGACAATTGGACCTAACTCCCAAACCCTTCATCCGTTACATTCCCTCCATTTAGCAGTAAATCAGACATTTCAAAGCCACAATTACGAATTGTGTCGACAATTAAAATCAAAGGGTCGATCACAGGCTTTAAAAGCATCTTCCAGCAGCTCTTGACCCAAAAGAACCCAAATTTAGTCTAAAAGCCGCTTGGATCCTTTCGCATAATTCGACCCAAATCGGCATATCAACTAAACCCATCGGAAAGTCGACAGTATAAAATATTGAAATCAAGCCAATAACCTTATAATTGTAAACCAATAAGGTGATCTAAATCTTGTTTTCCTATAGAGGTTACCGCCAAATTCTTTTCACTTTTTCCCTGCCTTTCTGGGGTAAGCCAAAAAGTTCAGAACTTTAAGATTTGGACAACTATAGGAACATATACGAGAACGAATTGAAAATTAAAGAAAAGAGAGAAGATTAAGGTTTTCGTGTTTATGAAGAAATGACCTGCGCAAACTCTAGATTCGAGCTCCTTGTGCTGAAGGAGCTTTTTCCGGTAGTCAGTGATCGTCGACCGGCGTCTCCCGGCCTCCTCCGCCTCCGTCGACATTGCTGTACCTTCGATCTGTTTGATAAATTAACTTCACGAATCGTCGTCGTGGTTTGGCTTTTGTTTGGTTAGGGGTTAAAGTTTATAGAATTAGTAGTAGTACGAAAGCCTCGGCTTGATTGTCAAGCAAAGTATTTAGACACTGGAAGTCTTGTTCGGTTATTTTTAACCAGGTTTTTAAATTAATTGAATAATTAAAAACTTCATTTTCTTATTAGATTAGTATGAAAATATAAAAAACAAAATTTTAGATTTAAAATCTCAATTTTATGTCTAATTTTAATTCTGAAGCACCAATTGACAGTAAATAAATATGAGCTTACATTTAAGTGTTTTTAATCAATTAGTTATGAATTATGATAAGGCTCAAGTCTAATTCGAAGTCTAACTATTTTAAACAAAATGATATCGTTTTACTTAAAAGAATTGAAACTTAAATAAGTTTAAGTATGATCACCCAAGTCCTGATCTAATTAAAGAACATATTTTATACTTTTAATTAAAAAATATTTTTAAAAAATTAGGACTTATGATTGATGTATTGTCATTCCTAAACTTTAGAACAATTAAAAGAAGAAGAAGAGCTATTAATGTACTATACTTTTCATTTATTGATTTTTTCTCCTTTTTAAGGAGAAACTTGATAAATGGAAAGATTTACGTTATTGTGAAGAATACAGATGTAGAAACCAAGTTCTTAAAATCAGGTCAAAGGAGCATACAACTTTGGGCTTTTTTTTTTAATAAAAGGGAAAACAAGCTAGACAATTACATGTTAACTCTAGGGTGGTAAACCCTTGATGCATCCTCTAAGAGAAAAGGTATGCAACCCATATGTAGGTGCTCAAAAGTAGTGACTCCTAATTCGAACTGTACTGCAAAATTTGCAAGTCAGTCCGCACATCGATTACTTTCCCTATATATATGTCGAATAACAACGACCTAGTTACGGTTGAACAGTTCATCAATGCTTACTACTAACGGGTTCAAAAAAGTAGCTCGCGTCGTTAGGGAAGAAAGCATATTATGCACAGTAAGCGAATCCACTTCTAATTCAATATGGCGGTACCTTAAGGTTCAAGCCAGGTTAAGGCCTAAGAGCACGCCCCAAAATTCAGCTGTAGTCGTGGCACACCAACCCAGGTTCTGAGCAAATCCTCCCAACCAAGCGCCAGTACTGTGTCATAGTAAGCCACCTGTAGTCCCGAAAGGCGTGAGCTTTTGTTGGCTCCGTCCGTATTTAATTTCACCCAACCCTTGGGAGGTTTACTCCAACAGATAAGTTGATCCCTTCGAGTGCAATTACCCAGTCGAGATCGTTGTTGCCAATCTTTCGTCTGTTGAATGTGATGTACATATTCAATAATCTGGTGATCTGGTGAAGTCGGCCAGGAAAACTGTTCATCGAAGAGTGCCCTATTATGCCAGGACCAGAGGAACCAACACACTGTGTCAAAGATAATAGCCTAGTCATATCCCCCTACCAGTCGGTGAGTGTGAACATTTTTTCTAAGCCACTGCTGATAGTTTAGTGTAAAGAACTCTACCGAGATAACCTGAAGGGAATACCTATTCCATAAGATGCGGGCTTTGAGGCAGTCCCTCATAACATGAAGAGATGATTCCTCGAAGTGGCAGTGGTAACAAGCAGCATCTGAAGTAAATTTCCTGTATATCCTCTGTTGATTAGTGAGAAGTTTATCATGCAAGAGGAGCCAAAGAAATGCTTGGCTTCGTTATGGGCCCTGTCATTGCCGTATAGTTCTCTAGTCTGCGTTGGTCGTAACTTCTTCGTGGTTCAAGATCAAGGAGTAAACTGACTTGGTAATGAATCTTCCATTGTCCGTTGGGCCCCAAATAAGCTGATCCAGCCCTAGGTAGGGCTTTGATGGAAGGATACCAGCTATAGTTATACAGATCAACGATAGTAGCAAATGTTGAAAAGCTGCCCAATGCCAATTATCAGTTGTGTCTTTAAATTGATTAACCTAGTGTTCAATGATGTCCGGTGAAATTAGGGCCACTACATGAGAGATAAGAGATCCCCAGTCTTCAACCTACGAATTGAGCCAGAATCTCGTTCTGGAGCCATCACAGATCATCCATTTCATACTGTTCAAAACGTGACGCCAAGTTGCTTTGATACTCCTCTAAATCATCGAATCACCTGTATTAGCAAAGAAAAGGGGAAGATTGTTAGCATCAAAATTATACTTAGCTGATAGAATTTGAACCCATTACGCATTTGGTTTAGCAACCATTGACCATCCTAGGTTAGGCAGTAAGGCATCATTGGTTTCCTTTATTTTACGGATTCCCGAACCCGCAAGCTCTTTAGGTAGGCACACTATGTCCTAATTAACCAAACTCGTCTTCTTGTTGTTGGCCGTCGCGCCCCACAGGAACTTTCGTATGATTTTTTCCAGAGCATCACAAAGCTACAGCGACAGTCAGACTGTCTGCATCGTGTAAATGGGGAGCATTGCAATGACTGACTGAGTTAGCGTGATTCTGCCTGCGAGCGAAAAAAGATTAGCCATCCACCCCGAGAGTCTTTGTTGAAACTTATCCAGAATATGCTAGTAGGTTTATTTATTAACTCGCTCATGTAATAAAGACATTTCGAGGTAGCGTCCTAAATTGTTAGTCTATCTGAAGCCCAAGACCTCGCTTAAGTAATGAGCCTGAGTGGATGGAATATTCATAGAGTAAAAACATCGAGACTTGTTGTGATTGACTCGTTGGCTGGACACTGTAAAAAAGGTACTTAATATGTCTCGTATTTCTTTTACCTAGTCCATATCAGCTTCCGCTAACAGAATGAGGTCATCAGCAAAGAATAAGTGAGATAAAGGCGGTCCTCCTCTACTTAATTTGATCGGCTTCGATCGTCCGTTAAAGACAGAATTGTTAATTAAGTGGCCCAATCGTTCCATATACAAAACAAAAACATAAGGTGATAGCGGGTCGCCCTATCGGATACCTTTGGTGGGAGAGAATGAGTCATTGAGCTCCCCATACCAGTTTACTTTCATACAAATACAAATTGAGGAAATTTATTTCATGATCAAATTAGTCAAAGTGTCTGAGATGCCAATTTCTTGATCAAATTACTCAAAGTGTCTGAGATGCCAATCTTGATAAGAGTATCTAAGATGAAGTCCCAGGAAAGTCTATCATAGGCTTTCTCTAGATCCACCTTTATCGCAATGATGCCGTTTTTGCCGGATTTGCTTTTCATAGAGTGAATCACTTCTTAGACTATGATGATATTGTCAGTAATCTATCGTCCTGGTACAAAGCTGCATTGATTTGGCTTAGTAAGACCGTTTAAATAGGGTTTTAAACGGGTAACAATGATCTTGGTTATAGCTTTGTAAAGAACGGAGCATAGCGCGATAGGCCTGAATTGCGTTATCGATGTGGGCGTAGGGATCTTGGGGATAAACACCATATGGTACGATTTAGCTCAGATTCCCAGACTTCATGTCAAAAAATTCTTTGGATAAATAAAATTAGGGACAGACCGACAATGTGCCATTGAGATTGATACAATAAAGTGGCAAATCTGTCCAGTCCGGGAACCTTGTTCAGAGCCATATCAAAGAAGGCATTTTGGATATCCGCTAGGCTGGGAGGATGTTGCATGTCAGTTAAAGCCCGAGGTGAGAGTGGAGGGAAGGCGCCAGTAAATTGTGAGGTACTAGACGCCTGATTGTCTTGTTTATAAAGATTTTCAAGAAAGTTTTTTACTATCCGTTTTAAGCTTACGGTGTTCGATCTCATGTTACCCTGTTCATCTTTAAGGATTGAAACCCTTGCTTTGTGCTAACGGTTCGTGGTGATGGTTTGATAATACTTCGTATTCCGATCACCCTGACTGATCCATTAACATCTGGAGTGTTGGTGTCAAAAAGTTCTTTCTGGTAGAGAACCTGTTCTAGCTCGAATCTGAGGTATTCCTCGAGATCTCGAAGGGGTTGCGAGTTATGGGCTTCCAGATTTCTTTAGATCCTTTGTAGGCGAGCCATAAGTCTTTTCTTCCTATGGAATATATTCCCGAAAGTGCAAGAATTCCATTCCTGTAAGGAATGTGAAAGATGGGATAAAGTGTTGCTTACGGTATTAGTATTTGGCCTCTACTTTTGTGCGACAAGATGATCAAAACCTTTATGAGTCAACCAAGCTGCCTGGAATCGGAAGTGTCTCTTATTAGGATGCAAATGAGTTTTGCTTTGAATGTTTACCAGGAGTGACCGATGATCAGATTTGAGGAAAGGGAGGCGTTGAACCGATGTGTTCTGGAAAGTGGAGTGCCAAGAGTTCGAGCAGAGAACGCGATCAACTCTGGCTAGTATCTGATCCCGTCTCCCAGTGAATTTAGGTCTAGAATATCCAAGATCATGAAGCTGGCAATGATGCACAAAATCTTGAAATTGATTGTTTACAATAGGTTGAAGTCTGAAGCCCCCTCTTTTATCATTACTGTCAAGCTTGACATTGAAATCACCTACCACAATCCACGGTCTAAAGGTAATTTTGGCAATTTTTTGGAGATTATTCCATAAAAAGTGCTGAAGGGAATGATGAGGACTAGTATATATCGCCATAAATTCAAAATTATACTGTCCCCACTCAATATTAGTATGCACGAATTGCCAATGAGCTAAGAGAATACAGGCCGTGAACTGTCTTTCCATAAAATCCAGACACTACCAGAAAAACCTGAAGCTTCGACTCTGTACGAGTGTTTAAAACCCAAATGTCGAATAACCCGTCTCTCTTGATCTCTACTGATTTTAGGTTCTACTAACACTGTGATAATAGGATTGCGAATCTTAATATAATTCTTCAGGATCGGTGGGAAGGCTTTCTCTCCAGCCCCTTGGCAGTTCCAAATGAATATTGACATGGATGATCACTAAAAAGATGTAAACACTACTCGTCTGGAGTGCTTACGGGGACGATGTCCATGTCCCTAGTTGGGGTGGTCAAGGGGATCAGCTGACTCTCTGTGGATTGAGAGTCAGGAACTACATTATTCTCTCTTTCGGGATTCATATCATTATCTAAATCTGGAGGAAGGCCAGTACGTAGAGAATTAGAGTTAGTTGATGAGTTCATGGTCTTGCATTCGTCTGAATTTATTAGTTCAAGTTCTTTGCTGACCTTGTCTTCTTGCATGGCTTCTGTTAATGTTGGATCATTAATAATGACCGCTGTATGTGAGGGGATGGAGATGGCAAAGTGCGTCGGTGAGGTTGTCGAATGGTGCGTTGACGACGTCATTGCATGGATTGTAGGGGCTTCAACGTTTAGCTTAGCCGAAGTCGACGTTTGGGAGGGGCGATTCGTAGGTGTCTTAGACGATGACGTCTCATGAGTGGAGAGGATGGGTTGGGCTGTCGTGTGGGCCTTGGATAGGTTCGAATGAGTAGTTTGCTGCTGGGGGCCTTTTAGCCTTTTCCGTGGTAGGCCTGGGTCTACGTGGAGCCCATCTAATTGTGCCGTTAAAACGCATCCTCGTCTGTGTTGCAAAATCCAGTCTTCGATGTGTGGGCAGCTGGGGAGGCACTGCTGTGCCGTGTGGGGTGACCTTCTTTGTAGGCAGGTGAACGTTGGTCTGATCCTACTACTCTAGTTCTGTCAGAAGATCGAACCTTGAGCCCCCCAATTCCACATGAGAAGCTTGTCCTCGCCTTTCACTTCCAAGAGTCATTGCTCTATTTTGCTGGCACTGTGTTAGGCGTTGAACTTGGACCCAAGGTCCGTAAGTTTCTGTTGGTTATCCGGCTGACGACAGGTCCGGTACAGAGGGATCCATTCTCGTCTCTGGTGGAGGTTCTCTAGACTCACTCTGCTCTGAAGGTTTTGAGGGGCAATGGTTTGCTCCATGGCTGACCAACCCACAGGTAAAACAAATTTGAGGTAAGCCCTCGTAAGCCACTCAGAGGCTTTCTTTGTCCATTTCAACGATGGGTCTAAGGGGGCAGCTAAGGTCGAGTTCAACTGCAACTCGAGCAAATTTGCCTCGATACGATGTTAATATGTTTTCATCTATTTTGACCATTCTGCCAATAAGGTTCTCTAATGCTTTGAGTATGGCAGAGTGGTACCGGGCTATCGAGAGCTCCGGAAATCTGACCCAGGCGACCATGTGAGTAACCTTACTTGTCGAGGGGCGGAATGTCGGTGTCACAGGCTGTATGGATAATGCGTGTACCGCTATAATCCAAGGTCCATTGGTAAGAACCTTGATGTAGTCGTCGACCTCGACAAAGTTAATCAGGTAGAATTCGTTCTCTAGGTCTACTATTTTCATGGGGCCTTAGGGTTTCCACAGGGATTTGATGTAGGTGTAAAGCATATGGAAACCTAGTTTTTTTTTTCAGGAGTTTAACTACGACCGCCTTGTCCCATCTCTTATCTAGGTGCCCTCGGAGAGTGCTGGAGAGTTCTAAGTCCATCCCATAGTGTCCTTGTACTAATGTAATGTCTCCGTCTTGAATTTCTATGGTTTCTTCGTCTGGCTAGGTTGACTATGTGATTAGGGTTGTACTCCCAGTGAACGCTGCATTGTAGGTGGTTGGAGGTGACGATGGGTTGGGCAAGAAGGGAGGAGGGTCCTCCTCTCTTTCACGGATCCTCACTTTTTAGCTGCATGCCCAGCATATGTCGATGAGGTGAGTTGATCATTTGGATTTCTGGAATTAATACATTGCGTGGCTGTAAAGATCATTGCTGGCTGAGTGTTTGTTGATAACGTGTTATCCATGAAGAGCGAATCGTAGGACACCTGTGCAATCAGCGCACGCAATGGGGAGGAGAACACTAAGTGTTCGATGGAAAAGCTCAGAGAGGTTGGATATATATAGAGAAACAGAAACAAAGACAGAGAGGTTGAAAAGGTTTTGAAAAGTTCAATTGTGTCAAACAAATTCTAACTGACATCTTAAAATAAGCTCCTTCTATCAAAGATCTCTGAATTGTTGGGAGAGCCATAGTCCATCTCAGCTGTCAATTCCTCTTCCCCATGTATAATCATGAAAACGGAAAAAGTAACCAATTAGTTCAATCCATTATAGGGATTAAGAAAGTAACCTTTTCTCTTCTTTCTTTTTCTACCAAGTCTAATTGTTAACACCCCTTCCTCTCTCACCACACTAGGAAGGATGGAGATAGAAAACAAGCCAACAATATCAAGAATCAATCTTTTCTTTGTCTGTACTGTCATCAAATTCATCTTTATCGATGACTATCCTCTTGGTTCTCATCTGCAGTTTCCTTTCAGCCTCAGCCATTACCACAACAAATGTAGCATCTTTTGTGCCTGCTGATGAGATTCTCATCAGCTGTGGTGCCAATAGTGTGCCCGCTCTTCCTGATGGAAGAGTCTTCAAAACTAATCGTGAAGTTGAAAGTTATCTTAAAACCAGCCAAAACCTTCTGGTTTCAGTCTCATATGCTGATGTTCCCTCTCCAATATGTCTATCAGTAAGAGTTTTTGTTGAAGAATTTACCTATTCCTTCACACTCAAATCTCCAGGATGGCATTGGGTACGTCTCCATTTCTTCCCGCTTGACAATAGGTTTGATCATAAAAACTCTACTTTCTCAGTCAACACTGATAAATATGTCTTCCTCCACAACTTTAACGCTAGCAGCAATACAAAAGCTTCATTTAAGGAGTATCTGATCAACACAAAAGAGCCTAAATTTTCTATCCACTTCGTACCAATGAAGAATTCTGCATCTTTTGTCA
>JAOQMP010000210.1:43658817-43673079 GCA_027563575.1 Erythroxylum pedicellare
TATTTTGTATTTGAAGCCAACCTTGTAAAGCAAGGCTTTAGTTGCATTTGAGCAAACCTTGGTTCAAGTACCTTTTGTATTTTTGGGATTGTAAGATATTAATGTATTTTGGTTGAAATGAGCACTAAAGCTTTGTAAAACTCTTATTTTGATGTGAATGAAATACATATACATGATGGTTGTTTATAGCATTTTAAGTCTTTATATGAAAATTTCAAGTTTTTGTTAGGGTAGGATTTGTGTTTTGGCTTTGGGGGAATAGCTGCTATAACTAGGATGATATAGGCAAATGTGCTTTCTGGAAAGTTATACGTCTCTCTTTTAGCTTTCCAACGGTATATCGTATAGAATTTTCTAACTTCTGGGTCGTAAGTCATGGTTCTTAGAGGGGGGATGCTTAGGAGTATACATTAGCGTCGTCTGTAAAGATGTATCTGTAAAGACGTATCGTTTATGATGACATCATATCGTCTATAATGATGTAATTCATCTTAAGAGATGCAACGTCTGTAAAGATGTATCGTCTATAAAGACATATTGTCTTTGATGACGTTATATCGACTGTGATGATGCCATTCATCTTAAGAGATGCATCGTCTGTGAAGATGTATCGTCTGTAAAGACGTATCATCTGTGATGACATCATTCATCTTAAGATATGCATCGTCTGTGAAGATGTATCATTTGTGATGATGTCATATCTTCTGTGATGATGTCATTCATCTTAAGAGATGCATCGTCTATAAAGACGTACCATATATGATGACGTCATATTGTCTGTGATGACTTCATTCGTCTTAAAAGATGTATCGTCTGTAAAGATGTATCGTCTATGATGACATCATATCATCTGTGATAAAATCATTTGTCTTAAGAAATGCATCGTCTGTAAAGATGTATCGTCTGTACAGAGGTATCGTCTGTGATAACGCCATATCGTTTGTGATGACGTCATTCTTCTTAAGAGTTGTATCGTCTATAAAGACGCTTCGTCTTAGGTTAACTTTTGTTTCATCTTAAGTTGACCATCTGTATTGTCTTAGGTTGACTTTTGCTTCGTCTTAAGTTAACCATCTGCTTCGTCTGTCTTTCCGCTTCGTCTATCTTTCCACTTCATCTGTCTTTCCGCTTTGTCTATCTTTTGGCTTCGTTTGTCATTTTGCTTCGTCTATCATTTTGCTATTATCTACTCCATTTTTTACCCTTCAGATGATAGATTCCGCCTTCAAGGTCTTCATGGAAATTGTAGATCTCAAAGTCTTCTTTGAAACCATCCTAAGATGGTATTAATTTGTTATCCCAAATGATAATTATACTAATTATCTCAAAATAGGTGCAATATGATTAAGGTCAAAACCTTGTTTGACTCTTTCAGCCATAACTTTGTTATGGGATCTTCGAATGAGATGACTCTTGTTTCTAAATAAATCAGAGATATAGAGCCACAAATGTTCTAAACAAGTCAATTTTGAAACTCTAGATTGGGGTTTTCTCAAAATAATATGTCTTGAAATAGGAGAAGGGTGTTTTTTTTTTATGTTTGTCCTGGTGTGGGCTCACCACCCTTATGAAGCACGCGTTTAGATGTCACTTAGGACGTCGCGCACGTGACTCGCGAGGGCAGGGTCCCAACACCCTAAACTGAATAGTCATTTTAGATGAAAATAAACAATTCTATATCTCCCCTTTGGGAAAAAATAACGCCAAAACGAAGAATGCCTTCATTGCGATCAATCTCAGCAAATATAGAAGTATAAAAATCAACAGTAGATGTAGCGGAAGAATCATAAGTATGCCATGATGACAATTTACCACCAATCAAAACACTAGCTAACATATCAATACTCACATCAAAGCCATCCATATGCGACTGATTAAATTCATAAACTCCAAAAATACATTTAATGAATCATAATCGAACTTAATCAATCATCTCCTCATATAAACCATGTGAAAGTATATTGACCAAACTCATATAACCCATGATATAGAAAGAAACCAAGATAAAACTTGAAAAACTTGAATCTTCCTACAGGTCTCCAACTAAGCATTAATATTTTCTTTTCATAATTCCATAAATCAAATTCCAAAAGGAAAACTCTCAAATCATCAAGCAAAGCCTCATTTTCACATCAAATATACTATTCAATAACTAAAGAAAAATCCAAACACACACCAATCAACTGAACCTTAGAAAACCCATAAATAAAAACTCAGAAAGTTGAAACGTTAACTCCTTCGAGCCCTCTTTTTTTTAAAACATCAAAATATGCTTCAAAAATATAAAGCACACAGTTCCTGTGGCCCTCGAAGAAATTCAAACGTGGCCTTATTCCTCATCACATCATCTCTTTCATCAAATGTCTGGTTGATTTCTTTTCTAGTAACAACTAACTGTGGATTTGGACAATTTCTAGTAACAACTCTCTTGCGTGTCTGTTCTGATGTGTGAGGTTGATTTTTATCAAACCAAATATGCTTTGGTAACATGGGTTGCTGCTGGAAATTTAATAGAAAATGTCTAAATTTTTGGTTTTGTTCCCTTTGAAATATAATTTGCAGCAGCTTGTAACAATTTGACCTTATGTCCCGATTGCCCCAAAAAAGTGACATATAGGTATGAATTTTAGGTTTTTTCTTAAGATTTCCACTTGGACAAATCTGGTCGCACCATTTTTTTCATCATTTGACTTAAAACATTCACCTTTATAGCCAATTCTTTAAAGGTCTCCTTTATTCTTACCAATTTCTTGCAACTTTTCTAGCTTTTCGGTACCTTTGTTTATCATTCTTATTCCCTTTTTGTATTGAACAGCTTCAACTTTGTTTCATCAAACTCATCTATTGTAGATAACAATTTCTTCTCTAAATCTTGAATGATGTTCTTTATAGAAGAGTTTTCCTTCTTTAGCTTTTCATTCTTCTCATATGTTTGCACCCATTTTGCGTACATTAACTCATAGGCTTTGTAAATATCTTCACTTTTGTCCTCTAAATCACTGTCATCACTGTCATTATCTGAAATTAAACTTTGAGTTGATCCACCTATGTTTTTCCTAGAATTTTGAGATATTTTATCCACAGTTTCATCATTAGTTCCTTCCTTATTGATTATTGTTAAGCAAGCAACTGAACTTTTGCTATATAAAGCAACTAATGCATTATTACTCACAAATTTCTCTTCATTACCATACTCACTTCCTTATTCATTATGACTCCAAGTGCTAGTATAGGACTTCTCTTTTCTCTTCTTCAAAGTATTAGCACATTCTGTTTGTACATGTCTGAAGCCTTGACATTCATGACATTGAATTTTCTTCACTTTTCTTTCACCCTTTTGAGTTTTAACTTGTTGTTTAAAGTTGTTGTTTGATGAACTCCCAATGTTCTACCTCAAATTGGATCTATCCTTCTTCATTTTCTTTAACCACTTGCTAAAATTTCTTATCAATAACTCCATATCCTCATTCTCATCGGATTTACCTCCTAAGTTAATCACGACTTTTCTAACCTCAGCTTGCAATGCCAATCCTTTATTTTTCTCTCGTTCATCTCTCAACAAATTAATCTCAAATTTGATCAGAATCTTAATTAGCTTCTCCAAATAAAATTCATTGATATCATGAGCTTCTTTGATGGTTGCAATTTTTGGTATAAATCTTAGAGGTAGTGATCTCAATGTCTTCTTAACAAGTTTCATATTCGAATACTTCTGCCCAAGTTGATGTGCTTGGTTTGCTATATCACGTAGTCTCTCATAGAAGTCTCCAATAGTTTCACTTTCATCCATCCTCAGCTCTTCAAATCTTACACCCAACATCTGAAGTTTTAAAGCTATTATAGATTTTGATCCCTCATGTATAGTTTGCAATGTGTCCCACACTTCTTTCGTTGATTCACAGGCTAACATCATAGCAAAGCGACCTTCATCAGTTGCACTGAAGATGGCATGCAAGGCTTGAGAATTTCCAAGAACTCTCCCTTCGTTAGCCCTTATCAACTTAAGTGCATCTTTAACTACTGCTTCTCCCTTTTCATTAGTTGTCACTGGATGTGTCTAGCCATTTAAAACCGAGTTCTATGCTTTTGTTTCTTGTACCTGAATGAATACTCTCATTTATGATTTTCAAATAAGATAATTTGAACCATCTAATATCGATGGCCTAATGATTGATCCCCCTTCTCTTATAGCCATATTTGTGAAACATGGATCTGCAACAACTTGTAGTAATAAGTTTAAATTCGGTGACTCACTCTAATACCAATTAAAAAATAGAAAGGATGTAGTTTCGCACAAATTATGAATGCTCGTAGTCACTATAACTTTCTAACAATATAAAAAATGAAATTAAAAAGATCAACACCCGAGATTTGGTAATGCAGTTTGACACATCTTGCCTACGTCTATAGGGCACCTAACTTAATAGTTTAACTAATAACAATAGTTTAATACAAGTCTTTACTAAGCCAACACTACTCAACCTTTGACACTATCCCTCGTCCTTATAACCTGTGAAAGCATTTCATACCCAATAACATGAGCAACTCGTGTTAACCTCAATAGAGGATTTCTCTTAACAACTTTTAACGAAAAAGACAACAATCAAATAACTGAAGTAACTAAAATAACAATTAACGAAAACGAATACACTTGAGATAAAAACGAACAACTTCTTGATGAATTCAGCTCCTTCAAAGACAATTTTGAAAGTTGTTCACCAAGTATACTATCTTATTCAGCTGTAGGAATTTTCGTGCATTACTTCTAATTGTAAATCAGCAACGACAGCCACTAAATAAACACTTCATCAAAAACAAAAAAACAACACAAAGATAACACATACACCAAATAAAAATGAATCAACTACCAAATCTCAAAAGCCACCCTTAATTGACGTTGAAGAATTGAACAAAATACACAACTGATTCACGCAAAATCCAAAATAAAACTGCAGTTACACAAAAAACCCATCATCAACACTGTACCAAGAAAGAATCGTAGCTTAATACACATTAAGCTTAATAGTCACATGATACACTAAGAAGTCTTCACTAAATAAAGTTCTATCTACATACGATTAGCTACTAAATATTATCCAAGATAGCTTTTAGATTTCAGCCTCCAAGTCATACAATAATTGTAGTTAATTCACACCAAAAATGACAATTCCTAAGCTACAATCTAGCTACAATCAACTAACCAAATCTAATGACTATTCTATCCCATCTTGACTAGAATTTGAAACTAATCAATATTATCTTAAAACTCCAATTATCAAATAATGTCAAAATTAAATAATAAGATATATAACATATATATTAATAAACACCACAAAATAAAGTCTTTTGTGTTAAAAGATTCATCCGCCTAAAAGTGAATTAGATAGGATTGAATATTTGAATAATTTTTAAGGTGTCATAAAGATTTTCATAAAAAGGATTTTTCATAATTTTAATTAATTTTTTAAAAAAATTGGAAGTATAAATTAATTCTATGTCTTCTGCTTAGTAAATATATTTCAAGAATAGTAAGCTTACATCTGATACTTCAACCTGACAGGAAGGAGGCCTTATTAGTCTCACATCCATTAAAGAAAGTCTATTTAATGAAGAGACCAAGAGAAGACCACAAAACTTTAACACACAATCAAAAGCCCCTATTTATGGACGATATATCAAAGAATAAGATATGAATAGAGCCAAACGTATTAAAAATTCTTACAAACCCACTAATAGGGGAGGAGAAAAATGTGCAAGTGTTACCATTGTGGCATATGATCAAAAGAGTGTTGAAAATATAAAAGTGAGCAACTAAAAAAGAGAAGAGAACAAAGGTGTTGAAATAATTGCTATAGCATCATATATTGACCTTGTTCTCTATGACAATGGCTAATTGAACCAACCTTAGCGAGGATTCTACTTTGATAACTAACTTTTGAGCTTTATCCTATATAATTGTTAGAAATATATGGACTAATATAATCACAACATTAATTCCATATTCATGACCATTAATTGAATTGTCTAATATATGTTTAATAATTATAATGGGATTGTTAATAATTTACTAATTACATTTGAGGCACATGGTAATACCCTAATAACTATATATTCGCCCATTAAACTATAGTTCATAACATCCTTGAAATGAAACAATTATCCTTTTTTACCTCTTAGGCTATAACATGTTATAAGGAATAACATATGGTGAGATTGTATGGGTGTGAAAACAGAAAATTGGGTCTTCTACCATAAGTTTCCTCTCTTACACAAGGTTAGTTGATATTGATAGGTTGTGGTGTCCAAAATGGAAAGAATGCACCAAGATTCTATTCCAAACATTGGAGGTATGTTAACCTTATTGTGTAGTTAATGCTCTAAATAAAATGTAAATCTTGGCTTTGTGATTATTGATGATTGCATTTGTGAGTAACAATTGGTATTAGACCTCCATGGTCATTTGATTTTAGGGCTTGTATTTGGGTATAAACACATTTTTTTCAAATCATTTTTTGGCATAAATGACTTCAAAATGATGCATTGAGGTGTATGAAATTTTTTTGGTTGTTGTTATCACTTTTTACCTTTTCTTTGGAAAAAAGAATCACAATTTTTTCGGTGAGATTTTGAAAAAGTTTTGGTGTTGTCGTTAATGGAGAAAATGGGTTTGATATTTTCAAGTTTTGGATCACTTTTGACTGAAATGCATTTGGAAAATCCATAGAGCATGAAAAATGGAAGAAAACCTCTCAAACATTGTCAGAAATCAAAGTCAAGAGAGGAAATTACAGGCAAGTCGAACCTACTGACCTGTCTCAGGGTCAGGGACGATCTAGACGGCATCTTACCAACCCTACTGACTATATTTATATTCATTTTTATTTTTAAAATATTTTTTAAAAATTCTATACAAGCACGTGGAGGCGCGTGCAAGGTCCTTTTTGAACTCTTTTTCATCATTTTGCGCCATTTTTTATTCTATTTTTCCATTTGTTTATGCACAAGATTAATTAGTATTTTTTATTTGATAATTATAATTGTTTTAATCTTATTATGGCATAAACTTGATTAGTTGTTGACAATAGTGAATGCTTATTTTTACCTTTTATAAAATTGAGTGTGTGATTTATAATGAGGAATTTTTATAAAATTTTTTGTTTTTTCCTCTAAAATATCATTAAGATCCATAAGGGTAATTAATTATCCTGTCAATAATTACTACTTAGTATGATGCATCATATGGTGAAGAAATTTTATTGAAATACTATGAACTGCGCAATTTTTCTATCCTTTTAATAAGTCATTAATGATTTGGTTGTAATATTTAATAACTTGTTCTTACTTGTGAATGAGTTTTATATTTGTTTAAGGAACTCTAGCATGAATGATATAATTAATTTTGAGAAAAAGAGCACGAATTGCATGATTCTATTTTAATATGCATATTCATTCAACTTTAAGCAATCCGAGAGTCTCTGTTATGTTGACGCTAAATGAAACGAACCACAAGCAGTGGGTTGAATCTCTCATGTTGAATTTGACTATTATGCGAATGGATCTGACTTTGAGAATTGATGTACCACCTAAACCCTCTGATGATACTACTGAGAAGGAAAAGAAATCCTATGAGGAGTGGGAATACTCTAACCCATGTTGTTTGATGATTATGAGGTGTCATATAACTGAATCCATTCGTGATAGTATTCTTAAAGTTAATAGTGCAAAGGATTTTCTTGCTTCCATTAAAAAGTACATGAAGTTCTCAAAGAATGAGAAGAATGAGTAGTTAAACATGCTTCATCACACCATTTATAATGGTGTAAGTGACATTTTGGCTCACGTCGACAAGCTCATGGATTGTTACCATAAGCTTAAGGCTATAAATATGGATCTTGGTGAGGATTACATGGTATGGTTTGTGATGGGGACTCTTCCTTCCAAATTTGATTCAATCAGATCAAGCTATAATGCTTAGAAAGAGCAATGGACCGTTGAGGAGATGATTGCTATTCATGCCAAGGAAAAGGATAACATGAAAAAAGGAAAGGCAAGAAGCATCTCCTTGATGACAAACTATAACAATTCTCAAAAGAGAAAGTTCACTTTTAATAGCTCAAGTGACCAAAAGCCTTTCAAGAAAAAAGTTATTAGTCCTAAAGGAAGTGGATAGGCGGGCTCATCTTCTGTTAATAAGAGGAATAAGTTTTGCAAATGAAAGTGTAACTTTTGTTAAAATTTTGGACACAAGAAAGCTGATTACCGAAAACTCAAAGCTCAATTAGAGAAGAAAGGTAATTGACTTATAATGGTTTGCTTAGAGTCCAATGTTATTGATGTGCCCTTAAATACTTGGTGGTTAAATAATGGAGAAACAATTCATGTTACGAATTTCTTGCAGAAACTAACAAGTCGAAGAAGGCTGACTAGTTCTAAGCAACATGTGTACATAGGAGATGATATCAAAGTCAACGTTAAATTTTTTGGGACAGTTAAACTACAGTTGAATATAGGACATCTTTTAGTATTATATGATGTTGCTTATTTACCCTTTATTATGAGGAATTTGATTTTTATATCCATTTTGGATAGACTAGGTTATAGTCTTCTTTTTAGAACTGAAAAACTGATTGTATATTGTGACTCTCTTTTAGTGTGAAATGGAATTTTATGTGAAAATTTATACAAACTTAAGCTTAATGATGTTGTTACTGTTGCTTCTTCCTCTTCGCTTAATACTGTTGCTTTTTCCAAATGTATGAGGTTGGATTTGAGATCTTCTATGTTATGGCATAAACATTTAGGCCATATTTTTAGAGATAGAATGGAGAGGTTGGTAAAAGATGATGTACTTCAAGATCTTGATTTTTTAGATTTCACTGCCTGTATTGATTATATTAAAGGAAAGTTGACTACCAAGGTTAGAAAAAGCAAAACAGATAAGTGCTCAAAATTGTTGGAGTTGATTCGTACTAATATATGTGGACCATTTATTCCCCCTACTATGGGTGGTTATAAATACTTCATCACTTTTATTGATGATTTTTTCTAGTATGGTCATGTGGAGTTCATTCGTGAAAAATCTGAATCTTTGGAGGCATTTAAGACTTTCAAGACAAATGTTGAGCTTCAAAAGGGGAAGAAAATCAAGGTAGTTAATTTTGTTAGAGGTGGAGAGTATTATGGGCATTATAATGAAAGTGGAAGGAATCAGGGCCTTTTGCTAGATACTTGCAAGAATGTGGTATTGAAGCAAAATATACAATGCCAGGAACACCTTAGGAGAATGGAATCATTGAAAGAAGAAACAACACACTTCTTAATGTGTTGTAGTGTATGTTGATTCATTCTAGTTTTCCATAATTTTTGTGGGGTGAGGCATTGAAGATAGCTGCTTATATCTTGAATCAAGTACCTAGCAAGTTAATACCAAAGACTCCATATAAGTTATGGTCAAATAGAAAAACAAGTTTGCGCCATTTTCATGTTTGGGGATGCAAAGCAGAAGTGAAGCCCTACAATCCCCAATCTAAGAAGCTTGATCCAAAAACTATTAGTGGCTACTTTATAGGCTACACCATCGGATCAAGGAGTTCTAGATTCTATTTCCCATCTCACACGACCAGAATTATAGAATTAGATAGAGTTGTCTATTTTAAATATGAATTTGGTTCAATTCAAAGGTTAAGAGAAATTGTATTTAAGGAAGAACATATTCTAATCCCTGTACCCATCGCTTCTGCTCCTACTGATGACCCTATGATTGAATAGATTTTAGTAGAATCTCATCATGAACCTCGGAATCAAAAACAGGATGAAGTCATTGCTATTGGGGTTGATGAAATTTTTGTCAGGAGATCATAAAGAACATATATACCTGTCATTCCTAATGACTATATTGTCTATTTACAGGAACATAAGTTTGATGTGGGAGATAATACTGAACCAGTCAGTTATTAAGAAGCCATGAATAGTCCTCAATCTGCGTTGTGGATGAATGCAATGGAAGATGAGTTAAGTTCCATGTCACATAATGAAGTTTAGGAGTTGGTTGAACTACCTAAAGGTGGCAAACCCATTGGATGCAAGTGGGTTTACAAAATCAAACATGACTCAAGTGGACAAGTAAAAAGGTATAAGGCTAAACTTGCAGCAAAAGGCTATAGCCAGAGAGAAGGCATTGATTTCAAAGAGACCTTATTACCAGTTTCTACCAAAGATTCACTGCAAATCATCATTGCTATAGTTGCTCATTTTGATTTGTAACTCAATCAAATGGATGTGAGGACCGCCTTCTTGAATGGAGATCTGTACGAAGATGTTTATATGACTCAACTAGTTAGTTTTGAGATGACTGGTAAAGAACACATGGTTTGTAAGCTCAAGAAGTCTATCTATGGGTTAAAACAAGCATCAAAACAGTGGTATCTCAAGTTTGATATAGTTGTCACTCCAAATGGCTTTAAAGAGAATGTAGTTGAACAATGTATATATATGAAGTTCAGTGGGAGCAGTGTCATTTTTCTAGTACTGTATGTTGAAGACATTCTACTTGCTTTTAATGATGTTGTTTTATTATTTGAGACAAAATAATTGTTATTTATTCATTTTGATATGAAAGATCTTTGTCAGACCTTTTATGTACTTGGACTTTAAATTCTTCGAGATAGAGCTAATAGGATTCTTCAAATGTCTCAAAAGATTTACATTAATCGAATCTTAAAAAGATTTAATATGCATTCTTGTTCTCCTAGAAAGGCACTAATAGTGAAGGGTGGTAAGTTCTCAAAGGCCTAATGTCCACAAAACGATAAAGAGAGAGATGAAATGAAAGTCATTCCTTATGCATCACTTGTAGGTAGTCTAATGTATGCTCAAGTATGCACACGCCCTGATAATGCTTTGTTGTAGGCATGTTAGGAAGATACTTAAGTGATCCTAGACTTAGCCATTGGAAAGCAGCTAAGAAAGTAATGAGGTATCTTCAAGGTATCAAGGATCATATGTTGACTTATCGGCGAACTGACACTCTTGATATAGTTGGGTTCAAAAACGTTGATTATGCAAGATGTGTGGATGATAAAAAGTCCTCTTCAGGCTACATCTTTATGATGGCTGGAGGAGCTATATCGTGGAAAAGTGTCAAACAGATACTCACAACATCCTCTACCATGGAGGCAGAGTATATGGCATGCTATAAGGCAGCTTGTCAAGAAATATGATTGTGGAATTTTATTTTAGCATTGGGTATTATAGACTCTATTTCAAGTCCGTTGAAATTGTATTATAATAACTTCGCAGTTGTAGCTTTCTCTAAGAACAATAGAAGTACTTCTCCCTCAAAACATATTGATATAAAGTACCATTTTGTTAAAGAGAAAGTCGTTGAATCCCTCATTACTGTTGAGTATACGCCTATAGCTAACATGTTAGTAGATCCACTTACAAAAGGCTTACCTATATGTGTGTTAGCAGAACATGTCTCCCACATGAGATTGTTAGGAGCCTAACTTGATAAATTTAGTGGGAGTTTGCTATTTTGTATTGAACATGTTAATACTTTGTACGAATTACTTATGACTTTTATAGATGAAACACGCACGATGATGTTTGCAGTCACTTCTTGTTAATAATGACATATATATGTTGATTTATATATGCAATTTGATGAAATGATAGTTACAAAAAGAGAAAAATGTGTTGTCTCAATTGTTTTATTGCATGCATGTTGTTTTAATAGTTATTGTTGTATTTGAACATCTCCAAGGCCTAATCATATGTAGTATATATATCCTGTCGATATGATATTGCATATGATTTGTTTGACTACTTTTGGACAATGAAGATTGGTATGGTGGTTTGATTATATTATCCAAGTGGGAGAATGTTAGAAATATGTGGACTAATATAATCATAACATTAATTCCATATTATTGACCATTAATTGAATTACCTAATGTATCCTAATAACTATATGTTGGCCCATTAAACTATAATTCATAACATCCTTGAAATGACATAATTATCCTTTTCTATCCCTTAGGGTAGAACATGTTATAAGGAATAACATATGGTGAGATTGTGTGCATAATGTGTGGGTGTGAAAATAGAAAACTGGGTCTTCTACCATAAGCTTCCTCTCTTACACAAGGTTTGTTGATATTGATAGGTTGTGGTGTCCAAAATGGAGAGAATGCACTAAGATACTATGCCAAACATTGGAGGTATGTTAACCTTATTGTGTAGTTAATGCTCTAAATAAAATGTAGATCTTGGCTTTATGATTATTGATGATTGCATTTGTGAATAACAATAATATCTAGCAAGATTTCTTTACTTTCTATACTGTTAAAATGGGTAACAAGACTTATGCCAAAGTCATCGACATATGAGACGTATGTATGAAAACTGATATAGGTTGCAAATTATTGTTCAAAAATATTTGAATGTGTTTTGATATCATTTTCATTTGATTTCCATCGATGATTAAAGTTATCCCAGCACTTTTAGAAACAAGTGGTGGAAGCTCTATAATAGTTGGTAGAGGGAAAAAAAAACACTGTTCAAATGAAGCACACTAAGATATGGCCATTGGAGGTTAATACATTTGATAGCAAGTCCATCCAGTTATCACATAAACATCTAGGTCATTTTAGTGAGAAGGGACTTGGGATTTTGCTAAATAAGGAGTCACTTCCGATCAAGTCCTTATTATTGGAAAATCAGGACGGGATCTAATCTCAACTATAGTGCAATAATTATAAAACTTTTTATTATTTTGATTTCTCAAAAATCAAGATCACTTTAATTCTATAAAATGATTAACACGTAAATCATAATAAAGCATGAACTGTAATTCATACCTTATTTTGAAGCTTTATCCTTATTTTTTCATATCTCTCAAATCGTTTCCAAAACTAATTCATCTCAACCAATGTAGCTGCACAAATGTCCGACACCTCTAACGATATTCACAGAACATTTTGAGAGAACTTTGTAACTCTTATAAAGAGGGTTAAGCAAAAAGTGATAGCTTAATTATTATTTATAATAAATTTTGGACATGTTAGTAATTTAACTAAAATTAAGTTTTAATTTCAATTAAACTTTAATTAGAATTACAAATAATTCTAATCAAATACCAATTATGCCTAAATAATATCCAATATCTTATATTGATTCTTATTTATTAAATATCTCATATTTGATATAAACAGGGTTTATTAAATATCTCATATTTGATATAAACAGGGTTTTTACTTTCACACCGTGCCAACCTATACCTTATAAAATGATTTATAAGAGTATATTCAAGCTCATCAATTTTGTCATGACTTTCTCACTATGTGTTAATTTTTGAAATTTTTGTTTTTCTTTGAAAACATGCTATTGGAGACAATTCATTACAAATATGATAGTTTTACTAAATTGGAATGCTTACATACTAGTTATGAGTGTTGATAAATCAGTGAGTTGATCTATCTTGTAAATTCAAATAATGAATATTTAATGATCATTATGATATTCTTGTGTAAGATTCACATGCATAAGTAATTATGATTTTTCTGAATATTTTTATCATCTAAAAAATTATGAATAAAAGAATAAATTCACTCCACTAGGTTTGCACCAATAAAAAGGTCGAAGTTAAAAAGTGATGATAGTAGCCATTTAAAATCGTGACCTAATTGACTAACTGGGGATGTTCATGACTAGGTGTTTACTTTTATGTAAAAAAGTCAAGTGACTTTCAAACAAGCTTTTAATGCTCTTGTTTAAATTTATGTCTTAGTTATAAAAAAAGTATGAATATGTTTGAAAGTTGAAGCATGTACCTTGTGTATGATTATTTATATATGGAATTGAGATTTATGATTTGGTTTGAAATTTGAAAAGTTATAAGGAAAATTGAATCTGCTTACAAATTGATGTAAGTAATTAGTTGCATAATATTTTGATGATCCTTTATAATTGAATGAGTAATGGAGAATTTTCAATTGTATGTTTGATAGGTTTAGAAATCGTTTAGTTTCACTTATATTTTTCTGTTGTAATTTTTAGTTTTGATTTCCTGTTTTTTGTTTCAATTTTTAAATAAAAATAAAAACATATCTAGTTGTTAATATCTAATAATTACATATTAGATAAAACTTAAAGATAAATTATTTTTATAAATAAATAAATTAAAATAATTAATGTTAATCTCTTATATAATATTTGTAAACAAATTATCAATAAAAATTATGTTATTTTATTAAAATAGAT
>JAOQMP010000210.1:43673179-43690369 GCA_027563575.1 Erythroxylum pedicellare
TTGTTCTCGAATCCATATGACTTATTTGATATATGACTCTTTGTAGTTGAGTCTAGCATGTTGTATGCCAGATTGACCAGATGATATTCAGATCCTTTGCATCTTCTATTTCCCTTGTTACGTTGAACCTATGAATTGCGATTCTTTGATGAATCATGTTTTTCTTGTTAGTCATGATTGATGAGTTCACAGGATACCCAACTGATGGGGTATGTACCCGACCATGTGCACATTGATAACCCGCCGGTGATGGGTTAGATTTGGGTCCTACTTGGAGAGGGCAGGCCTTCAGGGGCAAAGGTAGGCCAAACTTGTCTAGAACCAAAAAAGGGGAGATATGCCGTACTAGCATGCCTCTGTCTCTTCCTAAGAAATTCAGAAAATCACAACTTAGAAATGAGAAAGCTCAGAATTAGGAATCCTGTAGAACCCCGAATTCAGAAAGAAACCAGAACTTAAAAAGAAACTAGAATTTAGAAAGAAACTAGAATTCAGAAAGAAAAAAAACCCAGAACCCAGAAAAGAATTTAGAAACCAGATTCATGTTTTTTTTTTGAACAATTCATATTGAGCTTTATTATTGATATTCATGTGATTGCCGCATTGATATTACTACCGGGTTATCCATGGATGCAATATATTATTGCTTAGAATGCCACAGACCATTTTTGTGAAGCTAGCCTTATGTTACCTAGCCTCACAAGCATGGCATTTGGGTCTTTATTTCTTACAACCTATTAAGCATGTATAAGGATTAACCAGACAAACGAATAGGTCACGCCAGATTTTCAGTAGAATATAGAAAAGTTAGGCTTACTACGGGTTTTGGTGGCATTAAGCCTACCCATTCCCTAGTGCCAACACGGTCCAAAAAGGCGGCTCGTGTCAAAATATGATCTAACTTGGGAACTTTTGCTAGTCTAAAAACTAGAATAATTTATTAATCCAATGATGAAATTGAATATAGTACAATCCTAGGAGAATATAGCCTAAATCTAGTTAATTCGTTTATTGATATAATCTTGATCATTACGTCATCTTAGTGCTTAGATTTGTTATTTACTATTTTTCCTTATTCGTTCATCTATAATGGTTGATCTAACTTTTTAAGTTTGTGGGTAGTTAACTAATAATTCTTATAGGATCGACCTGTATTCAATAATGCTATCTACAACTATACCATGCACTTGCTATAAAATAATAGAAAACTAACCGAACATTGTAGAAAACATTAATAGAAATATACATCCTTTAAAAGAGAGATTATAACATATTATGTATTAAAGTAAAACTAAAACATTTTTATGAGGATGAAATCTAGTCTCAAATGGCATGCTACTAAAATAGGTTATGGAGTTTTTATAGTTCTCTAGTTCATAAGAATTTTTGATATGTATAGTTGGAAGATTGATTAAAAATTAAGAAAGCATTTTCAAAGGTTAATTACCTAAGAATTCAAATAATATCACTACTCATTATCATTGTAACACCCTCTATACGAAACCTACAATCACCCACACATATGGTACCCATATTCCTGTACATGCATTCATGGCATATAATCCTATTCATTTATATGGATTGTCATCATACATTTGTCTATTCAATGATGCACATATACATATTACAATTTTCATATCAATTAACATTATCATATAAAAGTAATAATACATCATTGCATTTATGTGGTAATTTAAAAAAGATATTACACACGTAACTTAAACTCTTAATAACAAACTGTCAAGAAACTACAATTTCTTTCATTACATATACAACTATCTTTAACCAAAAGATACATTTCAAAGGTACTTTTACTTCTTACGGTTGGCCTTGGTCCTTGCAGATGTTCCCTATGCCTTACTCGTATTACTTGGATCTACACAGATTAACACCTATGTTAAGTTTAAAAGCTTAGTAGGGAAATACTTTGTTTGAATGAATACTCACAACAGTCATCCACTAAGCACACACACATTCATGAATATCATAAACTCATGTAAACAATGAAAGCAAACGTAAGCAAAATAATGCAAATATGCTTCAATATATTATTCATATACTAAAGATGCACATTTATAAGTCAAATATTGATATTCAAAGCTCATCAGTACAAATTATTCGTATTTTCATGGTGTATTTTATGACTATTAAATTTCTTTTTTGGTGTTAAGCATGCACATTAATATGGGTGTAGATAACGGAAGCTGTGGATATCCAAAAATATCAAATTGTGGATACCTGAAGGCATCAAATAGATACCCAAAAATATTAAACTATGGATACTCGAAGGTATCGAACTGTGGAGATACAATAGTCTCGAAATGAAGACAGCAATGGTGTCAAAGTGCACAGCTGCACTGTAATCTTATAGGCATGCCTATCTATCCATCACCAAGATAATAGAGCAGGTACTATAACATTCTCCTTTTACCATTTACCAATTTTATGATTAATATATTGACATGTTATATGATATTCATTTGAAATCATAAATTTTGTTTTTTCAGTTCATACATGCAAGTCATAACTTATCAGCATTAGGAGGGTATCAAAATCATACTTGTATAATCATACTATACACAGCAACAAATATGCATATAAATTATTTATGTACATGTAAATTTTCTTTAGCATGCATTATGTTCAATCTTAAGCTTCAATGTTTAATTACCCAATTCATATATGTTAAGTCATATTTCATTTATTTCTGAGTGCTTGCAAAGTTTCATAAACATTCAAAAAGGTTCCTATATGATTCGGTAAAAAAACGAAAGCAAAAACTCAAAATAGTACAATTTGGGCTAAGCTCACAGTAGGTCTAACACTTGTTCTGAAATGTTCACATAAAAAACATTCAATTGAGGCTTTAAGGTCTTCTAAAATTTGTCATATATCTTTAGTTTTGATAGCACAAAAATCTAACCATTTGGACTTTTAAACCATGAGATATGCATCAAACATCACAAGCAGCTCCAATGCACTGGCAACATCAGATCACCATTTCGATCTCAATTTCCAAGATCATAAGGCCATAATTAAGTCTGAGTCTCTTTAGATATTTTTATTTCTATTTCTTAAGTTTCTTCTCCAATTTGAATCATCCAATTTGGAGGTCTATAGGCTGAGTTATGGCTAAAATAATGGGGTTGGCTCAGGAGAACTGAGAACCTAAGATAGAATTTCACTAAACATTACTGTCTCTTGTCACATTCAACCAATTCCATGAAAAAGTAACATCAAGACATCATTTTAGCAACCATTCCATATTCAAATCAATCTTTTTACACATTTAAATATGTACATATACAGAAATTAACTAAGTGAAGTCCCAAATCTTGAAAGTTGTTAATTAGCTCTTCTTCTAATACTCTTCCTTCTCTTCCCCTTTAGCTTTGCATGATTCACCAACTTGATTTTTACCTAGGATTAGCTTGATTCGTTATGCAAAATGATGTGGTTAAGGAGATGGAATGGAGAGGAGAGGAGAAGAGAAAATTCTGAACTTAAAACCCTACATACACGTCTTTCTCCCCTCTCTTCTACTCTCCTTTTTATAAAGTTTCTAATCTTAGACACATGTTTCAATTTTATTGGACCATATGTTGATTTTTGGAAAAATTGCATATTTGGTCCTTCTTCTTCCTTTAATTCCCACATTGGCATATAAAGTCATCAATTAATTTCATTCTAGTCCATATTTCACATATCATTATGCATGTCTATATCAAAATGAAAAATTACTAATTTACCCCTGTCTTTTAAATTAATTACCATTATGTCCCTTACTATGCTTAAATACACTTAATTCTTTATGTTCACTTCTTAATATACCCTAGATATGCTATAATACTTCTAAGGTATATGTTGGGGCCTTATAATCATTATAATCAGTTTCCATCCTTATCCTTTCTTTAGAATTTAACTAGAAGGCATGTTATTTTGTTCCAATCATAAATATAGAATGAAATTCAAATTTGAAGTTTTTTCTTGTCTTTGACATTTCAACAAATGTGAATGGTTAGTATAATTATTTATACAAAAAACTTGCACAATTTTATTATGTCAAATTCAATGGTTATATGTAGTTGTTATATTAAACAAATAAAATAGAAAACAACAAACTTAGTAGATGAAAGGTCAACAGATTTTGAATTCTTCAAAAGTTCAAGGACCTTATCAAAAATAGAAAAGTCCAAAAAGAAATAACTTTTATTGTCATTGATGGCAAATGTCATAATATAAGGTTTCATTATTTTGTAATCATCATACTTGCCACGATTTTATCATTATAACATGATTGTTTTTGTTTAAATAAATATCATGAGCACAGGTATAGATGACCGAGACTCCTTAATTTGTCAAGAAATTATTGAAGGTTTAATTAATGAGAAATATTAAAAGAGATATTATCTTCCAATTTTTCAAGATCAAATTCTTCAATTTAGTAGCACAATATAATGACATTTCAAACATGAATCATCTGAAATTTACTTGTTTGCTCTATTTTAATATATGTTGTAGCCTATTTTAATCATTTGGTTAGTAAGAGAATTTTCATAATAGTCATAGTGCTTATTAAACCAAAACTTAAATACCCGTATAGGTCTTTCTTTTTAGTTTTAAAACCTTAGGCATCTCTTTAAATTTGTATTGTTAACATCTAGATACCTCTCTAGGTCTATCTTTTTAGTTTGAAAATACTAGCCATATCTTGAGCCTTATATTTGTTAATACCTAGATACCTTTATAAGTATTTCTTTTTAGTTTTAAAACTATAGACACCTCTTTAGGCTTGTCAACGCCTAGATACTTCTTTATGTTTCTTTTTTTAGTTTTAAAAGTCTAGACACCTTAAAGTTTGTAGCTGCAAGTTTCCATATTTCCCTTTACGATATACAAATCTTGTTTAAAGTCTTAGACACCTCTCTAGGCTCGTAATTTTCAATTCCAATGTATCCCTCTGAGACTTTAAATTCTTTTTTAAAACTCTAAACACCTCTAATTTTTAAATGCCTCTCTAGGAGGTTTAATTTTATTTAACACTTAGATAATTCTTGAAATCTATAACTATAAATTCTTATAAACCTCTTTAAGACCTCCAGTTATTGTATAAAATCTTTAAAATTATTAATTCCTAAATACCTCTATAGGACCTTCAATTTTTTTTAAAATCCTAAACACGACTCTATATTTGTAGTTGTTAATTCCTAGGCCTTTAATTTTGTCTAAACCCTAAACACCTCTTTAGCTTTATAGTTGCTAATTCTTAGACACCTCTTTAGGACCTTCAATTTTGTTTAAACCTTTGATACCTCGTTAGGTTGTAATTGTTAATTTGGAAAAAAGTGCATTTTGACCCTAAAATTTTTTCCAAAATATAAATTAAACTATAGCATTTAAGACCATTCAAAATAAATCCTAATATTTACAACATGTTCAAGTTAAACTCTAAGTAAACACAAATTTGGATAAAGTTTAATCTTCCCTTGTTAAATATCACGTCAGTACTAATATGACATGAATTTGTTCTTTTTATTAGTAGTGTAAGTCTCATTATATGATATGTATGTCACATGGGACAGTATGACCTACTTTTTAAAATAATCTTAAATTAATTTAATTTTGTAAATTTATTATATTTACTAAACCATATTAAAAACTAATAAATATAAAATCAATTGAAATAATCTTACATAATTGTAATTAACTTGAATTTTAATTAAAAATCATAATTCTTAAATTAATAACTGAACTCAATAATCCTAATCTTAAATTCAATAATCGAAATCCACACTCATTATTCACTCTACCTTGTGACTTCTCTGTTAGGTTTTTAAGTCAACATTAGCATAGTCTCCGTCCAAGATCCCCCGTCTCAGTGGAACTTGAATTGGGTATTGATGAACATGATGATTAGCATATTCTCTGACTTTTCAAGTCTCCTACATCACTAACTTTTACTCCTAACTCAAAATCTCATCGTTAGTAACTAAGACACCTGCTTTTACTCCTCTCTACCATTTAGTCTCTATTTTTGCTCTGAGCAAAAAGACCTCACCATCTTCAACGACAATCAAAACCTCTCCATCCATGGTTTCTTTGACTAATAGAAATTAAGTATGCACCATTTATTTTAGATGGAAGGTTGTAGCTTAAGATAGATTTTTCTCTATGTCTATCTTAAATGTCTATCTTAAGATTAAACTTGATCAAGTTTTATACCCATAACTAGAACATAGTACTCATACAGAAGCAATAAGAATAAATATTTAGTGAATGGTCATAATTATGATTGTAATGTAATAAACATGGAACTTAGAATTAATTTGAATAATAACAATAATGAATCTACTAAAACCAAAATTATAATAATACTAACAGTAATAGAAAGATGGGAGACCAAATTAATAAATATTATTTCTTAACAATAATGGTTAAAAAATAAAGCTATAAGAAAACAAGCCACTCTTTAAGGATAATCTCCTTAAAGACTAAATAATCATATATAATAGTCACGAAGAAACCAAAAGCCACTATTCCAGAAAAACAACTCTACTCAAAATGCCCCCATTTTTAGTAAATCCAAGAGCCCCGACGAGACGAGAAGAGCAGAGATAGAGGAGGAAATTGAAGATGTAGAAGTTTTGATTTAATATTACCTTTAAAAGTAGGTCTTATTGTCCCATATGGAATATATATAATGCAGTGAACCTATGCTACTAACAAAAAATAATAAATTTAGTGCAATAAAAAAAGTTAATTTAGTCTAAATTTTTAAATTTTAATATTTCATTTTAATATTTTATAAATATTAGGGTTTATTTTAAGTGTTCTGAAATATTTAGATCTAACTTGTATATTGGTGAAAATCTTATAGTTAAAAATATACTTTTTGTCTTATTAATTTCTATATATCCCCTTAAGACCTTTAATATTATTTGAGCTCTAAATAACTCTTTAAGTTTATAGTTATTAATTTTTGAAAATATCCTTAGACTTTTAATTTCATCTAAAATCTACTTACTTGTTTAAGTTTATAATCATTGATTCCTCAATACTTTTAAAGCTTCTTTATTAACTTTTAAATCCTTTAATACCAATCTAAATAGTTTTAGTTTTCATCTTTTAGATACCTCTTTAGACCTTTTACTTTAGTTTTTATGCTCTATGATAAAGCAACCACACACAAGACGGGGTGAATTATGTGTGACTTGAAAATTTTTGCTAGTTACCATCAATTCGTATAAACAATAAGGGCGTATTAAAATTTAAAACGAAAGGAGCCTGACAAATTTTAAAACGAAAGGAGCTTGTTAAACTTTAAAATGAAAGTAGCCTGTCAAACTTTTAAAAGAAAGGAACCTCTTGTAGATTGAAAACAACGGTGACTAAAAACACAAAAATTTAAAAGATAAGGAAAGAGAAAGAATGACACAACCAGTATAAGAATGACACAACCAATTTATACTGTTTCGGCTTATAACAAAGCATACGTCCAGCCCCTAAGTTTCCAACTTGAGTGTTTCACTAATAAATCTTTAAGTAGTAATTTGATGAGCCTCTCCATTTCAAGGTTCTTTAACCTTCCACACAAGTAGTATTTATCAAGCCTGTACAAGCTCTCAACTATTGACAGTAGAGTTTGCTCAAATATAAACTCCAATAAATATCAATCTCTCTCTCGATAGAGTGTTTTTATTTTCTAAAGCTTATAAGTAATAAGGTATGACTTTTTGAGAACAAGTATTGATGCTACTGATGTACTTTTAAAGTGTGTTGTATAGTCAAATGCAGTAGCTCTCCTTTAAATAGGGATTTACTTCAACTAGTAGTTGCTTCAAATTGATCATCGACTAATTGACTTAACCAAGTTTGATTATAATACAATGTCTTTCTCATTATCTTTGACAAAATCTTCAAGTATCTGGTTGTTTGAATAATCCTTTGCCTGTGTCTTTGAAGTCGACTATCAAATTGGTTGAATAGCAAGATCCTTTGTACAATAGGAGCTTATCCATTTCAGATATTGTAGAACTATTTCTTACTATTAAAATGAATTTGTTATACTTATTCACATAAAAATAGGAAAAAGTTTTTCTTTTATTTGAATAGACAATCTCTTGAATATTGTTATCCTTCAGAGAGAAAAATAATCCAATAAATTTGAATTTTGAATTATCAATATTTGAAATCTTAATAAAAATATTATTGATTGTTATCATGAAATCATTAATTTAAAAACCTTGAGCTAACAATCTCCCCCTTTTTGATGATGACAAAAAATAACAGATATTTTCAAAAATTCAAATAACTAAGAAAGATTCCTGTAAACTTTATATGTCCTTACTCACTGTCATGATTAGAAAAAGCCTTTCTTAAGGAAGGAGCCTATCAAAAGATAACTTAGATGTAATCATAACATAGATATCTCAGACAAAATATATCACCAGATAACATTTAGCAAAATATAGTTTTTCTTAACTCTCCCTCTTTGCTATTATCAAAAAGAAGAAAAATCAAAGATCATCACCATAAAGCACAAAGAGTCAGAATATCATAAATATGTATAAACCAAAAGACATCATGAATGGATATAAACCATAAAAATCATACCAAAACAACCATTAGTAGAAAAATGTAATAAAAGTATGTGTTTTAATGAAAGTATTCTTTAAGTGAATCAATAACAAAATGAAGGAGATGTTTCAAGTCCTTAATTTGATCCTGCATTTGATTTGATCCTAAATTTGATCTTGGTGCAGTTGAATTTCCCTCAGTTGTTGTTGGATGTTTGGATTGTTGGCTTCTGGAGGATTAACATGATGCATAGGAGGCTATTGCATTGTGGTAGGACTCAAGACATTTTCTACTCTTTTTTGTTTCTTTCCACCTAAACATTGTCTTTTATTTTATATCCAAATTAGAATGGAATAGATGAATGATATTTACCAAGCTCATACCAATCCTGGTCATCAAAAGGCACGTCATGATATGCAAATATCTTAGTTAGCAACATCCCATAAGGCAATCCCCCTGTAGTATTTTTATGACTTCCCTTATCCAACATAAAATGTATAATCATCAAGGGAAGGTTCATTTGATTACCTTTCAACAAGTTGTAGACAACGTAAGTGTGTAATAAACTGCATCTTTCAACTAAACTGCTCCTTAGAAAGATGGAGGCAGCAGAGAGGGATGCAAGACATCTCTAAAGAAGGTCTAATTATTTGCACAAGGGTTAACCGTCTTGGGTATTTTTAGTATTAATTCATATTGATTGTACAACTTCACCCAAATCCAAATCAGTGACATCCCATTTATGGCATGGGACGTCAGTTCTCCCAATTAAAGTTATATTTAGCATATTCCCTAAAATTTCTTCAATTAAGAGAATCTCACATTCTGTAACCCATAAGACAATTGTCATCTTTCCATCAATAACTTCTCTTCTTATATGTTTATAAAATGATTGAACCAGATCATCACAAACATTTTCATACAATTTTAAGAAGTTTTTCCAGCCAACAGACACAAAATAAGAGTAAACAGGTATACTTATTTCATCAAACAACATTGGAGGTAAAATTCGTCCAGTAACACCTTTCTTTTCCTATACCTCATTTCATATCTTGCTTCTGCTTCCATCAATTGCAACACTTTTGATGGTGCCAATGATTTTCCTTTCTTTTATATAGAAACTTTTATTTTCTTTAATCTCTTTCCCTTAGGAATTTCTTCAAATAGAGATTCTTCCCTAGTGATAAGGTCTTCTGCAGTTTCTATAAGCATATGCTCTTCGCCTTTTCTTTTTTAACGAAGCTTCTTCTTTTCTTGGTTCTTCCTTAGGATTTTTTTTTTAGTTACAGGAATTTTCTTAGCCTACATTAGGAGACTTCCTCTGGTTCGTGGGTGCCTCACCAAATGAATCAGTTTTTCATCTGAATCATCATCATCGATGTTCCAATTTTCTTTTAACAAATTTTGACCTATAGAACCAGGTCAAGGAGTAGATGATGGTAGTGGTGCAAAGATTTTTGGAGTAAGGGTAGGTGGAGTGAGAGTAGGCAAAGAAGGAGAAAGTGATGGAGATCTTGAAACTAGAGAAAAGGAATGGAATCGTACCTTCTTCATCAGCTTCCCCTTACTAGAGACCCTTCTCACAAGAGTGTGTTCTTCTTTAATAAAAGAATTTTCTTCTTCTTCTTCTTTTTCTTCTCTTTCTTCTTCTTCTTTTTCTTCTTCTGAAGAGCTAGGGTTTGAGTTGTCAGGACTTTCCTCCTTAGAATCGGAAACATATTGCCATTTTGTTGATTAAATGTGTTTGGTGGATGAATCAGAGGCTAACTCTTCAAGCGATGCTATAATCCTTTGCTTTTTCTCATATACATGTAATGGAGTCTCTTAAATGGACACTTCTAAAAATTGGAGCTTTTTAATAAAAGAGAAAAAAACAGGTTCAGTAGAGGTGTTTAGCGATCCTATTATTGGTGACAAAGAAGAAGATATAAAAACAAGAGTTTCAGACTCTTGTTCACGATAGAGAGTTTCATCATAGCTAGTAATGGATGTCAAAATTTTCTTTTGGCCTTTGGACTTTATTCGTGCCATTTTCAAACATAGAGGATGTTGGAAATTACTGAGGGGTTTGCAAAGAAGAGAGTTTGATTGTAGTGAGATAGAAGGAATTGCAATAAGTGTTGAAGATAAGATGAAGAAAGGAACCGCCTTGAGATATACCAAACGATTTTTAAGAGACAATTTCGTGTGAAGATGAAAGATCGTACATGTTCTTAGAGGTATAATCTCTTCTTTATCTTCTGTCAGTCACACAAAGTCTAACAATACTACACACATGAACTTTTTTTCAAATGAAATGACATCATTTTAGTTAGGACTATCTCTGAATGAGGTTATTTTTTCTCTTTAAAAAAGATAGGAACCTTCTAATCATTCAAAGGAGCCTTCTAAATAGATATATTTGAAGGAGCCTTTTAATACCTGCAAGAGTAGAATAAAATATTTGAATAGGGTTAGATATCTGATAATTTACACATACTAAGCTCTTTTCGTAACAAGCAATATCTATCTTCTAAAAAGGGTTTAGTAAAGATATTAATTACTTGATTTTTAGTATTAACATGTAGTAATTCAATAGTTCCTTCCAAAATGTGATCTTTAAGAAAATGATGTTTAACTTCTATATGCTTAGTTCTAGAATGATGCATAGGATTTTTAGATAAATTAATTGCACTTGTGCTGTCACACAATATGGGAATACGACTAAAGTTTAGAGAAAAATCCTTGAGTTGATGTTTCATCCATAATATCTTAGTATAACAGCTAGCGGCTACTATATATTCTACCTCAGTTGTTAAGAGTTCTATGCAATTTTGTTTCTTGCAAGACCAAGAAACTAAACAACCACCAAGAAATTGACAGTAGCCACTTGTGCTTTTCCTCTTAACTTTGTCACCTGTATAATCTACATCATAATAGCCAACAATGTCATATGAATATATTTTTGGATACCATAATCTGAAATAATTTCAAGAAGATAACGAAAAATCCTTTTGACTACTTAAAGGTTCTTTAGGATTTGACTGAGAGTGTGCACAAAGACACACGTTAAGCATAATGTTAGGTCTTGAACTTGTGAGATATAGAAAAGAACCAATCATTCCTTTGTATTTTGTCTCATTAGTAGCTTTGCCATTTTCATCCTTATCAAGCTTAGTTTTAGTATGCATTGGAGTTCTCATTGACTTGGCATTTTCAAAAGGATATTTTTTATAAGTTCCTTTGTTTACTTATCTTAACTAATGGAGATTCATTTTTCTATTTGCTTAATTTGCAATCCAAGAAAGAAAGATAACTCTCCCATCATACTCATTTCAAACTCCCCCTGCATTAAATCTAAGAATTCTTCACAGAAAGATGGATTAGTAGCACAAATATTACGCAATCAACATATATTTAAACTATGACTAAATCATTTTTCTTCCTATTAATAAATAAAGTTTTATCTATCTTTCCTCTTTCAAAGTTATTCTCAAGCAAGAAGTTACTTAACCTTTCATACCATGCTTGAGGAGCTTGCTTTAGACCATACAAAGCTTTTTTAGTTTCATCACATAACCTGGATGGTCCATGTTCTCAAAACCTAGAGGTTGCTTAAAAAAGACTTCTTTATTAATAAACCCATTTAGAAAAGCACTTTTGATGTCCATTTGATATAATTTGAAAATTTTATAACATACAAAGTCAAGTAAAATTCTAATTGATTCTAATCTAGCAATAGGCGTATAAGTCTTATCAAAATCATTTCCTTCTTATTGATTATAATCTTGAGCTACAAATCTTACTTTATTTCTTAATACCTTACCATTTTCATCGAGTTTGTTTCGAAATACTCAGCACAGCAAGTTCCAATGACTGACTTGTTTTTGGATAAGGTATTAAATTCTAAACTTGGTTCTTGTCAAACTTGTTTAGTTTATCTTTTATAGTTATAGTCCAGCTTTCATTAATAAGTGTCTCTTCTACAGTCTTTGGTTCTACTTATGAAACAAAGGCAACATAATTGATTTTTAAGGAGGCTCTGGTCTTTAGACCTTATGAAGGGTCTCTTAAAATATAATGAAGTGTATCGAGTCCTCACCATTCTCTTGGTGTCCTTCTGATATGAATATCTGGTGTCCTTTGTTGCATAGGTTCCTGCTGAGATGTACATGTAGCAATAACCTTCTCTGTCCTAAGTTCAGAAGGACCTTCTTGAGCTTGTGAATCTGAAGACACTATAGGTGTAGATTGAGTTTGTGTCATATCTTTAGGAATCAAAGGATTCCCTTCATCATCTAATTCAGCGATGTTTATTGAGGATAATGCTTCATCAAATACTATATGTATTGATTCTTTTATCCTCTTAGTTCTTTTATTGTAGACTCCTAAATCCTTTATTGATTGTGTTGTATCCTAAAAATATAGCTTCATCAGACCTTGCATCAAACTTACGAAGGTTGTCCATATCATTGTTTAATATAAAGCACTTGCACTTAAAAGTTCGAAAATATGCAACATTAGGCTTTCTTCCTTTCCACAGCTCATAGGGGGTCTTTAAGAGAATAGGCCTTATAAGACACCTGTTCAAAATGTAACAGGTAGTGGACAAAGCTTCTGCCTAATATCTATGAGGTAGATCGTATAAAGCATGGTCTTGGCCATATCAGCAAGGGTCCTGTTCTTTTTTTTAATAACTCCATTATGTTAAGGAGTTCTTGGACATAAGAAATTATGAGTTATGCCACTATCATCACAGCTATCTTCAAAATTTCTATTATCAAATTCTCCTTCATGATCACTTCGAATTGAACTACTGCAATACCCTTTTTAATCTTAATTTTCCTGCAAAACTTCTCAAAAACTTCAAAAGCATCATCCTTATTTGCTAGAAAATAAACTCACGTAAATCTAGAATAATCATCTATTATAACAAAACATGTTTTCCATCAAAATTTTGAGTTCTAGTAGGATCAAATAAATCCATATGTATAAGCTTAAGTGATTGGTTGGTAGATACAATGTTCTTAGGTGGAAAGCTACTTCTAACTTATTTTTCTTTTAAGCATGCTTCACAAACCTAATTATTTTCAAAGTTTAAGTTTGGTAATCCTCTAACTAAATCATTTTTGGTTAATTTTGATAAAATGCTTATACTATTACGTTCAAATCTCCTATGCCAAATTAATAAGTCCTTTTCTAAAGATGCAAAACACTTAACTTTTTTAGAAGACATGTCTTCCAATTGAGCACAATATATATTTTGATTTCTAGGACCAACAAACATAATGTTATTGTTATTATTATCAATTATTTCATAATGAGATGCACAGAATGTGACTCTATATCCCTTATCACATAATTGAATTACACTTAGTAAGTTATGTTTCAAACTATCAACATAGAGAACATTATCTATAGAAGTAGAGTCAAAGGCACCAATTTTACCAATTCCTATGACCATTACCTTTTTTTTATCAGCAAAGACAACATTACCTCCATCTTTGCTTTCAATATAGTTGAAATGTGATATTTCACCTGCCATGTGTCTTGAACAGCCACTGTCAACTATCCATTGATTTTCTCTTGTAACTATTATGAAGCATATCTGCAGAGTATATTATCTTAATTTAGGTACCCAAACTTTTACGAGTCCTTTCAGGTTACTAGTTTGACCTTTCAATCTCCAAACATATATTTCATATAATTGCTTCATTATATAAATATTACAAGAATGACTAATATGTCCATGTTCCCACAATAGAAGCGCAAAATAGATGAGTGAAGTTTACTATCATTTTTACCATGCATTAGGTTCCTATTGTTTTTACGATAGCTCCTGCCATTTTTAACAAAGAAATTCCTGTACAGCTTGATATTGTTATTTTCATTATACCCTATTCCAGTTTTATCAAAAACTCCTTTACCATTATCAAGCAATGCATCAAGATTATTCTTTCCATTAATAAAATTTACTAAATCCTTTTTCAAAAATATGATCTTTTCAGAAAATTTTTCTTTTCCAAGTTCTAGTGCAGCAATCTTTTTTTCTAATTGTTTTACTTTTTCATCTAAAAAATCTTTTTTCACATCTTTTGCTTATAGTCATTTTCAATCTTAACAAGAGACATACTTTTTGGACAGTAAGTTTTTATTTACAGATTCTAAAGATTTAATTTTATTCCTCAAAGATGCATAATTGTTTTTAGCTTTTTCAACCTCTTTGAAACTCTACATAGTTAACTTCTTATATTGAGCATATAATTCATGATGTGCATCTCTTAGATCATCAAATTCAATATTAGAATTAGAACTATATACATCATCTTCTCCTGAGTTAGCCATAAGGCAAACATTGTTTACTTCTTCAGACTCTTCTTCATCACAGTTTTTGAAGTCTTCATCAGACCAAGCTGCAGTCATAGCTTACTTTCTAGGTCTTCTATTTTCAATTTTTTCCTTTTAAATAATAAGGGGATATTTTAGTCTAGTATGTCAAGCTTCTTGAATGATAGCATATAATTTGATTATTTTATGTATTGCTACTGGTACTATTGCCTTTTGACAGGAACCTACTACTTCCAATTTTCTTATTTCCTTCTCTTTTCTTTATCAGCTTCTTTTTATAAAAATGAGGATATTTTCTGACCATAAAGTTGAATTCATCTCCATCTATTTGTAATTCAGTGTCGCTTTCATCACCATTTGATGGAGTTATACCATCAACAGCTTTAGAGTCATTCCTCTTCTGTAGGAGGATTCTTCGTCTCGTCAAAGCTCTATTTCATGGATCATCAAATTTCCTCTTAGCCAATCAAGCGAAATGGTATCTAGATTCTATGCAATTTCTAGAGCTATCACTTAAGGTCTTCATTCTTTTGGTAGTGACCTTAGGATATTTATTATGAGCTCATCATTGGGATATATCTTTCCTAAGTTCTTCAACGATGTGATGATGTTGTTAAATCATCCAAAGAATTTGTTTATGGTTTCTCCCTGTTTCATGCTCATAGTTTCATATTGGTGCACTAAAGGACTTATCCTATGCTTCTTTACCTCATTTGTTCCTTTGAAAGTAACTTGAAGCTTGTCCAACATTTCCTTTGTTGTAGAACAGTAGGATATCCTGTCATATTCTTCCAGAAAGAGTGCATAAATCAGTTGATGTCTTGCTTTAACATTCAGCTGTGCATTTTTTCTATTAACATCAGTCCATAATTTGACGTCGTCAATAGTAGGAACTGAATCTCCCATTTTGATAGCTTGCCAAACTTCAATATCCACATATTCGAGATAAATTGTCATCCTTTCCATCCAATATGAAGAGTTGTTTCCATTCAAATTAGGAGGCTTTATAACAAACTGTCCTTCAACACCTTTCAAGTTGTTTTCCATGATCTATCATGTGCTATAAAACACAATAAATGTGAAACCAAGGCTCTGATACCAAATTATAAAGCAAATACACGCAAAAAGGGGTGAATTGTATATGGTTTAAAAATTTTTGCTAGTTACTATCAATTCGTATAAACAATATAGGCTTATTAAAATTTAAGA
This sequence comes from Erythroxylum pedicellare, assembly GCA_027563575.1. Lineage (NCBI taxonomy): Eukaryota > Viridiplantae > Streptophyta > Magnoliopsida > Malpighiales > Erythroxylaceae > Erythroxylum > Erythroxylum pedicellare. Next base: position 43,689,293 of record JAOQMP010000210.1, read on the forward strand.
CAAAAGGAGCCTATCAAATTTTAAAACGAAAGGAGCCTGTCAAACTTTAAAATGAAAGTAGTATGTCAAACTTTTAAAAGAGAAGAGCCTCGTTTAGATTGAAAACAATAGTGACTAAAAACACGAAAATTTAAAAGTTAAGGAAAGAGAAAAAAATGACACAGCCAATTTGTATTGGTTCAGCTTATAAAGAAGCCCACATCCAGTCCCCAAGTTTTCAACTTGAGTGTTTCACTAATAAATCCCTAAGTAGTAATTTGATGAGCCTCTCAAAGCTCACAAGTACATATTTTTCAAAGTTCTTCAACCTTCCACACTAGTAGTATTTATCAAGCCTCTACAAGCTCTGAACTAATGAAAGTAGAGTTTGCTCAAATATGAGCTCCAATAAATTTCAACTCTCTCTCGCTAAAGTATTTTCACTTTCTAAAGCTCAAAAATAATAGGGTATGATTTTTTGAGAACAAGTATTGATGCTAATGATGTACTTCTGAAGTGTGATGTATAATCAAATGCAATAGCTCTCTTTTAAATAGAGATTCCCTTCAACTAGTCGTTGCTTCAAATTGATCATCGACTAATTGACTTAATCAGCTTTGATTATGTTACAACATCTTTCATTTTTTTAAAGAGAATCTTAAAGTATTTGGTTGTTTGAATAATCCTTTGACTATGTCTTTGAAGTCGACTATCGAATTGGTAGAATAGCCGGATCCTTTGTACAATAGGAGCTTATCCATTCCAGATATTGCGGAACTATTTCTTACTATCAAAATGAATTTGTTACAATTATTCACGTAAAAATAAGAAAATGCTTTTCTTTTATTTGAACAGATAATCTCTTAAATATTATTATCTTTCTGAGAGAAAAATAATCTAATAAATTTGACTTTTTAACAATTTGAAATCTTAACAAAAATATTATTGATTGTTGTCATTAAAATCATTTTTAAAAGTCTTGAGCGAACACTCTAAATAGGCCTTTTAATTTTACTTTTGTGTCCCATATACCTATTTCAATTATTTGAACTAATCAACCTAAATTACTATTGTTATTGCATTTAATGTGTTTAATAC
>JAOQMP010000210.1:43705182-43734334 GCA_027563575.1 Erythroxylum pedicellare
CATTTTACCCTTAATGAATGATAAAAGTCCACCTTGCCCTTCCTTTAATGCCTAATGGTTTTTAAACTTAAGTGACTGGCTACAATTGGCCTTACACTCTTCCACTACTTTAATAGTTCAATGTCCTTAACCCATGCCATATTATCTTACCCACATTAACAAGCTCATTAATTCCAACATAAATAATCTAGTAAGACCCCAAAATTAGTCTCATCATGCTAAAAAAAATTTCAGGGGCCAACACTTATCAAGACTTTCTTTACCATCACGCTAGTGGGTAACTCTTCTTCCATAAGTCCAATTTTATTTACCACCACCATGAGCTTATCTGAGAACTCTTGAACTGTCCCCTTTTCATTCATTCTAAGTATATCAAAATCTCTTTTGAGATTTAAGACTTACATTCACCCTGTCACAACATTCCCTTGATATAGCTCCTTTAATACATCCCATACTTCCTTAGCTATTTCACAAGCCATAATTCGTGTGAAAATTGACTCAAATATAGCAGCATATATTTAAAGTAAAGGTCTTAGGGCTTTAGCTTCTTCACCTTCATGAGCTCTAATTTGATTAAGTGTATGGTTATTGCCTAGAGGAGGTACATGTCTTTCACCTTTAACCTACTGCCACAAATTGAGACCTCTCAAATGAGCTTTCATTATTAACATCCCATACTTGATAATTTTCATCGTTGAAAATCAGGGATGAAAGAGATGATGTGTTAAAGGAAGCCATGGAAAGAAAGTAAGATTTGGTTAGATTCTCTCTTAATCACTCATAGGTCCCTCAAGACCTTTGAGAGCTCTGAAATCATGTAGAAGTTTTCTTAAAAAAATAGAAGAACATGTTAAGATAAAAGAATACATAACACTGGAGTTGTTTTTATTATATATTGAATAATGAACTTGTTTGTCTTATATAGGCAAAATACAAAAAACTAAACAATTGTTAAATAGAGATTTTAGCCAATAAATATGCCTTATAAGATAAAACTAAAAACAAACTAAAGACCAATTCAAAAATAATTTTGTTAGCTCTATAATTTTAAATTAGCTCCTAATATAAATAATATGAACTGCAAGTTTGGATAATTCCAACGTGAGTTATGCAAATTCTCTATTAAAATTGCCTACACTTTTAACCTATAAAATGGTTATGGGGATTCTGAGTTAGTAGAATTTGTTAAACGAAATGCTAACATTTCATTAACCTAATAAATGATAATTCTGAGGGAGGAAAAGAATCACCAGTTATCCCCAAAGTTACAAAATAAGTTGTTAAGAAGCCCCAAGGGGTTTAAGTTAAAGAAATAACCATTGCAGTCTCTTTTTCTTACCATGCTAGTATCTCGATCATCAATCATGACTAATTCATCATCCTAGCCATCAATCTTAACTTTCTTATGATTGTTACAATTGTTAAAAATAGGCAAATCTGAAAATGAGTTATTTGAAAGGCTTGGCAATTTTCTCTTCTTCTTTGAGATCTTAGTGCCCTCAGAAATTTCTTCAACCTTGGCATCTTTTTAGCCTCTAAAAATTGTGCTGACAATGCATTTGATGCATTTCCATTTGACTTGTTATCCTTCTCTCAATAGTAGCCTTTTTCTAACCCATTATATTTATTCTCATCGAAGACTTCCCTACATGAACTCAAAATGTAATGTAGTATGAGATAGATTTTCCAATATCAAAAACATGGCTAAAAGCCCAAATTAGGGCCACACTTTTTAGGGTTTGATCAATTTAATCCAAACCTTTTAAGCTGCTCAATAAAGATCGAAACGTTCACAGGTCTGCTCAATTTTAAGCTTTTTTTGACAAAAATTAGGAAGTTTCATACACGCATCGTCATTGACAGGCTAGTCGGCCTTTAAATGCCACATTAAAAACACACATGGCTTACGTGGATTTTTAGAAAACAAATAAATAACTAAAATCATTTAAACTTTGTAGCAGAAACCCTAAATCAACTCTTATCCTTAGTATATTCACCCTCTCTCTCTCTCAAACTTACCCAAATCTTTTCTGATCCAATGTTTTGCCTCCTTCACACATCATCACTGTCGATCACTCCAATCCCTTCACGCAAAATCAGCGATCTGCATTCCAATAGTGTGAGCTTTCTATGTAAAAGTTTAAGGTGAATGGGTGCTTGGGTATTTGGAGATTTTTGAAGATTTGAAACATAACTGAGTCTGAAATCTTAATAAAGATGAATAAGGAGTGGAGAACTAATCTTCATACCATCAAGGTAAATATCATTTCACATTTTCCATTTACATACAATACATGTGCCATTTTTGCCTCTTATTCCCTCACAAAATTTTCTCCTTGTTTATGATCGGATTTTGAACAAGTAGTGGAAGGTAGTGATGTACTTGTATTCTCATTTAAGCCCCAAGTTGGTAACAACTTATGCTCCTTTCTAATTTTACTCCTTTAATTCCTGCTAAATTCATAGAAAAACCATATGTTTACTCTTTGATGGATTTATTATGAATCTGTTACGCATCATATGCTATACTTCAATTTCTCAATTTGACTTCAAAGTTTGCATTTCACAATTCTGACTTTGTCTCAAACACTAGCCGCAGAATTGGGAATTTTTCGTGTTTGAATCTTCACTTTATTCCTTTCCCCTTTTATGGAAATTCTCCTTCATAATGTAATTTAGGTAAATTCCTTTATCTTTAAATGGGTTTGGTTATAGGCTTAATAGTATATAGATTAGAATTGTTTTCATCTACACACTTTGGCATGAAATTTCCTTTCTAATTTTATTATACTAATTTAGCCAATCAAAAAACAAAAAAGAAAAGCAACATTGTATGTAGGATATGATCAAGTCTTTTCTTCCCTATCTACTTGACAATATGTATAAATTACTTATTTACATTAACAATTCAGTTTCATGTTCATCATCCTTCATTTTTTTCCATTAAAGCAACTTCCCTTATCAACAGATTTATGTCACTTGGTATAGCTTCCTTGGTGCCTTTCCATATTATTTTTCTCTTTCTGCTTGTTTTAAGATAAAGTATGAAATTCATAGAAGCGATACAAATTCTTAGCAGCATACCGATTCAGTTCTTTAGACATCATTTAGCTATCAATGGCTACATAATCAAGATTACAGCATTGTAATTTACCTATTAGATGAAAAGAGGATTGTACTACATTTTTGAAGACATTAGCTGGGAATACTTAAGAATGAGCTCAATTAGTAGTTCTTCAAAGTAATGAGGTCGATTAGAGGATTCAATTTGTTTTCTTGGTTGTAGTGAAAAAAATTTTAAATTTTCATCTTTGACAATAGAGGAATGCATTCTAAGCTTGATTCGAGGTCATATAATCTGATTTCTTTAACTTACCCAACTGAATCGGACTATGATGAAGAGGCCAAATATTGTTACTATAATTTGAAAGCACCTAGATGGACTTCCTAAACTGATGAAAATCCAGGAATAAGGTTTTATGATTGTCTACTTTTTTTGGTACATTTTGATGATGTTTTATATAAATGTGTTCATATTTTGCATTATCAAATTGTTGTTTTTTATTTCATGGTAGAGTAAAAATGTCTGTGGATTTCATGAATGACATAATTAAAGATTTTCTCCAAAAGCAAGATAGATTATTTTAAAGCTGAAGAACAGAGAGAAGATGTTATACCGTCAAACTAATCTATTGAAGGATAAAGTGATAGAGTTAAGAGAAAATGTGGTAGATGTTTTGGAAGTTAAAATGATTGCTCAAAATTTGAAGTTGAAGAATGAGTTACAGGCTATTAAAAGTAGTAATGAAACACATTAAGCAAAGTGTTGGAAATTTGTAGCTTGTTTAAGCTTTTGTTTACTAGTTTCTTTTCTATCTATTGGCCTAAATAATGAGGGCAATTCAGGAAATAGTTGTATGTTTAAAGCCTTACCTGGAAATGGTTTTATATACTAGAACAATGTTTAAATGCAATTGAGTTTACCTGATATTGTTCATTCCTTTTTCTGATTTAATTTTGATTGAGCAAAATATTGGGTAAGTCAGGATTTAGGTGGAGTGGAGATTGCAATTGTTTAATGTTTCAACATGTGAAGCTATATTATGATTGTGACATTAAGGATTTATATGTTCAAGATTATGTTTTCTAAAATTATGGTATATAAAAAGATTTGTTAATCTCCATTACAGTGTTTAAATAATTGAGCTTACAAAGTTGTTTTTTTTGGCAAACATATACAAATGGAGTTTCATAATCTAGCATTTATAAACTTCAAAAAAAATTAAAAGAAAAGAAAAGGCAATTCTAACTAAAATTCCCTATCATTGTATTCATTCATATAGTAACATGTAAATGCCAACAAGAACCTTACATTAATAACATTCAATAGATATCTGACCTATCAATCATTATTCAGTACACAAATATCACAAAATTGATGGATATAAGTATCATCCATTTTTCACTACACAAAACACTAACAAACAAAGTTTTATTTACATTTTCTCCTTTTCCTTTGAAGATGCAATTTGGCTTTCTTGAATTTGATTCACATGCCCAGGAATAGCTTGCTTGCTTTTTTTCTATTTCTACCTAGGGTTTATTAGTCTTTGACTTTGTCTTCCTGGTTGTGGATAAAATGCAAACATTATTAACTTCAGTTGTATCACTTAATTAATATTTGGAAAGATAGGTTAAATATTAAAATTTTACAGTTGTATTATTTACATTTAGCATTTGCTTCGAAAGATGGGATAAACACTAAAATTTACAATTGAAACACTTACGTTTAGCAGCTATATCCTTATCATTGGATATGTGTACATCCCTATTCCTTCCATCTATTTCTTGAGCTTACTATTTTCTTCATGTTGAAGAGAAGAGTATATGTCATGTCTTTTTTTTAAAAAAAAATTCTTAAGATTTTGGCCTAGATCCACCAACACCAAACATCCTCATTCTGGTTTCATCATCTGCAACACTATAGCCAGGCCCTCTTTTCCTTTCGGTGGTCTTTTTGGTGGTGGCCTTTGAAGATGTGGAAATATTTACTGTTTTTGGAGAACCTCCAGTTGTTGGGAGAACAATTGGGGTTCTGACATTTACACTTGCACATACATGAGCAGTACTTGAGGTGTTGGCAATACCTGTATCAGCTATGGCACTAACAAATACAGAGGCAGAAGTAGAGGCAGAGGCATTTGCTCCTCTTTTACCTTTATTTCTCCTTTCAGCATTGATAGATGCAGATGCAAAGCCTTTTATTAGGATTCTTGTGTTGGTTTCAACTGTGGAGTTGTTTTCTCGGGTTGACTGTATATTGATTATGTTTTACTCTACAATGAAATGAGTTGGTTGGTCTTCGTAAGGATTTTGAACCGAGCTGAAACCTGACATTAATAGTAGTGAAAAGAAAGGAAAACTATTAGATTTCCACTACTATTAAAAAGAATCTTAGTTGTACCAAAGAAAAGGACACAATAACCTACAAATTACCTCTCTAACCTTCCAAGGATAGCCTCTTTTGTTGTGTCCTTCTTTATAGCAGTGACTGCATATCATGATCATCCTCTTAAACATATGGTCAGCATTTATCTTTTTGGTCACTTTTGTACTCTTTTGAGGCTCATCAAGGCCCTTTTTTCTAACTATTTTAGGCCTCCCAGGTCCTTGTTTGAATTTTGGTGGCCTAACAGCTTCTTCATTACTAATGGGTCAGTAATTCATTCTAGGCATTAATTAAATAGCCTTCCCATATGCTTTGACATATTCACTCTTCAATTCTTCAATATTAACCCTCTTATCTCTAATAGGATATATGGCATATGCACAAGGAAAGCCAAAGAGGGTATATCTCCTACAAGAACATGTTTTTGCTGAAGCCTCACCACATATATGTTCTCACTATGATTAATGTTATACCCTCCTTCTCCATTGTGATGTACTGAGCAATGTTGACACTCTTATCAATAGCTTCCCATATTATTGGCCTTAAATTTCCTTTCCACTTAGCAGCCTCTATTTTTTTCATAATTCTTTTCATCATTTCTCTTCTAATGTGCTCAAACAACCCTAAAATTGACAATTTTCTTGCATCAACTAAAGTCTTATTGAATATCTCACATAAGTTATTTTCAACCAACTCAATCATAGAATCTTCCTTCTAGAATGTCCTGCACCATTACTGAATACGTGCATAGCTCCCAATATCTTTTGCTGTCCTTTTTTTGGTCTCCTAGCTTTTCCATATTTTCTTTCAATTCCCTTACTGTAAAGGATTTTGCAATTTTCCAAAATTGGTCCTTCATCTCTTCCCCTTTATGTCTTCTTCCTTGCCAATTCACATAAACATGTTAAGCACAAAATATGTTCTCAGCATCTGGACACAATCTGCAATGGCTCTATCAAGTCCTTGCAAGGAAAAACATAACCATTTCAGTAGGCAAAATCATAAACATTTTATTTTATTTCATCACATTTATATTAGGCACATAAATAGTAGAAAAATAAAGGTAAAAATAATATGATATGAAATTTTTACCTTTTGTTGGTCCGTCATTATAGTCCAACCAATTCTAGGGCCTAAGTGAGGTAAATTTTCTTACAATCTTTCAATGAACCACTTCCAGGTGACAGTATTCTCAACTTCAACCATAACCTAATCAATAAAAAATATTTGACTGTTTCCAACTCTTCCCACAACACATAGAAGTTCACCTTTAGTTATGGTCTTAATTCAACATCCATCTAGGCCAAGATAATGCCTACATCCATGTTTAATAACTTCTAAACATATGTACATTCTTTCAAAAATAGGTGGAGATGTTAGAGTTGGTCGAGACACTATCATTTTAACTATACTACCTGGGTTAGTCTGCCTAATGAGTTCAGTATAAAACCAAAAGTTCCTAAACTCCTCTTCAATAGTGATCACAACATTTTCTAATATTTTTTCTTGGCTCTTTTCACTATACTCATAGACACTTCAACACCAAAGCAATCCTTAACATAAAATCTGATATCATCATTCTTAAAAAATAGCCCCCTTTTAATCTTATCCATCAACAAGTCAGATAAGATGCTGGTATTCATCATAGGATTTGTATAAAACCTATTACAGTAATGAGTGTCCTTAAATCTCCTAACTTGAAAAGACTGTAACCTCCTATCAAATGCTACATATATATACCAAAGGCAGTTATTTGTCCCATGTTTACCTTGGACAAATTTAGACTTATTTTTGGTAATCATGACAAGCTTCTTTATTTTGATGGAAAACAAACTAACTGCACACTTAAATTGCAACTGATTTAGAAAAATCATCCTTAATTCATTGCAAGGCTCGGTATTTTCATCATAAACTGGGTATTTTCTTTTTCTCCTAATCGCGTAATATTTAAAAAATATTACTTCATCTTCATTATTTTAATCATCCACATCATCTTCATGGTCCCCTTCATCTTCATCCTCTAAATCCTCTTCATCATCTTCATCCCATATATTTGCATCATCTCTAGCATACCCATCATTAGCATTTAAGACATCATCTAAATTTTCTACATTCTCTATATTTTCATCAATATTATCTACATTACCTCCAAACCCTAAATTATTAACATTATGACCATTATCTTCAACTAAATTATCCTGATTAAGCTCATTAGGTTCATCCTCAATCATTTCAATAGGGGTATCTACACCATGTTTAATATAAATATTAATTGCATCAGTAACCATCATCTCACTAACCATATCTAACACACTAGCATCATCTTGTACAACCCTCAATCCATTAGACAGTTTAAAACCAGGCCCAAGATTTAAAAAAATCTTTTTCACGTTATTATACCCACTATTCTTACATACATCAAGCAGTTCAAAGTAACGGAGTAAGTCAGGATCAAATTCTATTTCATCCCCAAACTACGCTCATACCTAAGATTATCACCCACATTAGCCAAACATCCTACATAGTGAAACCTCATAATTATCTCATCAAATTCCATTCTACCAAACTATAATGACCTCATCAAATGCCTATAGCTTCCTTGCCTACTTCAGCTGGATTATTTGGCATCACCCTAATGAATCGATTCTTATCAACCCACTCCTAAACAAAACAACAACAGTGTGTCATACATAAATTTAGATATCGAAGAAATAATAAGGCATAGTGTTAATACAAAAATATATTATTGCATGTGTCACTAGAAAAGAGAATTAACAATCACTAACTTCCTCAACGTCATCCATAACCAAATTCATGTACTCATCAAAGCCCTATCAACAATCAATAACATCGAGCTTAATAAAGAAAGAAAGGTCGTTGAAAATTGATGAGAACCATCTCAAATATTCATACTAAAAATGATACTATTTCTAAAAATAAAAAACATTAAATCTAACAATCAAGCAAAAGGACCGAATAACAAATGGTAATATAAAGATTGTAGGCAAATTGCTCATTCTTAAAGCGTGACAGTCCAGCTAAAGTGGCAAATAATTTCCCAGACTTCTTATAAGATCCACATATAAGAAGGGTTGGGTATGCTTTATTATTTCCTTCAACAACAAAGGTTGATTTACTATCTTGCATACTAAATCTCATAAGTACCTTATCTCTGAAAGATCTACAAACTATAACATTATGCAGGTGCCACATATTATACACCATAACTAGCTAACATTATCTAAAATGTCACATGATAAAAACCAAAATTAACTTTTACTCTACTTTGATAGGCCTAATTAGAAATTCATACTATACTAAACACTTCTTGTAGGCTTAGTAACGAGTTTCAATCCATTTCAATAAACTTTGAGGTGTTACATAAAGCCTCACTCCTAATACATTTATAGCAACCATTAGTTTTTTATAAGAGACTGAAGAGATACCAACTAATATATAATGTCTTCAAATAGAATAAAAGGTACAGAACAAACAAACGTTTCATACATTGAACCAGAAAAGTTGTTACAAGGAATAACAGGTAGTTTGCTACTTACAAATGCAAGGCATTCATAGTCTATGCTCCTCTCTGAAGGGTTATCTCATATGTACAATCACACAGATCTTATCAAAACAACTCCTAAGCTTTAATTGCAATAACATGAAACAAGAATATAACTATAAATTCATAAAAGGTACTATAACAAAGATCAAAAGAACAACTCACAAACTATAACAGGAACCGACAAAGATGTCTTCCCAACATCCTCATCATCTTGCATTATCATTTTTATATGACCTAAAAATTAACAATAAATTTATTGTAAGCTTTAGATAGATAGAGAGCAAGGAGAAAGGAGATCACACTATGATCAACAATTATTAAGAGTTGTAAGTAAAATAACTGTAAAAAAGTAAAAAGAAATCATCCAAAAAAAACATCCATATGAACTTTAGGGGTTCATATAGAAAGACAAGTCAAAGATGTTGATTGAAGAACATGCATATAGAATAAAAGTGGTAATGTTGTCGCCTGCAACCAAATTCAAAAGAAATTACTTACTTTAATACAAATGAATGTAATAGTGGTAAGTGGATATTGTTCCCACGAGGAATTTTTAATGGTAAAAGTTAGCGATATTTAAAACTAAAACAAAGTAACAAAAAGGGGGGTTGCTTTCAATTCACGAAATTTAAGGAAAAAAATAAGAAAAATCTCAAATCAACAAAAATAATTGGATCTAAAAAATGGATGAGAAAAATACCTTGGTTTCGGGTCACCGATGTTATCACGCTAATATGGATCCTCGATATAAAATTGCAATCATTAACAAACATTCACTAGGGATGTTTTCTCTTAAGAGTAATGACTAGAAACATGTATCCTAGCATTCTTATTAAACAACAACCTAGATAGATCGTAGGTTTAATTAAATAATAGCTTTACGAATCAAGAACCAATGAGCAAGTGAAATACATGTACGACATGCAATCAATCAAGCGAATATCTCCTTAGAATTTTCAGACTCTAACGTAGAGAAGACAATCCTAATTGCTACTTATGATTTGCGAAACTGAACGTCATATTTTGTTAATCTAGCGGTTGAACACATTAATCCCTAGTTGCGCACCTAGAAACTAACGAATTCAATTAGAAAGAGTATAACGGAAGATATTTAATGTTTATTAACAATATAAACTTTATTCAAAACATCTCACACATACTAGCGGATAACATGGATCTCCTCAACCAAGAAAAGAAGTTTAGCTATTCATCACGAAAATAGAAATCAATGAAATAAAATCATAACAAGTCTCCATCCCTGGTCTTTCTTGAAAATATAAAAGAAAAAGTGCAGAAACGCAAGAACAAACAAAGAGAAAAACTGCACAAATTGAAATCTTATTCTAAAACCTAACCTAAGCTTGCGTGAATAGTGATCTCCCCTCCTTTTATGCTTATCTCTTCCTTATCTTTTCTTGATTCTCTCTAGATAGTGCACTCTCCTATTTTCGGTAGGTAATCCCCTTGAAAGATGGCAAGATAATCTTTAAAGATTGTGATAAGTTCGAATTTGACTTTTGAAATTGATCTGCAGATTTATTCCATCCTTAGGCGTGCCACACTTAGTCACTGAATTGTTGTCAAAGTTGAAATTTCGGATTTTCTTCATTCTTTTGCAACTTTTTGACTCAATTTCATCTCTAAGGTGTTGAAAATCATCTGTGAACGATTATAAGATAATTCCATTAATTTCAGATAATAATTTCAACACATTAAAGATAATTAAGTATAAAATAAATGCAAAATGATGACTTAACAAAAGCACAAATTTTGCTAGATTTTACAAAATGTTAACAATTGAAAATGGTACTATCAAAGCTTCTCAAATGTCTTATTTAAAGTTATACAAATTGTCAAACCTCAAATGTGAATGTACTTGGTGATTGCTGGAGAGAACATTTACGCCAAAGGATTAGAAGGCGGATAGTGATGATGCTTGATGGAGGGCAGATCGATGAGAGGGATTAGATTGATCAACTGTAATTGGACAACCCTACTGCTAAGTTTTCGAGAGAAACAGGGGAAAATTTAGGGATGAAAAGTTAATTTAAGATTTCTACTACAAATTTTAAATGATTTTATTTATGCCCTTGTTTTCTAAAAATTCAAGTAGGCCATGTGTGTTTTTGACATGACATCTAAAGACCAACTGGCCTGGCAATAACGGGGCGTGTATGATACTTTATAATTTCCGTCCAATAAAAGCTTAAAATTGAGCAGACTCGTGAATGTTTAAATCTTTTATTGAGTAGCTTAAAAGGTTTGGCATTAAATTGATCAAACCCTAAAAAGTTTGGCCCTAATTTGGGCTTTTAGCCCAAAAATGTTAAATTAAATGCTAGCTAGTAGACAACAGACTTCATGAGGAATCTATCAATGACAAAATCACCACTCCTATTAATAATATGAGGAGGGGCACTTCCTCAAAGATAACATCTTTGAATAAGGATGAAAGGACTACAATGACAAAACATCTAAGTTTATGCCATCCCCGTTGTATATTATTTAAAAAACACAAGTTCAAAAAGGAAAAAGAATCAAATAATTAACATAATGATCAACTTGTTCTTTACATAGATGTTGCAAGTGAACTCCTGCTGAACATCCTCTATACTAATCATTGTTCCACCAGTAACTGATGTTGGAAGCTCGCATAGTACCTGCAAGGGATAAAGCCGGTAAATAAATAATAAGCAGAATAAGAAACTGTTATGAACAAAAAAGAATGGATAAAATTTTCAGGGGAAAATTATGTTGAGCTTCAATTCTATATAATGTAGAATTAAAATCCTCACATATTAACCAAGGCCCTTTACAACAGCTGCCCATATTCTCAAGATTACTCTATAGCTCATTTAACGTAAAATTACTCGCACGTGTCACAGTACTTTCTCCTCAATAAAAGATAACTTTAGATGCATTAATTGAAAATGAACATTTCACAGTGGGATGGTAGAAAAATCACCATGAAGATTTCGAAATTGGATGGTAAAGTAAAATCACTTTTGGAAGAATATACATTACTACTCCAAGAATCAAATAATCTACTACTAATGCGCTCTCATGACCATTGCATCAACCTAGAACTAGGAACTGGACTCGTGGTCATCAGACCATACTAAATACTAATACCCTATATAGAGAAAGATTAAATACAAAGATAATATGAGTAGATGTTGGAACAAGGCATTATCAAAAAAAAAAAAGCCACTCTCCCTATTCCTTCCTTTTTCTCTTGATCCCAAAGACAAACTGCAAGTGGCAACTTTGTGTGGATTATTAGGCTTTGAACAAGAAGACAGTGAAATTGTTAGAAGAGTTGCAGAGAGAAAACATATTTTTCAAAAATTAAATCTGCACTTGGGATATCATTAATCAGAATGCATCCTATCAACGTTGAAAAGACAACTTTAGACCTCATTATGGGTATTTTGAATTTTTGGTTATATCTTTCAACCACACAGGTGTATAAGTACATTTCAAGCTTTGATAAATGAAATATTTCAACCTTATTTGCAAAAATTCATTTTGGTACTTTTTGATGACATTTTAATTTACAGCCACCTCTAGGTGATCACATTTCAAATTTGAAGTTAGTTTTTGAATTACTTAGAACCCCCTAGTCATTTTTGAAACAATTCTAATGCCTATTTGCTCAACAACAAATTGCTTACATGGACTATATTATTTCGAAAGGAGTAGCGGTGGACCACCAAAAAATTGCAACAATGGTAGAGTGGTCTAATCTTAATACCATTAGGGGGCTATCAGAATATATGGGGCTTATGAGCTACTACAGAAAATTTGTGCAGAATTATGGCACCATCGCAGCACCACTAACTGCCTTATTATGAAAGGATGCTTTCCATTGGATAGATGTAGCTATAAAGGCGTTTGAGAAATTGAAAACAATAATGGCACACACTTTGGTTTTAGCCTTTATAGACTTTTAACAAATTAACAAATTATTTATTTTGGAATGTGACGTTTCTAATATAAGTATTGGCACGATTTTAAAGCAACTGGAACAACCAATAGCTTACTATAGTAGACCATTGCCAGCTTATGAAAAGTAACGAATTGGATTAGTCAAGGGAATTCATAATAGGTGGGCCTGTATATGGGGACAACAATTCCTAATTTGCAGTCCGAAATTTCTGCTAGAACAACGCATCATCACTTCTCCACAATAGTATTGGTTGAGTGGGATTTGGATTTTTAGAGAAATATTGTGCAGGCGAAAGTAAGAAAATAATCAATGCATTATTAAGACATTTAGAAGATCAAAATGCCATCGCTACCATCATAATGCTCCAATTTCTGCTTTTTGATACAATTCGAAAGGAGGTCCAACAATCTGATCATTTACAGCAACTTATTTGAAGAATTCAACAAGGAGAGGCGATTGGATCTGTCAAAAGAGAAAGCACAAAGGGCATAAAGGAAAATTCCACTACAACTAATATGATTTATCTTACACTTTTTGTTTAACATAATACCCCATAATCATTTGATTTATTTATATTATGATTGAATGATTCACATTCATTCACCAAGTGTATATATAAACATTTACAGAGATGAAATAAGACAACTATTCCTTTCATAGATCTTTGCATGGTATCAGAGTTTTATCTATGACCATCATCAATGGATCCCAACTCTAGCTCAATAGCTACTAGCCAAAATGCTTCATAATCTTCCACCCCTTCTTTTGATTTTCTTGTCTTAGCAAAAACCCTAAACTTTAGTCTTCCTATTAAGTTTGATAGGCATAACTTTATCAACTGGAGAGCACAAGTACTTGCAACCATAAGAGCTCTTGAACTTGAAAGTTTCATTACCACTACACCTCCTCCTCAGTTCATCACTGTAAACATGGATCAAGCCACCGAAAACCCATATTACAAAATGTGGCATGGAATAGATCAGTTGTTACTATGTTGGTTGCTCTTAACCATTGGAGAAGAAGTGATCGGGCAGGTAAACCATTATAATTCATCCTACCAAATATAGCGAATCCTATAAAGTCTTTATGCTCAAACTTCCATGGTTAGAGTCCTACAACTAAAACATCAACTCTCAACAATTAAAAAGGGATCACACCATATCTAAATATATACAAAAAGTTAAAACCATAGGATTCACTCCAAGTTGTAGGATATATCATCACAGAATATGAACTAATATTATGTGCCTTTAATGGTTTTGGTCATGAATATGATCCCGTTGTGGTTTATTTAACACACTCCATGAAAGCTTCAACTCTACAAGAAGTACAAAGCTCTCTTATGATCCATGAAACAAGGATAGAACAGTTGAATACAATTGCTCAGGCAAATATTTCATCACCTACTGCCAACTTTTCAACTTACAACAACAATAACCAAAACCAAAACAGTCAAAGTGGTAGAAGTGGATTTACAGGTAGAGGAGGTCGTGTAAAAGGAGGTAAATGGAATAGAAATAGAGTTTTTGTCAGCTATGCCACAAACCTAGACATGACACTCTAAAATGTCACAAACGATTTGATATATTAGGCAAGGCAACAATACACAGTCATGGAAACAAAACAACTCTACTCATCAATCTACACAAAACAATGCACAAAGTTACCCTCAATCTTAATTGGCCCTCAATCAATAAGGTTATCGCCCTTCTAAAGTTGTTAGTGATAGTATATGATTTGTAGATAATGGGGCTACGAATCATGTAACAGTAGACCTCAACAATCTCTTAATCATCTTAGAGTATGGTGGCAACGACAAACTTACTATTAGTAATGGAAATTCTCTTCCTATTGTTAATGTTGGCTCTTCTCATATCCATTTCCAAGACAATATATACACAGCTCTTGCACTGAAACAAATCCTGCATGTTCCAAATATAACCGAAAACCTACTGAGCATATCTAAACTTACCAAAGATAATAAGATTACTGTTAGTTTACTGATGTTAATTGTCTATTTAAGGACAAGGCAATAGGGAAGGTTTTGCTCAAAGGAGTGCTTCCGGATGGCTTATATAGCTTTGAAGCTACCATACCACCAAGAAAAATCAGGCTAGTTATATAATCACATCCTCTTCATAAGTCTATTTATTTTCATTTTTCAAAATACACAAATTTTTATTCTTCAAAAGGTAGCTATTGTGAGCCAAACTTAGCAAAAATGAATGTTAATATTTGGCACGCCAAACTAGGACACCTTTCTAATAGTATATTAAAACAAATTTTGAGTTCAATGATGTTCAATATTAATTAAACAATTTGTCATTTTATGATGGATGTAAGTAAGGAAAATTGCACAAATTACCCTTTTAAACATATGACATAACAACTCAAAATCAATTAGACATTATATATTCAAACATTTGGGGGGCCATCTCCATATCTCTCAACTGAAGGACATAAATACCATCTCATTTTTGTTGATGCTTGAACCAGGTTTACCTGGTTTTATCCCCTAAAACTAAAATCAGATGCATTGTCTATTTTTGTTAAATTCAAAACTAATATTGAACTTCAATTGAACAAAAAAGATCAAAGCTCTTCACACTGACATAGGAGGGGAATACAAAGCCTCGTTACCTTACGTCATAAAAAATAGGATACAAATATGTTTTAGTTGTCCTCTCACTCATCAACAGAATTGTGTTTCTGAAAGGAAACATTGACATATCACTAAAAAAGGCCTAACTCTCTTATCCCATGCTCACACACCCCTTACCTATTGGCTTGAAACTTTCTTTACAAGTACTTTTCTCATCAATAACCTTCCATCTCCAAGACTCAACAATACCTCACCATTTGAAAATTTATATAATAAACCACCAAATTATCTCTATCTCAAAATATTCAGTTATAGTTGTTTTCCTTATCTTAGATATTATTCTCACCTTAAATTTGACTTTCATACCACCAAATGTGTTTTTATTGGATATAGTTCTATGCATCAAGGACATAAATGCTTAAATAATTAAGGCAAGATCTTCATCTCTCACCATGTAGAATTCAGTGAGGAAGAATTTCCATTTCCTCAATTTTTTTCCCACACACTTAAGCAAAAATACAGCTTCACCAAGTCTTCCTATATCCAGTCTATCCTCAACCTCATCTTATCAAAGGTAATCTTGGATCACTCCTCTATTGCAAAATATTTTTTGTCACCAAAATCCTCAGGCAACAGACAAGTAAGCTCTCAGAATCCTTGTTCACTAGTACATACAACCACACAAATCACTATAAACCCACTGCACAACTAAAACACCTAATCCAATCCTATTTTGCCCACTATATCAAACGTTGCACATAACACCATTTTGTCATTACCACAGAGCAGTCATCCTATGCAAACTCACTCCAAGAGTGGTATTTTTAAACTGAAACTTTACTTTATCACTCTTGTTTCTACCCCAAACATTGAACCTACAACAATATTAGAAGCCTTGAATGATCCTATGTGGTTTCAAGCTATGTAAACTAAATTTCATGATTTACAACAAAACAATACATAGACACTTGTTCCCTTTGAACCTAATATATGCATTCTTGGTATAAAATGGGTGTTTTAGACTAAGTACAATGCTGATAAGACTATTTCTAAATACAAAGCTCATATTGTTGTCAAAGGGTTCAATCAAACACCTGGTATTGATTTTTTGGAGACTTTTAGTCCGGTTGTTAAATCCTCAACGATCAAAGTTATTATGTCACTTGTTATTTCCCATCATTAGGATATCTAGCAAGTTGACATTAACAATGCATTTTTGAATGCTTATTTGTAGGAAACTGTCTATATTAGTCAACCACAAGCTTTTGAAAGCACAATACAACCACATCATGTCTACAAGTTAGCTAAGGCTCTCTATGGTTTAAAACAAGCCCCTAGGGCTTGGTTCTATAAACTTAAACATGCACTGTATCAATGGGGCTTTCTTAATTCCAGGTCAGACACCTCTCTGCTCTATTCACATAATCAGGGGTGTCATTACAATATTACTGCTTTATGTGGATAACATACTCATAACAGGAAACTCTTCTTAAGAACTTAACACAATCATCAATCAATTACAGTCTCAGTTTGTATTAAAAACACTTGGAAATATAAATCATTTTCTTGGTTTTGAGACTTACCAAAATAGCAATGGCTTATACCTTTCACAAAGTCACTATATCCAAGATCTACTTCGCTGAGCCTAATATGTCCTTGTGTAAGCCTTGCTTCACTCCAATCACTACAACAACCAAGTTATCACTTCATGATGGCACACCTTTTGAGCATCCAACTCTCTATTGAAGCATTGTAGGAGCACTTCAGTATCTGTGCAACACCAGACCAGACATATGCTTCATTGTAAATAAACTAAGCTAGTTCTTAGTAAATCTACTAAATACTCATTAGGTTGCTTATAAACGTGTACTACGTTACCTAGAAGGCACTTCCAGCCTAGGATTGCTTTTTCGTCCTTTATCTACACCTTTGGCCTTTCAAGCCTATAGTGATTCCGATTGGGCCAGCTCTCCAAATGACCGGAAGTCTACCACTAGCGGTTTTTTCTTCCTAGGGGAAACTTTGACTTTTGTACCTCCAAAAAGCAACCCGCAATTGTTTGATCAACTATTAAAGCCGAATACCAAGCTCTCTCATAAGTGTCTACTGAACTTCTATGACTCACATCATTACTCTTTAAGTTGGGGTTTTCTCTTCTTCACAAACCGACTTTGTGGTGCGACAATAACGGAGCTCGATCATTAGCTCAAAATCCTATTTTTCACTCACGAACAAAACACAGAACTAGATGTACATTTCATCAGGGATAAGGTTGAAAATGGGTCTTTAGAAATCAAATACGTGACTACTACAGAGCAACTTGCCGATATCCTCACGAAGCCTCTCACTTTAACAAGATTTACTCTTTTAGTCTCCAAACTAAACCTAGTTCCAAACCCTCAGTTTTGTTTGAGTGGGGCTGTAAGAAGAGAAAGCACAAAGGGCATAAAGGGAAATTCCACTGCCAGCTAATATGAGTTGTCTTACACTTTTTGTTTCAATGTTTCAACATAATACCCCACAATCATTTGATTTATTTATGTTATGATTGAATGATTCATATTCACTTACCAAGTGTATATATAAACATTTACAAAGATGAAATAAGACAATTATTTCTTTCATAAATCT
The DNA here is from genome assembly GCA_027563575.1 of Erythroxylum pedicellare. NCBI lineage: Eukaryota > Viridiplantae > Streptophyta > Magnoliopsida > Malpighiales > Erythroxylaceae > Erythroxylum > Erythroxylum pedicellare. Next base: position 43,723,379 of record JAOQMP010000210.1, read on the forward strand.
TTACAGGATCATGGGATTACAAAGATGGTCTTATTTTCTTTAAACAACAGAGTTCATTTAATGGCCGCTTCTCCTATAATTTTATCTACGCTATCTCAAGTTAACAATATGCATCATGAAGGTTATTATAAGACCCTTCTTCGCATTGCCAAAGATTTTCATTGGCAAGGAATGAAATCAGCCATACAAAATTTGTTTAACAATGAATTACGTGTTAAATGAACAAATTAGAGCATTTACAAACAACTGGATTTTTGCAATCACTACTAATTCCATTATAGATTTGGTCCGATATATCCATAGATTTCATTGAGAGGCTTCCACCATCACAAGGTAAAATCATTTTGCTTATAATGATTGATAGATTTTCAAAATATGCCCACCTTATTTCCCTCTCTCATCTATATAATGTGGTAAGTATGGCACAATTATTTTTCGACCACAGTTATTTCTTGACAATGTATTCAAGTTACATGGATTACCTGAAATGATAGATAAGCTATACGTTTACAAGTTCATTATAAACTAAATTATTTCGATTGAGTGGCATCAAATTGCAATTCAATTCAATCTATCACCCAGAAAGCGATGGACAAACTAAAGCAATTAACCGGCATCAGTGATTGACCCCAACATTGGCTTCAATGGTTCCCGTAGGTTGAGTATTGTTTTAATTCTGCGTATCAGTCTTCCTTAAAAACAACTCCTTCTGAAGTCTACAATGTTGTCATATTGTTCCAGAGCATCTAAATTAGAGGCAATAGATTTAGAATTAAAAAATTGTGATATAGTTTTGCGGGATCTTCGAGTTCGACTTCCCCAAGCTCAATATGCCATGAAACGGTTTTATAAAGTAAACCATTGCCATGTTCAATTTCAATTAGGAGACTTGTTCTTCTTAAACTACAACCACATCGCCAATTAATCTTTGCATCTACCAAGTATCACAAACTTTCTCCAAAATATTATGGTCAAGAAGTTATAATAACTCCTGTAGATTTTTCTCCTTTAGTTATTCCAAAGATTTTAGTCTTTTCATATTTTAGTAGGTAGGTCAATTCCTATTATTTCGTAATAGTGATTGTGTGACTCCTTATTAGAAGGGAGTAGTTATTTTGACTTCTTTACATTGTAATGAGAGAAAGGAATAAAGTAGCAGAAATTTTATCCTTATAAACTAGTTTCATGAGATCAAAAGAATCCCTATATCGAGTCCTTACACAGTCCACACTGTCGGTTCAAAAGGTAGAAAATCAAAGAAACATAGTTCTAATCAAGAGTTGCAGGTTGATTCTGCCACTAGTAGTCGTTCTCAATCCCAGGACCATAACAAAAAGCCACTGAAACGTCAAAAGATCAAAACCTAACAAATTTAACCTTTTTCAAGGTTAACGCTATTACTCATTATCATGTCTTCATCAAGATCATCACAAACTTCATAAAGAAGTTTTGACCCAACCATGATTAATAAGGAATTTATGTCGAGCTTGGCTTTATCAATTTTTTCAACAAAAACATGCAGTTTTGAGTAGAGATGTCAATGAGTCGGGCCCGAGCTATTCTTAGCCCTGCCCAGTTCGACCTCAGGCTCCTATGGCTCTCGATTCAACGAGTCATAAATAGGTCGGGCCCAAGCTGACCGGCCCATCGGGCCAAAAGTCAAGTCAACCCAGCCCGTCATATATATTTTTTTAAGAAAAACATCAAAAATGATGTCATTTTTTATTTTTAAAGTACGGACCTGGCTTGTGGCCTGCCCAATCTTTGGTCGCCTAACCTGGGCCAAAGTTGGGTCAGGCCAAGTCCTTTTTGACATTGCTACCATTGAACCCTCTCAATCCTGCTGTGTTCGTTCAAATGTATGTCTACATTCCTTCTCTTATCGAACTGCTTCAGTTGTATTTTTATGTTATGGTTGCATATGCTCATTAGAAGGTGGAAACAGGCCCAAGGTTAATACTAAGAACCAAAACATACCATTTCAGCTTCAGAAATGCATTTTTTTAAGCAACAGAAGATGAAGTTGTTTAGAAGAAAAAATTTGACCATCTTTAAGGAGAGGGGAAAAAATTTAAAACTATATTAGGTAATTGAGATATCAAATTAAAAAAGAAAAGGACAAATAGAGGCATACTTGTAACTTTCAGTATCATTCCTCATAACCTTGATGGCTTCAATGACAATCAGACCAGCTTTGACAACATTTGTTGTCGCAACAGCGGAATAATATTACCAGCAATACCTTTAGCTTCAAAGAGACTGTGCAAAGGATTTCCAAATGTAGCAGCTTGAATATTTGTAGTAGCACAAACAAATTCTACAGCCAATTGATCATCTTTGTCAAAGGTCAGGTTTCCAATGTCCTGTGGAAATTAGAAAGTAAATTATCCGTGTATGAGAAACTGTTAATCATCTTTTTAAAGTACAAGATCAACAAACCTTTCCTCTGTTCATGAAAAATAGTTTAAAGGACTATAGAAAAAAATTTTAATTTTCCACAAGGCTCCATACATCCTGTGGATTCTTCAGGCTCAAAGATGTCATAACAGATACTGATAGGCCGTCAGTTGCACCACCTTCAACGGAATTGCCATTATGTTGTGTTGAATTGTCTGGTAGGATATCCTCTTATATACATGGACTTTGCTCTATTATGGTTGTTTCCATGCCTCGCCATTAGACAGACCTACTTCAATGTTATAACCAAACACATGGTCATATATTCTCCTTCCATACTGCTCCATTTCCTCATCTTTGTCATTCAAAGACATCTTCGGCTTGTTTTGATGAGTTAGCAGCGTAATTTGAGCGAATGTTTAATCATTATCCTGATTTTTACCTCCAAACAACTTTGCAAAAAGTAATTCTTTTGCCCAAACAATGCAATGAACAGCTGCATATGAAGCAAAGTATAGAAAATAAGAACATGAGCACACTTCATCTTCCAAGAAGAAATATCAAAATCCTTCTGATCTAAAGATTGTCATAACAAACAATGAATCAAATCACATAGCAAAATTTGACACCAAATCTCATGAGTCAAATTTCCCAAATCTCACGAGTCTATAAACAAAGCTAATCTAAAAACGTCAACCTAGACGGAAATCAAGTAAATTCTACAGGAGAACAATAGTTTCCGGACATTTTATAGCCACACCTAATTTGTAATCGATTAGTGCATCTTATTTAGAAACATCATCAACAATAAAAGAGTAAATAACAAAACCTAATAAAGTAGATTAGAAAAATGTCTTGTTCCTAACCACTAATCAAAACTGAATACTGTCATTTACTAGTAAAATGGCTAAACCTTCAGAAATGAGAACACACTCAAAGAGACACAAAAGATAGTAATATCAGAGATCCAATAGGAGGAGGAAACTCTGAAAACGAGTACCTTTGAAGGAGTACTAGTAATTGTACAGACGGGATATGGCCAGGTTTTGGCTGACATTCGTAACACTCGGTCTTCCACTTAGCATGGTAACACTCGGTCTTCCACTTAGCATGGAAAGTAACCTGCTTCCTGGAAATGGATAAATGAAAGGAAAATGACCATCAATTTAAGAGATATTCAAGTTAACAGTACAGATGACCAACCCACAAACAGAAAGAGGGTCAATATCATACCAAAGAAGCAAACCCAGAAATGTCAAAGACATGCAAGTGAAATGATGCTTTCAGACACTGAGCCACACCCGAAGTGCTCGAAGTATCCCATCTCATCACAGTTGGAGACCTTTTGTTTTGCGGTAGTAAAGCAACAAAAATTCAATGGCAAAAGACGAGAAATTAGAAAGAATCAATTCATACAAAACCCTATAATGACCAATGGACCGCATACAAAAGAAAATGACTCGCATCCCATCTTCTACCCATACAAAAATGTAAACTTTTTCTGTTTCTTATGTCTACAAAAGTCAAAGTAGACAGCAGAAAGATCACCTGCCCTAGGAACCCTGTTGTCTCAAAGTAGACAGCAGAAAGATCACCTGCCCTAGGAACCCTGTTGTCTCACTTTCAATTACAGAAACTTCAGCTGCCAAGCAGAGGCCGTTCATATGTCGCCTGGCAACCAAATTATTAGGTCAAAAATCGACATTAAATTTAGGATCGTCCACATTTGCACGGCATGGTTTATGCTTATGTCAGGCCTAAATCTTAACACAGCATCCCAAGCAACCTGGTAAGTACAATGACAGCACGTAAAAAATGATATCTAGATGTAAGCACTGCATATTTGAATACAGCAAAAGTACATATTTTAGCTTTAGGCTGCCCAACATGTGATTGTCGGAAATTTTGCCTATTGACGTTAATAACTGCTACGGTGTCCATATCAATCTGCGAAGGTAAGATAATTGTGTAAAAGCATTAACGGATAGTGCAAAAGGTCAATCTTAACATGAAATCTAAAGGGAAAATGATCAATATCTTTGACACTGCAACAGAAGCAAGGAATGACCAACCTTAAAACTCCTAACCAACCATAAGAGTCACCATTGTAACTAGGCTATGATGGAGTTCATGTCTCATACCACCAAACACAGCCAAGTGTCATGCACAAGTTGTCACATGATACAACATAAAAGAGTGTAAAACAAAGAGAGAAAAATCTTTGAATTTTAATTGAGACATAAAAATCCCGCAATACTAGAATCCCAGACAATAGTTACCATCACAACTCATTTACGTTGATGCAGTGTTCACTGCTAAAAATCGCCTATTACGACAACCAAATTGTATCACTCGGCGCCACTTTTGGCTACTAATCTTTCATATCATCATCATATTATGTTTCTATCGACATGAATACTGCACCCACACGAGCAAGTGACAAAAAAGAAAATGATGTTTCACTGTAATCCCTTCAGTCATTCCATGTCATTTCCAGAGAGAGGTCACTTTTTAACTTTTTCACCAATCATAAATTTGCCCGCTATGTTATTTTGCATTGTGGAATTCAATTAAACAATTTATATTGATTTTGCATGAAATTTTTGTAAAATTAAAACGTAATGTAATAGTTCTTTCATTAATGTTATGACTAAAGCTCCAATAATCTGATATTAATTAATCTTAAAGGAACTTTGATTTCAACATATCTCAACCATGGAGCAACTGCAACTAGTTATTTATGATCAAAATGTAACAGACAGAATCAGCCAATTCCCACCATCTTATTTCAAGTAAGGATCCTTTCTTTTTTTGGTTTCATTATTTTGCATTTTCATACTGAAGTTGTCATTAAAAAATTATGTATCTTTACAATAATGCTAATATGCCAACCAATTGTACCTCATGATATACATATATATATGTATATATACTATAGCAGCTGGATGTGCTTTCTTCTTTCAACATTTGACACAAAGATACATGTGTTGTCCAGAATGCACCAGCTGATTTCATGCCACGAAATCATGCAGTAAATGGGAGGAACTGAATCTATGCTGCCTGTTCCCTGGATTTATGCACTCAAACTCAGTGGTTTCTTCATCTATAGAAGTTGCTGCTGCTGCATTGTAGATATCATCCCCTCTCATGGGAACAGCAAAACTGTCATGTGTAGCACCAGACATTGGTAAGCTACCCTCACAGTGCTGTAAACCCAATGTGAGTGACACTCCACTGCTATTGCCACCCCCATATCTCCCCACATCCGCCATTTGGAAAGTCATAAACCTATCGCTGCCACCATCAGAATGAACAATTCCTTCAGGGAAGAGACCACATTCATCCTCTCTTAGCTTAAGTAATCCAAATCCAGTTGCACATTCCACTCTTATCCCATTTTGGACATTGCTTCTTGTACTAGAACCAGCCATTTCAACCTCATGAACATAGCTGGATTTGGAATCCATCGATTGTCCAGCATTGTACCTTTCCGTGGCTGTGGAACTTGCACTTTGCTGCATTTCTTCACCTCTATCGTCTGAGGACATCTTCTCACCCTTAGTTGCTTTCACTGCATTTTCAGAAGAAGATACCGAGTCCATCTCGGTGTCACCAGTCTCTTCTTTGTACATCTCCTCCACCATGGGCTTCCATAGCCGTACACGTGCATTAATAAACCAATTTGACACCTGAACAAAGGCAACAAACGATTGGTGCATTGGTATCATAATGCTACTTTTTGGAGAGGTACATTCAATGATGATATGGAAATGAAACTCAAACCAATACATAATTTCCTACTAAGAAACATAATCTGCCTCAGTTTCAATAAGCGTGGGATCTACAAGGATTTCACTTCTTCAAGAATTCATATTTGTTCCTACACAAGCCGAACATTATCCAAATCTAGATAGTATAGTTGAAGAAAGGGCTAAAAAAGGAATTTGTGGGGATCGATTAGGAGAAGATATCAATTGTATTATGCCAATGCCTGACAATTCTTTTACCTGACTTCTAGTCAAGCCTGTCTGCCTTGCCAGCATTATCTTGTCAGAATCCTTGGGATAACTGGCACAAATAAGAACAACTTACTATCACAGAAATAGTAAAAGCATTTAAAAACAAATTAAATAAGTACGATGACAAATGTGGCTAGTAGATTACGGATGAAGAAAATGCTCAAACAGCCAGGCGCGAAGAATTGATACAGAGCTTTCGGGCAGTCCTCTTTGCGGTCTCCAGGCATGTTGGGTCATACCAAGCTGTTGGAGGGCTCTCTGTTGTCTGAGTTGCTGATCTACGTACCGGAGACGAGTGATTCCAACTCCCTTACTATCTGAAGTTTCTTGCTCCCCAAGGCTTTTACGAGTTTCTCGAATTTGACCACTTATTGCATCACGCAAGCATCTGAAATGCCTGGAGATAGTCTGCAGGGCAAGTGTTGTGTATGGTTTTGCTGCCCCGCATCCTGCTATGACATCAAATGATGAGACCACAATCTGCATCTGATGATAATACTGTTTGTACCTTCTATCAACCTGCCACAGTTAAAACATTGTAAATCAGACCTTGTCTTGAAAAGGGTCTAATTCTGGACCATATCCGACACATAAACAGAATATACCATTCATCAACACGAGCGGAACACCCAGAATATTAGTAATAGTTTGGGCAGGAAAATGTAATTCCTAGTAAGATAGGAAAAACAAAAATACAATCATTTATATAGTTCTGTTTTTGTACATGTAGCCAGTATAAAGGATTGCACCCTCGAGCAAACATTGTTTCGAGATATCACTGAAGGCAATGGAGAATAGCCTTGCAATTACAAACTCATAATTGCAGCGATGTAACAAATAAAAGAATAACGGCACCCACCATGCTTTATGATGTACCATAAGAGAAATGTTCCCTGTTATGATAAGACACTAGTAGCCTGTTTTTGCTATTAGTTGAGTTTAGTGATAATTATGCTCCCATGTCTATGTCCTAACTCCTAAATTACTATTCGAATAGAATTCCACTTACACACTGACTACAGAAATGTTCATAAGAAAGAGTCTGTGACAGGATTGCAGAGAGAGGACACAAAATATCACTTATATTCCACGTAGAGGAAACTAGAAATTAAATTTGAATACATCACGAAACAAATGAGACATATTTCTTACCTCATCCAGCATTGCTAAAAGCTTAGTCAATTTGGTCTGCAATTCTTGTTTCTCAGCATGTGAAAGCTCACTTGCTGTGTTGCTGGACCCTTCAGGATTTGGAGACCCATTCTTTGATCCATTGTCAACCTTCTTTGCAATGTTAATACCGTGCTCATCTGTGTATTGGTTTTTCTCTTTGTCAGGTTGTTTTAATGCTTTTCGAACATTAACAACTTCGTCAAGCAGTTGCTGTGCTGCTTTAAGGTACCTGGAATGGGGAACGGTTCTTGCAACACTAGTCATTCCATAGGGTGACAAGTCTCCTTTAGTCAAGTCTTGATTCCCTCCGGGAAAACCTGGTGGCAGATATTCAGCATTTCTTGATAGTTCATCTCTCGAAGATCCATTTCCATCACCACTTTCACCCATAACTGATATATTTGGACTTAAGAATGAAGCAAAGCATTGATTGGGATTTAGATTCCGGTAGGGGGTGGAGGGCATTTGAATTCTAGATGAAACTTGGGTGCCAAGGCTGAGAGATAAGCCCTGGCCCTGCAGGTTCTGCCCACCATGAAGAATGCTAGAAGGACAACCCATTGACTGCATAACCAATATCTCATTTCTACCATCCCTCCATGCATTGAAATCATGCTCTCCAATTCGTGATCCACTAAGATTTGATATTATCTGTTGCTGCTGTGGGGTTGAAGCTGAAGCCTCTGCAGGCTGAATTTCAATGCAGCTATTTTGCTGCTGAGAATTTCCATCCAAGGCATCAGAATATGATCCTGAATTCATATAAACCATCATATTGCCAGGAAGAACAGGTGCCTCCGCATAGGAACCAGGCAAATACATCATTGATGTAGTTTCTCTTTGACCGTTGGAACTTGTGTAATAAGTAGCCATTTATTTACTCCCAAGTCATTCCACCTACATTTCAAAGTCCCCTGTTAACTGATATAATCAATGAAACAGCCCAAGTTAATAAAAGCTCTAAATGTGCACTGAAGCAACTCATGGCGCAGTCACTTTCACAAGAGGAAAGAAAAAGTACGAGGAAAGAAGGGACGGATGAGTTGAAATATTCAGTGCTTTACATTTGAGTTTTTGTTCCACGTTCATAAAAGAACTGGTAATAGTTAGAATTCACCAAATAGGAAGGAATTCACAAAAACTAGGCATTACAAGTATATATGAAAAACCCTGAAGTAAACAGAAGCCATCATTATGAAACTTTTGAGTTACAATAGCAAACAATCAACAACCACAGATTGTTCAATCATCAAACACAAATTAAAACATGAAGAAGAAATCCTTTCTTCAAATTTTCATCCACCACTCATTGTGAGGAGATTTTGAAGGAAAAAGAAATTTTAATAGAAAGGACTTTTTCTTAAAGAAAAGAAAAAGAGAAGTAGCAGTAAGGCCAATAACCCAAAACAATCTTACACAAAGCGCTATCAAATTTACAAACTGTGGATAAGAACTTTGAAAAGCAAAAACTAACACTTTAGAAAGATCCCGAGACAAACAACAACTCAATCAGCAGCAATAATAAGTCCAACAAGTCAAAAAGGATGATAAAACAAAGCAGGAAGCTAAGCTAGTTAACCCAGTTATCTGCAAATCCCAACAAATGGTCACTGAAAAAATAGAAGGAAGAATATTCATACCTTATAATATCCTCCACCTTCAAGCAGAGAGAGAGAGAGAGAGAAAGAGAGTAAACGAAGAAAAATGAAAAAGAAATACTTACAAAATTTTTAAAAGAAAAGCATAATGAAAGAGATAAATGTCGACAGAAGTCGAGCAATAAAAAATTACCTGGAAACCAGCAACCCCTGTGGGTGTTTTGGGGAACAGAAAATCTCGAAGACAACAGTCGATCGGCTGATACACAAACCGATCCCAATACAACATAACAACAACAACACTACACTTCCCTTTTCACGACACAACCCTAGGCATACAAATACAAGGACCATAATTAACACCTGGAAAAACATAAGAAAAATGAAAAGAGAAGCAAAAAAAAAAAAAAAACCTACCTTTTTGGTTCTTATTGAAAAAGAAAAGGAGGTGATAATTGAAAGCAGCAATGGATTTTCTCACTGTTGATTTTTTTCTCTCATCATATATTCTCCATACATCACTCCATCGAAAACCCACGTGAGCATCTTTCTGTTTCTTCACTTTCTCTTCCTCTCTAACACAACTACCGTTGCTATGTTTGCATCTCTCTACAAAAGGTGTACTCTTTAAAGCAAATGATAGCTTCCTCTTTCTAAAGCTATCTTGGTTTGACCTTGTTTTTCTTTGAAAGCTCCTACTTTTCAAGAGCCTTTTGGTTGCTGCTTGAAACCCCAGTTGCAGCAGAAGCAGTATATTTAGTAATAAATAAAATCGACCTCCCTCGTTCTTCTTGTTGTTACGAGTATTGCTTCTGAGTATTATTGTTGTTGTTTCTCTTCTTCTCTTATTACCCGTCTTGTTGTTGGTGGTGTTTGCTTAATTCTGGGTTTTTTGGCTGTTGAGGATTGAGTTTGGTTAAGGAGTTCAATCTCTAACCACCAGTTGGTAGACCTAAAACCCTCCCTAAACCCCTGTAAGAACTCAACTCACCACAGCCTTCTCTCTTTCTCTTTCTCGGGCTGTCTCTCTCATCCTTCAGCTTGCAGGGTCTGGTTCTGCTTCCATATCCACCATACAATCATATTCTGTATTTTCTTTTCCTGTCTTAACTTATTATTCCTCGATATTAACTTGCTTACTTGGATTGTATGTCAGTAAATATTATCTATTATACTTATTATATGTTATTTCAGATTTTAATTTTTATATTGGAGGAGCAACATTAGGTGGCCATATCGCTCTATTTGTCCTTTAGTTCTAACTGCTATATTTCAATGTATTACAGAAGTAAGGTCACCCACAATGAGTTACACTTTTGGTGGATAGGTAGATTCCGAGACAGTTGGCCTTTCCATGGTAAGCCTACGTCTAATAAAATTTGCACCATCATATTGTCAAAACCCTTGACACGTTTTACTTTTTTTTTCTCCCTTAGCTTAGATAATTGTCTACACTACACAGCCCGCCTTAAAGAGTAGCAAGTACGTATTCATGGTAGTAGAAATTCAATATTGGAAGCTGGGTTTCAAAATTTTAAAGAACAAATTCTAATTTAGTTTTTAAAATTTTATTAAAAGTTTAATTAATACTATAAACTTTATCTTTACCAACTTACATATTATAATTAAATATACTCCTTAAACTCTTAAACTTATAAAGATAAAGCTATATTCTAGGATTAAGAAGTTCTAATTATATTTAACAAATTTAAAAAAAATTTAATAAAATTAAACTTTAAAGTGCTATATACAATTTTTAAATAAAGAAC
>JAOQMP010000210.1:43734434-43759072 GCA_027563575.1 Erythroxylum pedicellare
ATATAGATAATTATTATATATAGAAATAATTAGAATATAATAAAGATATATATAAACTAAAATGGATAAGATATAAAAAAGTTAAATTAAATAAACTATAACTGTACAATATGACAATGAACTATTTTGTAATTTTAAAAAAAATTAGGGACTATTTTATAAATTTAAAAAATTACCCAAAACGGTACCCAGTATTAACCGGTACCAGTATAATGTCATACTAGAACTCAATCCGGTACTAAGTCCGGAACGGTATTTACAACATTGCTCGATACCCCCAAACATCAAAGGAATGAAAACTATTCTTGAGTAACGGGTCAGTGTCACAGGCGTGACAATGATTGTCACGCCTATGACAGTCCCTTCTTCTTTTTTAGCAATTATATATAATAAATTAAATACAATTAATTAATAACAATATAATTAATTAAAATAATATTACAATATAATTAATTAATAACAATATAATTAATTAAAATAATATTACAATATAATTAGTTAGAATATAATTATTTAATTAATTACAATTTAATTATTCAATTAAAATAATATTAAAATATATTTAATTGATTAATTAAAATAATGTTACAATATAATAATAATTAATTAATTAATATATTTTCTCTTTTTAACAATTAAATATAACTAAATAAAATATAATAAAATTGGGTGTAAAACAAAATTTTAACAAACTTTTATTTGTTAATATTTGAACAAATCAACCAGTATCAATAGTAATAATAATCATTCATTCGTTCTAACCAACTATCATAATTATATCCATTCTCATTTCTTATTATATTCATTCTCATTCCTATTATCATTACCTTATTTGAACTAACTGCCCCCTCAATCAATCTTGAAATAAAGAACAATAGAAAATGAAAGTCTCAGGCATTGGAATCAAAAGGTTACAAAAGTGTCTTAACATAGGAAGAGTCTCTTGTTATAAGTGATTCATCTTCCTTTGCGAGGCCACAAAGCCTCCAAGTAAGGGAATCCTTAATATTAAGATTGAAATTTATCGTGAAGAAAAAGAGAGAGATGAGAGAAAGATGAAACTTTATTAGTTCCAACGATATGAATATCATTTCATATCGGCCGGAAAAAAGAATGGTATTGAATTTTTTGGTATCGGCTAGAGATACCGTAGGTAAATACTGACCAATACCTTAAATTTGAAAAAGGTTAAGGACTAATATGCAAATTTTTAAAATTTTAACCCTAAAACCCCCTCTTTGCGTACCTCGGCCACACCCGAAGAACTTTGCTTCTTTTCATTTTTTTCACTCTCTCTTACCGACTTTCACTTTCACTCACTGCCATTCTCTCTCTCGTTCTCCTCTCCATCTCTGGCGGTGCTACTCCTTCCCCGATGACTATCATCTATGTCAGCATCAGTGATCCTCAAATCCTCCATGTGAAGTCGCTAACATGCCACCATCTTCAACCCTTCTCCACGAGGACCACCGCACCACGTCGTCTCCACCACTGAACATCTGAAGTAGGAGAGAATGTTGCTGCTCACCCTAGAACTAAACCTGAGTCTTGACCCATCACCCAACCTAAAAACTTGAAGCTGTGAATTGGTTTTTGGGTGTGTTTTTTGAGTTTTCAGTTTTTTCCTGCTTAATTGCATTTTTTATTGTGAATCGGTTGGAACTTGGATGTTAAAAGTTGAAATAAAATTTGTGATTTGGTTGGAACTTGGATTTGTGAATCGATTGAAACTTGGTTTTGTGATTTGCGTGAGTTGGATTGGACATTGGACTTGAATGATTCACGATTTTGTTTGTTGATTTCTGGTTTGGTTTTATGGATTGGCTTAACCAGTTAAGAGAAATTTATGTTAAGTTTGTTTATGAATGAAATGCATAACCTGATGTGAAGATGTGATGATGTGAATTGATTCAATTGAAAGTTTGTAAGTTGAAGCAACTTAAATTAAAATTTTAAACTGAAAATGTTAAAGTTGCAAACTTGCAAAGACTTAAATAATTAATTGACACATTCTTATAATTTGTGAAATGATATTTCATTTTTAGTATATGGGTATTGGCTTTAGGTAAATAATTAATTGAGTATAAAATTATGCTAGTATAAATTAATAATAATTCAGTTGTAGTTAATGATAATATTTAGGTATTGGCTTTGGGTAAATAATTAATTTAGTATAAAATATGTTGAATTATTTGGTAATATATATGTGTGGGCTATCATACATATTTATAATAGATAATGTGTGAAAGTAGATGTAAATGTATCCAAAAGGAACTTTTTTTCAAATTGTGAATACGTTGTAGGCTCCAACCACTTACACTTAGATTTATTAATGTCAATTAAAAATCGTAAAAGCAACTTATATATTTAAGAACCAAATATAGAATGATGTATATAATATTCTTGTTTTTTAGAAATGAAAAGAAGATTCAAAGCTTTAAATAAGAAAAAAAAACATTTCCAGATAAGTTATATCCTTCAACTTGATCCTCATGTTATGAATATATCCTTGAATTTGATCATCATGTTATGAATAGATGTGTATGAACAATTGTATAAGGTATGACATTCATTATTGGGTGATTATATAAATAATACGCTTCAAATTGATCCTCATGTTTGAAACTTTGAATTGAAATTGTTAGAAATATAAATTGTTTATGTATGTTTTGTGATTGTTAGAAATGGAAATTGTTTATATACGTTTTGTAATTGTTAGAAACAAAAATTGTTTATATATGTTTTATAATTGTTGGAAATGAAAATTATTTATGTATGTTTTGTGTAATTATATATGTTGAATAATTGAATTGTCATTTTTTAACTTATAGTGAATTTTGTTCGATGAAATTGGATTATGTATAATGTAATCATACACAATGAGTTATATTATATAAGATAGAAATGCATATTGTGTAATGAAATCATGTGTTATTTATTTTGATATATGCATTCATTTATTTTTATTGATAAATGAAAGGAAGTTCAAGTATTCTTGATCAAGTCACTTTAAGAAGATATAGTGATCTAGCTTGGGCTTATGCTACATTAGTTCTCAATATAAGGAACCATACTATTTGCTTATTTTGTAACAAGCATTTGAGAGGTAGAGGAATCACCCGATAAAGAAACATTTAGTTGAGGTTAAAGGAGATGTGGAACCCTATAAAAAAATAAGTCATCATGTGAAGTGAAAAATGAAAACATTGCTTGAAGAATATCCATATGAGAGAGATAGAAGGGAAATGTTGAATTTTGAAATTGGTAGTAGAAGTTCGTTTTCTAGTTTCCGTGGTGATTGTGAAAATGTTAAAAGTGGCAGTGATAGTGGTAGTGGTGGTAGTAGTACTGGTAGTGTCCCATCCTAGGTCCAAGAAGAAGTACCTGAACCTGAAGTGAGGAAGAAAAGAAGGCAGGTGACTAGTTTTTTTGCACCACGAACAACTTCTAGAGCTCAACCTTCAATTCGTAGTGTAATGCAATCAAGAGATATGAATCACAATGTCGATATAGTGGTAGCTAGATGGTGGTATGATACAGGTTCATCATTCAATGCTTCTTAGTCTTATTATTATCAACCTATGATAGATGCAATAGTCTCTTATGATTCGGGATACAAAGGTTCTTTGATTGAAGACTTAAAAGGTAAACTTTAAGTTGTTATGTTTTTGAAATTAGAAGTTATTTGGCATGAAGAAGAGTGAATTGGGCTACTTATGGATGTTCAATCATGTAATCATGTGTAATGGTTAGACAAATATAAGACAATAACCTATTATTATTATTTGGTTTGTTGTATAAATGACTCTATATTTTTTAAATCTATTGATGCATCTGGTCTTATTGGAAATATTGAGACTTTGTTTGCGATATTTGTTGAAGTTGTGAATGAAGTAGGGACAAAAAATATTGTTCAGTTTATTACTGACAATGATTCCGCTTATAAAGCGACAAGAAAAAGGTTACAAAATAAGTATAATTCTTTTTTTTTGAACTCCTTAGGTTACACATTACATTGACCCGTTGTTGGAGAATATAGGAGATCCTAAGTATTTTTCTATTATTGACGAGACTATGCAGAAAGCTAAAAATGTGACCAAGTTTATCTACAATCGTGCATAGGTATTAAATTTAATGAAAAAGGAATTTATCAATGGTAGGAATTTGTATCGTCTTGCTGTGACAAGATTTGCAACAAATTTCTTATCACTTCAACCTTTTGTTACGATGAAAAAAGAGTTAAGACAAATGTTTACAAGTGATAAGTGGATTGTATCTCAGCATACTAGATCTAATGCTGAAGTGGAGGTTTGTAAAATTATATTGAAAGATAGAGAATTTTGGTCTCAATGCTAATTTATTATCCGAGTTTGTGAGCCTTTGATGAGGGTGCTTCGCTTGGCTGATAGTGAAGAAAAGCCAACAATGAGTTATTTTTTGATGCCATGAAGAGAGCAACGAAATCAATCAAGGCCAATATGAAACATAAGCCTTCTTTGTACACACCATATCTTTCAATCATTAATGAGAGAAGGAAAGACAACTTTCTTCTTCGTTGTTTGCAGCTGAGGCGTTTTTGAATCTTAATGTCTATTTTAGACTAGATCTTACTAAGTAAGCTAAAGTTAATAGAAAAAATGTTTTTAACTATTATAACAATTGTTAGCATTGATGAGATTCAAGATCTCTTAAGCTCACAAATGGAGCTTTATAAGTTGTTTTATGGGAATTTTGGAATATCGATTGTTATTCAATAATGAGGAAAACTTTCTTTAGGTATTAATTGTTTCCTTTTTTTTATTTGTTGAAATTAATCATCACTTTATTTTGTTGATAATGTTACTTTTGTTATCTTACCATTTACAGTTTCTTAGTGGGATCAATTCAGAAATGGTATTTTATAATTGAAAAGGTTTGCAATTTGGATTTTAAGTCAATGTTTGAGTGCAACAGGTTGTGAACGAAACTTAAGCACATTTGAATTTATCAACTCCAAGAAAAGGAATAGATTGGAGCATAAAAGATTGAATGACTTGGTTTTTATTCATTACAATTTAGAGCTTCGGGAAAGATATGTTATTATCATTATTAATTTTGATATAATTTCTTATAATTTTCTAATGATTAAATTTTATTATTTACTAAGAGTCTTAATAGCATAAGTAGTTCAACTTATCCAATTTCTATTGATAATATTGATCTTTTGACAGATTGGATTTTTGAAGAACCAAATTTGGTAGATGTCAATGACTTTTAAGACAATCTTGGATGAGAAAGCATTAACATATCATTTGATGCATTAAATTTGAAAAACAATGATGATGAAGCTCCTTTCAATGATGAGAATTTTGTATCAAATGATAACTGGAGTCAGTGCAGTTATAGCGGATATCCTCCTGTAGATGATTGAATTGTGTTCCAGGTTTTTGTTTTTTTTCTCTTCTTTTAATTTTACTTATATTTGATGTATATGTTAAATTATATATATATAATGTAATTGTAAATGTTTTTGTTTCAAGTTTAGCTTTTACTTAATTGTTTTCTAATCACGAACTCTTGTTGTAAATTGTAATAGCTTGAGAGTGAAGGATATTTATTGTTCTTTTTATTAAATGTTTTGATGTAATTATTATTTATTATACGATGAAATTGTATTATTGTAATATTTTAAATACTTTGTTTTATTCTTAATTTTATATTTGTATGATGATGATTGTGTTTTTTCATATTAATTGTAGTTATTATTTATATGTAAAATATTTAAAATTTATTACTATTTTATATTAATTGTGATTATTATTTATTATTATAATTTTTGAGGACATAATTGATGTAAACTTGTAAAGTATACAGTATAATTGTACAATATACCAATAAATTATTTTGCAAAATTTTAAAAAATTCAAGAACTATTTTATAAATTTTAAAATATACTCGAAATGGTATTCAGTATTGACTGATATCGATACAGTACCATCTTAGAACATAATTTGGTACCAAATTCGATACGGTATTCATAATTTTGATTAGTTCCGTTTTTCTTTTTTACTTTTGGGTCTCACTTGTCATGCAAGATATACATATATGAACAGACCCACAAAAATACTGAATTTATTTTTTATAATAGAACAATGATAGAAAATTAAATTAAGATTTAAATTAAATATTTGTGAAGTGTTATGGTTCTTTTTATACGTATTAAAATATTTGAATTAAAATTAAAATTTGATAAAAATATTATAATTTAATTGAATTTTTTTTATCTATTATTCTAATTCATAAAGGTTTTTTTTCCCAGGAGCAGGTTTTAAGAAATTCAGTATTGTCCTTCACAGCGTAAATCCCCAACTATAGTATAGGATCCAATGTAACATAAATTTAGAATTTATTTGGCGGTTCTAGTGCTGACAAAGCAAGCAGGTTAATTGGAAGAAATGCGTCCATGACGTGGAAAGATGGGAAACAGATGTTTAACTGCCAAATCCAACGGTCCACCCTCCGCTATCATTCCGAATCTCATGTTACCACTCATACTCGATATGATATGGGCTTCCGTAATCTTTGCATTCTTTTTCTCAATTTAATTTAATTTAATTTAATTTAATTTTCTTTTTAAATAATTTGCTACATTTAAGTGAAATCTTAAATTCATAAACTCTTATTCTTGAGTCCACACCACCAACTATTAAAACTATTCCTTCAACTTCAAATATTCTCCTCTTTGCGTTGGAGGAAAGAAGCTCCTTAATTGCCTATTTGTCTTTTTTTCAATTATTGTTTTAAGGAGACAAGAGCTGAATCCAAATTTAAAATAAAAGTTAATGTAATCAATGTACTTAACCAGATCCTTTCAAAATAAAAGCTAAGAGTCGAATCCAAATTAAAAATAAGAGTAAGAGTAAAAATTAAAATTTAAAGTTTTAGATTGTCAAATTCTAGTTGTTATAAATATTAAAAATAATGATTACAAATTTAATTGGATATATAGTGTACTAATGTTGCACTTCTTATCAAATAGAATTATCCGTTTAAATGATTCCTTCATATTTAAATAATTTCTAGTTCCGGATGCCAACGGCAGGAAGAACGGTCGTCGTACTTGTTAAAGCATACTTTAAAGAAGTTAGTTCGGATTAATAAAATGGTTATTCGGTAACCATGTTTATCAACAAGACTTAAGGGTGGAGACTACGACTAGGCAAGCCTACAAGTGGAAATATCAATTTTAAGCAATCAACTGGTGTAAGAAGTCTACTATTCCCATTTATTGCGTAAAAATAAGTGTTGGAAAATCCAAACATTAGCAAGTAAGGCTAAAAACTCAATTTGAAATTTAACCTTTATAATAAAATACAGAACAGGCGTTTAAATTAAATCAAATATTTTTAAAATATTCAAACACAGAATATAAGTAGATAAAAAATTTAACAAAATTAATTCTTTATCAATTAAATAGCCTATCAATATTAACATGCTATTTTTTATTTTTCAATAAAAAGTAAATTTTATTACTACATAATAAATAAAATTTATTGTCTGAGGTACATAATATAATAGTGAGAGTTTCATTGGTTCCAGTAGAAGTATTGGATTTGAACGAATGACCCTTGCCACAAGAAAGTAATACTCTTTCCGTTGAGTTAAGAAAGACATTTATCATCGTCAGGAGAAAGAAATGAAACTCTACGTTTGTATGGACTGTAAATGAAATAACATTTATAATTAATACTTTAATTAAAAAATTAATTAGGTGGTAGTGAAATTTATTTTTATTTAAAAATATAAAAATAATATCATATTAATATTGATATAACATTTCACAAACGAAGATTTTATTCTATCAATTTTTTATTTAAAATTTGTTTTGAATATTTTAAAAATGTTGAAGTTTAAGTTATATTTTATAATTTTATCATAAATGTTAGAGATTCAAAAGTACATATACTTTTAACCCAAGCATATGGCAGTGCGGTAATCTATACTTGTCTTATTAGGGAAAACCTTCCGCTCTCGGTGAGTTATGAGGTGAAGAGAATTGCATATGCGTGGACTTTGATGGAAATCTTCCGGAAAGCATTTTCCACTTCCATACTATGATGATTTTCTCACTCATACTCTCAAAATCAAGGGCATTGTTTCCATTTGATTGTATAAAAATTTAAAATTAACGGATTGATATTATTTGAGTCTGGCCAGTGGGGTCCAGATCAAAAAAATTTTTGCGGTGGTGATGGGTCCTACCGTAAGGACTTCACAAGAACCGCACAGCTATAATTTGTTACGTTTAATGAACATTTAATTAGTATACCGGCTGACGTAGGACATGACCTAATTTAGATGTCTCTCTGTTTGTTTATAATTAATGGCAGGTAAGTCCAATTCACAAAATCATCCAATTTAAAGTCCCTTCGACATGTATTTCAGAGATTATATCCCACCAAATATCAAACATATTTGTTTAGTATTAATAATTCAAATAATATATTCAAATTTATTAACAAAACTCATAATTGTAATACTTAAAAAAAGAATAAATAAACTTATTTATACGTGATAATTATAGAGTTGTAATTATATAAAAAATTATATTACACGAAGTTTGTAAACTATTACATGCATTCAATTATTAAAAATAAAAAAGAATTAAGTTATTAACGAAAAAATTATCAAACTTACAGAATTGAAGTTCCAACCAATACATATACAATCGGGAAAATATTAGCCCGCATTGATTAGCTTTAAAGATAAAACAAAAGCAAATGATATCATGACATAGATAGCTTTCAAGTTGTTGCTAACAACTTCTTTCTTTTGAAACTTATCCTAAATCCAAAGGAAAGAGGCAGTTGGGTTTGTTGATAATAGCACCAAATCCTAAGGACCAAAGAAGACAAATAGCCGTGAGAAAAACAGGGGCTTGTCTGGAGGGAAACAGGAGGGTCTATTCATTGAGATGTGGATTTGGGGGCTTTTCACGAAAGAGGTTTGTTGTCCTTGGATTCCAATTCAGCGTACACATAGATAAAGCCTAACTCTTAAGGGTAAAATTTTGATCTCTAATGATCCTTACTTGCTAATGGTAATGGCTAGAGAAAACCGAAAATCTCGAGGGTCACCCACGCGTCTTTTTCTCTTCAGATTTTTTTTCTGACACAAACTGTATAAAAATGCCCAACTACATTACCGATTAGTGAATAGGGTATAAATATCGTATCATTTAATTGATTTTCAAGTTTTGATCCCCCTTTTTTGTTGGATGAAATTTGCCAAAGTAAACCATACCCGAAATTCACGTCCACGAGTCAATAATCAAATCCCACAGTCTCTCAACTTCTCATACACTTCAAGAACTTCAAGAAGGACGTATTGACTCAACTGTGACATGCTCTATAATTAATATATGTGCATGTTACATAATTTACATCGCAAAAAAAAAAGGGTATATTCATTGATTTTTAAAAATCACGGTGATTTGTGTTTTTAATGCATTACTCAACACTTTCTTTTTTTATATAATTTTTGCACGATTGGTGACTTTCAAGCTTTATAGAAAGTTATCGTTAATTTAATTTCACAACAAGAATTAGGTTTAGTTCTAATGACAACATATTTAAACTTATTAAATCGATCGCCAACCAAATCAACTTGACTCAGGTGGATCAAGCTCCAGAAGCCATCTTATTAATATTTAAAAAGTGCTGAGTTGTGATTACATTCATTGAATTTTGTCTTCAATTCTTTAGCATTAAGTTAAGATGTGGGGACACATAATTCATTAGTTTTTCCTTCTGTTTACTTCAGCCAATTTGGATATGGACCAAACCGTACACGTAAATTGTCAAGTTCAACCATAAGAAATTAAAGAAAAATAACAATAAAAAGGGAATACAAAGATAATTGACTTCCTGGAGGCACGAACACGATAGCTATTCTCATTCAATCATTATACCCTTGTTAATTGTCTAATTGAACGTTTTTAGCAAGAACCTAGCTTGAGGACGTTAGTATATATAGAACTATAAAAGGATTGGTTTCTAGAGAGCCAGGCTCATCACCCTTCAGGTTTCCAACTCGCGGGCAAATATGATCTTCAAGGTAAAACGGTTGTGGTCATTTGTGTATACCGCGCCCATTCGTAATACGAGATGCTCTTAATTAGAGACGACGAGAAGCACCGTAAATAAATTGCTCGAGCTTAATTTCTCTCCTTTGTACGGAAATCCATAACCTAAAGATATGCATTAAGGAAGGAAGGCAGGTGTAATTTACTACACGAAGACGAGTTCTATCAACATCACTGCAGTTGTACATCGTGTAGTCGAAGTTGTCTCTGTATGCAGGATTAGCTAGTTTACAGTCGAATGGGATGCCCCTTTTCAAATTCATTGGCATCTTAAGAACCCTTTAATTTGTTAACTAATTAAGTCTAACATAGATCATGGCTCAGTCTGAAAAGCAGATAGCTTGAAAGCCTCTTAAATTTCAAAAGTAAATGTTATCGTGTTATGTATATAAATAGAAAAAAAAGATAAAACTTCAATTTGGACACAGTCTCTTATAAAATAAGGTTTCAGAAGCCCGTTAATAATGACAGTTAATAGTAATGAAAAACATTTCAATAGAATCATACTACAAAATTAGGCCTATAGAGACCCCAAATTTTTTAAAGGCTTGGATTTCTTTGATTTGTTCATATAATATATGTCTTGTAATGTCTAATTTAATAAAATTATTAACGGGTCCATCAGGCAAGCCCCGGCCGGCACGTAGACATGTAGACGCAAACTTGCCTTGTTAGGCAAACTGATTTGGATATATTTTTTATAAAAAGTTTAACTATATTAGGTTGCCAGCTGTGATGTACCTAACCAGTTTAGTCGATAATCAATAATTGTCTAACTAATGAAACATTAATCATAGTTTTTCGCCGACGACTCGGTAAAGGAGAGTAGTAAACGATTGATGTTTATTAGACACGTAAATGTCATTTTAATTATATGATTAGTATAACATGATTGCTGGAGGTCTTTTTTTTTTTTTTGGAATGAGGATTGCTGGAGTTTAACACTTGGCTTTTTCGTGGTACCGCGTGGGCGCTTAAAAATGAAATTTATTTTGAGGTATGGATAGTGGGCCCCATGTCAGCTTTTAGAATCGAAACCACAATATAGAAATGATTCCCAAGCGGAAAAAAAACAGTGACTTCAGCTACGACAAGAAGTGGACCCTACCTAGAAAATGCCTTGTAAGTCTCAAGTGGCGTTTAAGTCTAGGAGGCCTTTTGTCGTATTGGAGGAAGCGCTACGGCTTTGCCCAGGGTTCTAAATTCTAATTATTCAAATTCTATTATAATTGATATTTCTATCACTTTAAATATATATTAAATCATTCAATTTATATTTTAATATAAGTTTATAAATTACACATATAAATAAATTATTTGATAAGTGTTAGCTTTAGGCGAGTAAGAAACGAAATGATGCATTTGTCTTTCAAAGGAAACTAGAAACTTGAGGTAAATTTCAGTAGGATTAAGCGATGTTGGAATTCAATTGTATGCTTTCGTTGAAGTTTAAGATTGAGATCGTACTGTCGTGCCATCTTTCTCTGGTCATGTTAGACAGCTAAAGATTCCTGAGTGTGATTTCTGGCCCTTTTACTATTTGGTTGAAAACTTCGAAGCAAGTTAGATTCCAGAACTGGATGTCAGGCTAGTAAGTACTTATTTATTGTTTGTTTATTTCACAATGAACTAATTAATTTATCCTTAACAAAAAAGATTCCGAGAATATAAGTTTAAGTATTCTTTTTTTTGAAAAAGAATACTAAAACTTGCATATCTGATTTATGTTTCTTTCCGTGAATTATTATTCAGAGAAAATTGATATGATTTCCTTGGTGACTTGCTGTGCTTTCTCCTGCGGTATAAAATGGTGGCCCTCGATGATGATCAGTACTTGAAATTTGGGTACTACAAGGCTCTTGAAAGCTTGTCCACTAACACAGTCCTTTGTCCCAAATGATTGAAGACCCACGTCCTTGTCACTGAATATGAACTTGGTGGGGATAATAATTTTTAGCTCCTTGCCATGATCCAAAAGCCTCCTACTTCCTACTTCCTATGCATAAGCGTTGAACCATGTATAATTGGTTCTAAGAAACAGGGAAAACCATATCAATGATCATACGTTCTTACATGTCCATGACCCGGTAGTAGTTCAATGCTCCTGTACTTGGAACTTGCTAGCACGAAACTGAAGTTCTTCATTCATCCGTGAAGGCAAAGAAGATTCTCAAGAAATTCAATTATTTCAATTCCTGGAGCAGCTGCCACAAGATTGGGAGCATTAACAAACGAAAACTTCTTCAATACCCTCGAAGGGTCATCTCTAGTGAACGATTTCTGTGCTCGTCCCAGCTCCTACAGCTCATTTTTAATTTCTACATAAACTCCAATTTCAGAGAACAACTAATAGTGACATATTTGGTGAAGGCTTCTCTGTCTGTCAATTTCAGAGAACAACTAATAGTGGCATTGTACCTGAAATTGACAGACAGAGAAGCCTTCACCAAATATGTCATTGAGGAATTTAATGGGTTTGAATGCTGGAGAGCCTGGCCTGTAAGGGACACGTAGAGTAGCAAGAGATGCCACGCAATTTCTGCGCACGCAAATGCCTGTTCAAGGAGCACATTGTGTTTATTTGGCAAATGCAACCATGCAAGCAATAAAAAGAATGTGTGTGTGCTTTTTGGTCATGGAAGTGGGTCTAAACCCACTTGTATTTGTCTACCCTCTATAGTCTATACACTGCCTATCACCCCGTATGTAAAAGATCGAAACTAGCGGTTTAGGCTTTCAAACACTCTCAAAATCACGTTTTGATGGTCTGGTAGTTGCACAAAACGACTACATATCATTTGTTAATGGAAAGATTCACATACAACAAGTAACAAACGGGTGTTTTTACTTTTCATAGTATCAACCATTAGCAAGAGGTGTGATATAGTCTGAAACTGCACGTAAATACTAATCCAATTTCTCAAAGGCATCGAGTTCATATTTCTTTCATTTTCATCTTGTCATGCTTCGATAATCAAGCATCCTAGATTCTTTATTCCATGTCATGAGTTGTTTGTTATGATTAGACTTCACTGTATTACGCAACAAATTAATAAATTAGTAAGTTTATATAAAATATGTAAGATACGAATTATTATATATAGTTAAAAATTTATTAGCGTGGATTCGAAAGTTTATTGTCAGAGTTGCAGATTCTCAATTATCAAATGAAAAATAGGAAGCAAAAAATTAATTAAGTATAATAATAGAGAGATACCTTCCCTTGAATGAGAGTTCAAACCTAAGTGCATAACAAGTTGGTCGAGCAGGCGAATCAATTCTCCAACAATATGGAAAACAGTGTGCGAGAATGGGTCTCCGAGTCTCCGTAGCTCCATGAGCAGCCAAGTGATTGAGCTGGGAAATCCAGGAAGTCCATAGCACAAGCAGCACAAATGGTCCTGTTCCTTCTATTATATGCATCTATATCCCATTAATTTGATCCTTGTATGATTTATGTCCATTGTTTAATCTTATTCCATCGTTAGTTCCCCGTTTAAGTATCACTCCATCACAACTTGTCGTATGGAGTTTTCAATTATTCAATATCAGTGATTTCGAATCCGCCCATGTTAATTTGAATGACAGTTGACTATACTTTGGGATTGAAATTTGATTTCTGAATTGTCAATGCCTTTAACTTGCACGCCTTTTCGGAATCTTCAACTAAATCTATTTTCAGTCATTCATTACCTTTCGTTTCTTTTTTGAGTTTTACAGGCAGATTACTTATTCTTTGGGTTAATTTTGTATTAAGGGCCTTCACTTTCTTTTCCACAAGAAATGTGCTTCACCAAGCCGTTGAATTTTATTTCACATTTATTTAGAGGTCCTGGATCATAATAGCATAGAGTTACTCTGATTTTTAATTTTCAATGAATTGAACTGGAATGTGGACCAACATCAATTAGCCAACGAAAGCGCCAACTTGTTATAATTAGGAGGGCAGTGATGAGTCAGGTTGGTCTGGTCCTGATCTGTTCACTTTTGGTTACTTAAAAGTCTTATCCATATAGGGCCCGCGTAGGTTCAAAATGCTCGATTGACAAAAACAATCGAATAGAAAAAAAAGGGGATTGGATTATAAACATGTTGTTCGGACGAAAATTTTAAATCACAATTGAACGCGGGACGGGCATTTTAGAGGGAAGAATGATATCTCTGTTCTGATTATTTTAATCATTTTAGCGCAATTTTGGGCTCGTTTACAGGACATTAAGATGCAGACAGTAGCAGCAGTAGTAGTATAATTTAAACGGCAAAAGCCAGCAAACCTCAGGCATTGATCATGCTTCAGATGGCTCGGAATCATCCCAGAAGGAAGGGATAATCACTGAGGTTGATTTTGACGAGGAAGTAGATATTGCGAGGAAAGTTTTTTGAGAATTTTTGGTTTCATCATCTGAAGATTCGACTTCTCTCATGGATGACTCAGTAATGCCCAAGAAAAACCAGGAGCCTGATCCTGATGCAGGCATTACCCAAACTAAATTGTCCAGTGAGTCTTAAGTACCTGGAAAATCCACCAAAAATAGATCTACAAATCATGAACAGACAGCCGGAGATGATGATTTGCAGAGAACAGTTTTTATCAACAATCTTCCTTGAAGAAGTTAGACAAAGCTTCTCTGTATTTGGAGAAGTGGAATCCTATGTCCCAGTCCTTCATCAAGTTACCAAGGAGGGACATGTATTGTATGACTTGCTTCCTACTTTTTGCCTACTTTTGACATGAGATGTAATTCTTTTTATCGCAGGTGACCAAGGGGCACTGGATTTCTCAAGTTTAAGTCAGTGGATGCAGCTACTTCTGCAGTTTCGACAGCTAATTTTGGATCGGTCCAAGGATTTTTTAGAAAGGTACGCAACTGAAAGTCTTGAAGGGTTTGGATAAGAAATCAACCCATACGGAATTAGAGAAGACCAAGACAGGGTCGTTATCACCGCAATCTTTTCCTGGCAAAGGTTGGTCCTCGTTGACTTCTCTTTTGAAACTTTTTAACTTCTTATGCCTGCTCGTTTGCAGTATCATTGCGTTATGAATGTCATCTTTCCAGTCTGATCTTACAGATTTTAGTTGTTTTTTTGACTGCCCAAATTCTTGATAGGAGGGTGTTATTCATGAGGGGACTCCAGCTGCTGAAGGTGTTTCAGCTAGTGACATGGAAAAGCCAAACTAGTAAGTTCATTCTTAGTTTCAACTCTTCTCTAAATGTTGTGAGTCGAAATGTGGGTTGAAAAGTAATCCACCTTCTAACAAGGAGCTGCGAGTATGTGTACGTTTAAGCATGCTGTTTTATGACAAAGGTCAGAAGGTTTGCCTGAGATTATGAATGACACTACATGGCAACTATGTTGTGCCACAGCTCCCTCTCTTTTTCTCTGCTCTTCATAGCAGACGTGTGCCATTAATATTCAAAAGTTTCAACATACTTTGATTTTTGACAAACAAATAAACTGAGGTTGATCTTGATAGGTATTTCTCTTCGTGTTGATGATGCTTTGGTAAATGTTGACCTTGCTAACATTTGAACTGCCATTAGAACTTTCAATGCCCTTTAGGCCATCTCCAACCATTAGGCCGTTTTCAACCAATACACTAAAACACAAGGTGTCTTGAATCCTCTCTAACCAATGCATCAAAGTTTGATTATCAAGATCATCATTTTATAACACACTAATTTATTCTATTACTATTCATGCATCAAAGTTGGAAAATAGTGTATTATTATTCATGCACCAAAGTTGTAAAATGACATTTTTGATAAATTTTCTTATTTACATATTTTTTGTCCTCACATTTTGATTTATTTACATAATTTGTTAAGTAATTAAATTTAAAATATATATTATTTTATGCAAAATATATCATTATAAATATCTTGTTGAAATCTTTAAAATGATAATAATATTGAATATAATATTAAATTTATTTTAAATATTTATTTATAATTCTTATTTATAAGTGCTATAAATTTATTAATAAAATATATTAAGAATAAAAAATAAATTTAAAATAAAAAGGACATAAAATTAAAAGTAAAATAAACCACAACATTGATTTAAAAAAAATAAAACTCAACGATTATGCTTGAAATTACAACTAGATTAAAATAAATTATAACTAGAACCAGACTTGAGATTACAATCAAATTAGAACTACAATAACCAAATTAAAAATGAAAATAAAGCACTTGAGAATATTAATTTAACATAAATAATTAATAGTTTGAAAGATCGTTCTCTTTTTTTCAAAATCAAAATAATAGCTAAAGCTATTAGATGAGTCAACTTTTTGATGAGGTTCTCATTCATGAGATTTTTTTGCATAAATTTTAATTTTTTCATTTTTGAAAGCCTTACATATTGCTGAATCTTTGATGAAATTTAGATCTTTGCATAAAATTATATTCTCTTCTCGTCTTTATTGTAACTCTAATTTGTTTGCTTCATTTTGAGCTTATAATAATTGAAGTTTATAATTCTTTTTAAGAAGAGATTCATTTTTATGAAATATTCCTTTGATTTCTTTATTCATGGATATAATTTTTTTATTTTCTCATTTTGTTCCTTTTTCTTTTTTCTTTCTTCCTTCTAATAAGACGATCAGTTGCATCATCTTTTTCAATAAATTTATCTTCAGCTTCAGAATCATTGTTTAATTCTATACAAAATGATGATGAATTATTGACTTATTTAACTTTTGAGATTTAGACTATGATATTTCATTGCAGTTAGATTGTTTTTGATGACCAAGAGTTCTCTCTTTGCTAGTATCATCATATTTCCTCATATCTTTTAGGATTAGCCATATATGATTAAATTTGAAACCTTTGTGAAGATTTGGATCTTGAATGAGTAAATCTTTTATTTTATTGAACTGTAATACAACATTATAACTTAAGTTAAATTTTAGGATATAAATTAAACGTACTTAAATTCATATAAGGTAATAAATAAATAAATAAAGTACCTGTAATATATTGTTTAGAAGTACCTTTTGGATTCAAAATTTTAATTTGTTGAATACATCCTGTTAATTTTCTAGTAGATGTCATTATAGTTTTTCATCGAGCTTGTAAAGATCTCCAAGGTCAAACAGTTATGATATGATTTGGTAGCATATGATGATATTCAATTGACCAAAACTAAGTCATAGATTGTTCTCTACTAGTAATTGCGCCTTATGAAACATTAAGATATGTATGGCATAAGATTTTATTTTCTAACTGAATTTGATGCACTTTAAGATGTATTCAAAGGGTTTTTATTTAAATTTGAGCTTGCGATTTTTTTGATAAGTTTCAAAGAGTGTTATAGTTTAAGATTTCAAAGAGTGTTATATGAAATGATAGTTTTAGTTTGGTTGAGCAAATCAACTATTTATAGAGATATTGTGTGAAAGAAACAAGAATAACAAATCAACTATCTAATGGTCGCATAGAGATAGAGTTAAACTTTTTGTAGGATTTCTTATCTTGTCTTGGATATTGTGTGAAAAAGATAAGAATACCAATAAGTGGTTGAGATGAATGCAATCTAATCCAACTATTGTGAAGAGATAGAGTTAGATTTTTGGCAAAGATTTTTTTTTTATTTTGTCTTGGATATTGTATAGAAAAGATAATGACTACAATTTGATCACACGGTTTTGAAGAGATATAGTTAGATTTTGTGTAGAGATAAATAAGATAAAACATAAAATGAATTATTTATTATATAAGGCAATGAATCTTTAGTAAATTCATTATTGAACCCTTCACTATATTTATCTATAACTATGAATCATCATCATTGAAGGATGAATTAGATCTTATTTTTCCAATGTTGCTATCAAACAAAGCTTTATTATTTGCATATACTAACAATAACCTTGTAATTGATTACTATGTGAACAATTTAGTAATTAGCTAAAGCACAAAGGCTCAATTCCTAGTCATAGAGTAAATTATTGTGATGGTGTTGTTGTAGATCAAAGACTATGGGATGATTATTTTACCAAAAATCTAAGATATAGCGCAGCAATGCTTTATAGGTGATTTCGAATGAGTTAAAATTTATTCTTACAAATTGTTAGTATTATTGAAGGTCATGACGACTACTTTATGCAATAAATATATGAATGTGGTAAATTAGGATTGTTTAGTTTACCAAAAGTAACAACAACATTTTGAATGTTGGGGTATGGTATACTAACTTATTTACATGATGAATACATTAAAATTGGAAAATCAATTATAATTGAAAGCATAAAAAGATTTTATTGAGTTATTGTGATCTTTGGATAGCGTTATCTAAGAGTATTGAATGCTAATAATATTCCAAGATTGTTTAAAATTAGTGAAGAACGTGGTTTTCTAAGGATTTTAGAGAGCTTAGATTGTATACATTAGACATAGCAAAACTGTCCAATGGATTGGGTAGGACAATATAGTAGACGTAGTAGATTCCTAAATATAATTCTTGAAGTTGTAGCTGATTATGATTTGTGAATGTGGCACACGTATTTTGGTTTGCTAGGGTCAAATAATGACATTAATGTGTTGGAGGCATCTCATTTGTTTGCAAACCTTGCGAAAGGTATAATAGCTTCTGCTTATTATGTTATTTGAGAAAAAGTGCATGATACTAGATATTATTTAGGTGATAGTATTTATAAAAAATGGTCTAGCCTAATAGAAATCATTTATAATCCTAAGGCCCTGAAAAAAAGTTATTCGTGAAGATGCAAGAAGCATGTAGGAAGGAAGTTGATCACATATTTGGAGTTCTCTAATCACAATTTAAAATTATGAAGGGGTTGACACGTTTTTGGAAAAAAATTCATATTGCATGATATTATGTTTGTATGCATTATAATACAAAGTATGATCATTGAGGATGAACGTAATATTGAAGCGACCATACAAAATTGGAGGGAAATGCCAACTCTTAAAATTAATATAAACAAAGATGATATAATTAGATTTTAAGAATTCGTTGCCCAACATAAGCACATTAAAGATAAAGAAGTTCATTATAAACTTTATATGCACTAGTTGAATATTTGTGGGAATGATATGATAATTTAGAAGAGTAGAGGGTAAATGTGTAATAAAAATATTATATTTATGTATGTTATTAATTTATTACTACAATAATATTAATTATATATGTTAAATAATAGTAATTTATTAAAAACTATATATTAATTAATTAAGAATAATGATTTTATTTTAATTTTATAAATAAAATAAATAAATAAAAATTGTTGTATAAATATAAATTAATTTATTTAATAACTAAATTATTTTGAAATATTCTTTTAAGATACTTTATCACCAAATTTGGTGTAGGGTGATTGGAGTGTAAAAAAGTTTGGTGTAAAAAGATTCTTAGAATATTCTTTTTTATACCAAATTTATTGTCAAATTTTAGTGTAATGCGATCTCTAATCATTACACTAAAATTTATCCTTTGATGATGAGGATGATATATGAGAAATACTAGTATTAGTACTAATGGTTGTAGATAAATATGATGAAGGGTTCAATGATGAATTTGCTAATGATTTATTGCCTTATATAGTAAATAATTCATTTTATGTTTTATCTCATTTATCTCTATACAAAATCTAACTTTATCTCTTCACAATCGTTGTTTCAGATTGCATTCATCTTAATTGTTCATTTGGATTTTTTATCTTTTCCATATAATATTCAAGACAAGATAAAGAATCTCTGTAAATATCTAACTCTATCTTTTCACAATTGTTGGATTAGACTGCGTTCATCTCAACTGTTCATTGGTATTCTTATCTTTTCTACCTAAATTCAAGATAAGATAAGAAATCCTGCAAGACACTTAATATCTAAGGCAAGTTAAGAAATCCTACAAAAAGTCTAACTTTATCTTAACATAATTGTTAGATAGTTGATTTGTTATTTTTATTTCTTTCACATAATATCTCTATAAATAGTTTAATTGTTTTACCAAATTGAACCATCATTTCACATAACACTCTTTAAAACCTATCAAAACAACGACAAATTCAAATTTAGATAAAAAGCCTTTGAATATATCTTGAAGTGCATCAAATTCTGTTGAAGAAAATCGGTTCTTATGACATATATATCTTAATGTTTTACAAGTCCCAATTAATGATAGAAAACAATTTTGGTCTCTTATCACAGCTGAATATCATTAAATGTTACAAAACTGTATCACCATTGTTCGACTTTGGAGATCTCTATAAGCTTGATAGCAAGTTATAATGACAATAGTTAGAAAATTAAAAGGATTTGTTCAACAAATTGAAAACTTGAATCTAAGTGGTGCTTCTAAACAAGATATTGTAAGTGCATATATTTATTTTTACCTTGTATGAATTTAGGTATGTTTGATTTATACCCTAAAATCTAACTTAAGTGGTGCTTCTAAATAAGATATTGTAAGTACATTTATTTATTTTTACCTTGTATGAACTTAGGTGTGTTTGATTTATATCATAAAATCTAACTTAAGTTATAAAGTTGTATTACAGTTCGAGAAAACAAATGATTTACTCATTTAAGATCCAAAATTTCAAAAAGGTTTCAAATTTGATTATGTATGGTCAATCTTAAAAAATACAACAAATATGCTAATTCTAGTAAAAAGAAAGCTCTTAATCATTGAAAGGATCTAACTACAATGAAATGTCAATTTAAATCCCAAAAGTCAGATAAATTAATAGGATTATCATTATTTTGTATACAATTAAACAATGATTTAGAAGTTGAAGATGAATTTATTGAAAAATGATGCAACTGATACATCTTATTGGGAGAAAGAAATAAAAAATAAAAAGGAATAAAATGAGAAAATGAAAAAACATTTTATGCGTATGAATAAATAAATTAAAGAAATGTTTCATGAAAGTCAGTCTTTTTTTGAAGAGAATTTTGAACTTCAGTTCTTACGAGCTCAAAATGAGGCAAACAAATTAGAGTTACGAAAAAAGATAGGAAAAGAATAGAATTTTATGCAAAGATCTAGATTTCATCAAAGATTTAGTGATGCGTGAGGCTTTCAGAAATGAACAAATTAAAATTTACGCAAAAAGAGCTTAAGAGGGGGATTCTTAAGAAGGAGCTGAATTATCTAATGATTTTAGCTAATATTTTGATTTTGGAGGAGATGTGGATGACTTTCTAAACCATTAATTATTTATGTTAAATTAATATTCTTAAGTGTTTAAAATTTTCTTTTAATTTAGTTGTAATTTTAATTTGATTGTAATCTTAAGTTTAGTTGTAGTTGTAATTATATTAATCTAATTGTAACTGAAGCATTTTCGTTGGGTTTTAAGTTTTTTAAAAATTAATGTTGTGGTTTATTTTACTTTTAATTTCATGCACATTTTATTTTAAATTTACTTTTTATTCTTAAAATATTTTATTAATGAATTTATAACACTTATAAATAATAATTATAAATAAAATTATCATTATATCAAATATTGGTGTCATTTTAAATGTCTCAATGAGATCTTTATAATGATATATTTTGTGTAAAGTAATATATATTTTAAATTTAATTACTTAACAAATTATAATAAATAGATCAAAATGTGAGAATGACATAAAAGAAATATGTGAAAAAAAGGTTAAAGATGTTATTTTACAACTTTTGGTGAATTTGGTGTATTAATATTCATTATACCAAAATAGTGGTATTGGGAATCCAACTTTAGTGCGTTGATTGGAGTGGATTCAACACACCAAAACACCAAATAGTGTGTTGGTTGGAGATGGTCTTAAAGTCTGCAGTTTATAAGAAAAGAATTCAAAGAAACTGCAGATTTCAAATTTTTATGTTTCAAGGATCAGGTTAGTTATATAAAATGCCAAAGTTGATGGCTAAGAAAGAATTAAAGAAATTTTGTGTTGTTGCAGTTTTCTCTCGAGCTACAGAACAAAAACCTATGATCAGACAGGTTAGCTACATTTGCAATCTTGCAATTGTTCTAGTATTATTTAAATTTATTTTTCACTTTATTACATCTACGAGGACCCATTTTCCACTAAAATATTAATTATGAAGGTAAAACTTTTAAAGGATGTGAAGATAGGAAAACTTGCCACAAAAACTCACTCATTTGGAGTTACTTTTGTTGAGTTTTCGGAGCACCGACATGCTCTTGTCGCCTTGAGTGTTCTAAATAAGAATCTTGATGATGTATTTTGTTTGTCGTTCAATCATAAGCCTAATAAGTGGATTTATTTTATAACTTAAATGCAACCTTTAACTATGGGTAGAAACTTTTGGTTTAGAACATCAACCTGTTGTGGAATTTGCTCTTGATAATGTCTAAACACTGGTGTGCTTCGTTCACTTGGGAGAATGATAATAAGAATTATAATGAATATAGTGAAGAAAGGAAATATATATATGATTTCCATTTCTCACTATATTGGGGGGTATGGAGTATTACCTTAAAAATAGATAGAAAATATTGTTCATAATATATTACCAACCATCTTTTTTCATTCCTTATCTATTCCTTTCTTTATATACCAACTAACCAAGCACCTCCTGAAGTTACAAAAAGTAAAACAATGAAGACCACAGGGGGAAACCCATGATTTATTGAGTAAAGAAAATGATTCTTTATAGAGGCCATACACATTTCCTACGAAACATGAGAAGTATATGAAAAGAAAGTGTAGAGTTGAGGATACATCAGGGAAGACCTATGAACCAAGTAAAAAGAGTTGCATGGAAAATGTGATTTCTTATGTAGATTTCTTTGAAAAATCTAAGAGGTAGAAAGAAATAAAAGAGCAGCTTGGAAGTGAGAACAAAACAATAACCAAAAGATAAATCAAAAGGCAAAATACTCGGGTGAATCGGAATGGCAAGGCTAAAATGTCAGGTTAAAATGACATCATAGTTGTGTTGAAAATTTTAATGGAATTATATATATAATATTATCAATTATATATTGTGGACTATTATAAGATTTACTCTAAGATAAAAGTGTTTTGTTAAGGTTTCAATTAATGAATTTAAATCATCTAATTAAATATATGTACTTAATTTATGATTAATAAACCAAAAATAAGCAGTGTATATATAAATAAGTGGTTATATTCTTAAGAGAACATTAGGGTTTCTTTTTTGATACCTCATTGTTAGAAAATGCAAATAATCTATACCTTTCTCTTGGAAGGTTAAAAGCTAAGAGGAGTCACGTGAACTCTACTATGCCTATTTCTATATGTTCAAGTATGCTTTTGCAATTAAATTTATTTTTGAAAATTTGAAACAATTAATTTGTGTTCATATTATAAAATTTATATAGATCTAATAAGATGTATCATACCTTGTATTATATTATATTATTGAGATTAAGTTTACTTTTATGTTTATAATTTTTTATCTTTAAGATTTATATCGTTTTAATTTCTGTAAGTACCGATCTAGAGTATGGTTTTGCAGATGATAAATAATTTGACGATGTACAGTAACCATAATGGCTATAGGATTTTGTTTAACATTTAAAAGGCAAGGTTGGCATAATATCGACAACATTACAGACCTTATAGAAGGAAAAGAAAAATTGTTAGAATTCTTGAAAAAAGATTTCTTAGAGTAAAGAAGTCATATAAATGTTATCTTTATAGAAAGCTTGGACATTATGCCAAAACATTATATAATATAGGCTTAATATTGGTTATAGGTATGCTAGATAAGAAAACAATTTATAATGGATACCAAATATCTTAAGGCTTGCCTCTTAAAATACTGTTTTTAGGTTATCCTTTAATATGACCTTAGTAGAATCATATAATTTGATATTTGTTGATACATAAGTTCAATCTTAAAAAGGTAAGTGTAGAACATACTAATATCTACCTGTAAGAGTGATACTACTAATGACTCAAGCTTTCAGGAGAGAAGGATGTTTAGAAGCTATGGAGGAATAACTAGTGTTATTTTTGGTTTTCCTTGTTGCCCTCAACTAAAGGTAACAGTTTGCTTATATAAACAGGGGAGGTTATAAACATAAAGAAAAGTAATTTCGTTTAGTAGAGCCATTGTCATATTATGTGGGTTGATATATATAAATACATGTAACAGTACAATAATTTAACTTAGTATAATAACTTTCTGATAGATAATTGATGGACACACATTATGGAACAATACACATAATAATCATATACGGTGAAGGCCTACTTTATTTTGATGGTGGATCCTACTTATTCTTCCATTGGATAGGCTCATCTAATGGAGACAGATTCTCTTCATCATCTATGGTGTGTCCATATCTTTTGAAGACATGCTCATAATCTTCTTCGTTGAACTCGTGTATACCTTTATTAAGATCTTGGGAATCTTGGAAGTATGAGGGAGGAGATTGAGGTGGTTCTTTAAAAGATAAACTGTAACATCCCGTCCTTATATTAAGGGTCAGGACCCGAAATTTCAGTACATATGAACTCAAAGAGAGATTAAGGAAATGCATTTTCTTGCTCATGCATAATGTTAG
>JAOQMP010000210.1:43759172-43770023 GCA_027563575.1 Erythroxylum pedicellare
GAAACAAAAATTAATATAATGTCCTAACAAAATTATATAAATAGCAAAATTAAATATGTCAAGTGTACCTTGTTGAATAGATGCACCATTTACAATAGCTGTAACAAAGAAGAAAAAATTATTACATCAAAAATTTGAAAGACAGTTAATTTATCATAATTACAGTTATATCCATACCATTCACATTATTATCTATTGTGGTGCCAATTTCATCTGATAATTCAGATTGTGAATCTTCTGACATAAGATCAGTAATGTTATCGGCTTCATTATTTGTATAATCTTCCAGTGGAACATTTAGATTTGGCAATCCAATTTCACATGTAATATTTGAAGCCTCAATTTTGTCATGAATTTTGCAATTGCAAGTTATAGCACTACATTTGCCCATACTTCTAATAACATGTCTTCCTGGCTTCATTGCTAATAGATTTGCATTTTGAGTTCTCTTGGAGATTAAATATGGTGAACTTGCAACAGATTGAATATGAGGAAGGTTATTTACTTCCAAAATTTCCCTTGATTTGAGTCGTTTGTTTGAGCAACCAACTTCCTCTAAACATAAAAGAAAGTATATGAAATTGAATAATTTACAACAAAGTATAGCATTTTTTATATACAATCTAACATTCACAAACTTGGAACAACTAATGAGTTAAAATCTTTGAAAAGATTCTTAGCACAGTTTGAAAGATCTGTAAATGGACGCCTCTACTTGAATCCAGAATTTGTTAAACTGCTATTGGCTGAACTAGATGTTTGGTTTCCATTTGCTTTAGAAATTGGTGTAACACCATTATGTTGTAAATGAGTTTGAACAGATGATATTCTCCTTTCCAAAAAGTATTGATTTGTAGGAATTGAAGAGGAAGATGGTAAACAACAGTTTCTGATAATATTTCCATGAAATCCTAACAAAAATAACACAATAGTTGCATGTGAGCAAAAATGGGCGTGCTTTAAGTAAAACAGAACTAATGCAAAGAGCACATCATATATAGATCTATTAAATTTGCATAAAGATTGTCATTATACCTTTTAAAACACCAGTAGCAGTTGTACTTTCTATTTGACTACCTGATGCATTTTCCTTCAATAGTGGAGTCTAATTTTCTTTAAGATGAAAAGAATTTCTGCCATTGGACTTCATAACTTCACTCTTCATACTATACTAGTTTCTCCTTGAAACCACAGGCAGAATTCTATGTTGATTACACATGATCCATTGTCTTCTGAGGCAGTTTCAGTTGTTAAACCAAAGCAAGAACATATATAACAACCTGATATCTTCCCAATAGATATACAAACTATATTTCTAACATCATCACTTAGAATGAATCTTCTACCAAATGAAATTCACTCTACCACAAGAGCACCTATTCCTTTGCTCTAAACCAGAACTTCTGATCTTTTTGTAAAGAGGGAACCTTTTATAAAGCATTATTATACTAATAGTCGTACAAGCAAGATGAAAAACTAAATAGAAAGTAATAGTCAAAATGGAGATAGAAATGAAATTCTGATTCAATTAATCTTTTGAAAAATGAAATTCATTCCCCTACCACAAAGAACACACTCTAACAACATCTCTTCTTTCCTTATAATCGAGAACTTTGATGTATTTGTAAAGAAAAAGCCTTTCTGTAAAGGATTATGATCCTTTATATAATAGGATATATAGGCCACAAATAAAAGGCGCCAAATTTTGATACTAAAAACCTTCTCTTATTTGAAACTATTGATATGACAAGGCAACTAAAAATATAACAAGTCCCCTTTTGCTGAAAATTTAATAAGCATGATTATATGAGTTAAAATTAAAACCTCGATTAAAAGGCTGACCAAAAAGAGATGATAGAAATAAGATAAAATATATCACAAGAAAATATATAATAGATAATTCATCATCTTCTTAAATCAGTAAACTTATTTGTAATCAACATAATTACACCTACAGTCGATAGATTATAGGGCAAAAGGGGACCTATATTACATTCCCCTATGCCGACAGTTTTGCACAAGAACTTGTGAAAGAAATTGTTGTAACCTATTGACCTCACATTTTTTGGGTAAAATACAAGTGAAAATTTTTAAAATTTTAAGCTTCATATATATGCATGCTTGGGCAAACTAATTTTTATGCTTTATATAATTGATGCATATAACTACAATTTTCAATTCAAAAATTTTCTTCTCATACTTAAAAGAATAAATATCCATACCTGACTATAATTGGAGCATTGCTGGAAAGAATGCACTTGTCCTGCAAGTAGAGTTACTCATACAATAACCAACACAAGATTTGCGCCCAACATGAAATCCCTTCATACTCGAAATCCCAGCAACATCCATACTTGAAATCCCTTCCTACAGCATGAAAATAACGTGCTCAGCAACAATAGCTATCTTCCTATTCTTGTATTTCCCTTTCTAACTCAATCGAAAGTTGCAGAGTGAGAAAGTCATAAATAGTTAAGAATAGTTGGGTGAGATAGAATAGAACCAACTTGTGAGAGGGATGAACAACCATGCATAGGGTTATGGGTGGTCATGGTTAAGTGTATCTAAAGATAAATGATATCATTTTATCTGCTTTTGAGAAGCATTAAATGCTTTCTTATTTTAACCGAAACATTATCTAAAAGCGTTAAATGAATGAAAAGGTTTTTTAGAAGTATTAAATGCTTTCTTTTTTCAACCAAAACATTACGTAAAAGCATTAAATGAATGAAAAGGCTTGATATTTTTAAGCAGGAATTGAATTGATTGGGATTGAGTTTTAAGTAGATTCAAGCAGATGTTCTGGCAGTTAACTTGTTGATTACGGAGTTGTAGAATAACTCTTCCTACTTTTCCCAATGCAGCCTGCTGCTTGATACAGAGATTGCTTCCATGTTGATGTTGTGTTTTGATTCTTTGATTTCCAAGGTGATGTTAACATAAGCATATATAACGAAAAGGGTTTAATCTAAGTTTACTTGCCTATCACTTTACGTCGATCACCGGGGACGTTAGCCGTTGGCCCCATAAATTCTCCATAATTACTTGTTATTCAAACATTGATGTTGTGATTAACGGTACTATGCATTTAAGGACAACCAAATTGCTTTGGGCTTACTTTTCATAGTATGAACGTTACGAAATCTAAGAGATAAATCTATCTTCTATTAATAATTGTCATGTGAAAATTACTATAGTAATTAAGTAATTATATGTGATAGCTCAACCACGACAGTGATGTTTGATAAGAAAAAGCTGAAAAAAGAGACATAACAATGCGAAAAGCACCTCTGTTTTCGGTTTTTCCTTTGTAGTTGTAATGTTGTTGTGCGAATTCCACAACTTCACCGGTCTTTCTCTATATTGTCCCTTTCTTATTTAGTCGTCATTTGATGAATCGAGAAAGCCCAACTTCAGAGCCATATCTCACACCATGCCTAAAGTTTGGACTCGTCCCTAAGTATAACTTTTTAATTGCGGAGTCTAGCATGGGTATTTAGTATTATGGTTGGTGGGTCACAATGGGTGTCCATCTTTTTCTACAAGCACTTGTCGCCATACATGGACCAAGGTCGTAATTTTACTAGTGAAATAACAGAATCCTATGTAGTAATGTCACGTCGTTGCTCAAGCCTCACGCAAACTTCTTTGGCTCCCTATTGGTTATGGTGCCCATAAATTAACCACCATATTAATGCTGTCAATACCTACTGAAACATGAACTTGTCTATTTCTAAATTTTATTTAGGGTTTTTTTTTTTTTAATGAAAGTTTGGACACGATACGATGTGTTGACATGTTTTTGAGCAGTAATAGTTTGGGGGCATGAGGATTGCATCATTATATACACGCCAATAGTCTATACATGTATAAGCATGAATTTGCAAACACATATCTTGTGTGATTTGATAAGAAAAGTATATCTTTACATGACCTTAACTTCACGTTATGTAGGCTGGTCTGAATATAAAATAATTATATCAAGAAAATTCAATCTCATTTAAGTAAATTAACTATTCTGTTCTATGGTTATCTCTCTAAAGCACAGCTAACGCCCCAATAACATCGTTCTTACAATTACTGTGCTGTACTTATAATCAAAGCTTTAATTCTAAAATAATGCCTGGATAATGTCAAAGACTATGTAAATGGATACTTTTTTTCTTTCAACATACTGTTATGAACAAACGTTAGTATTATGTTTTGTTCAGTCAGCAACTTTTTATCAAAACTCCTGAACTGAACATTGTGTTATGCATAGAATCCGTAACTTTACCATCTCACAACTCTTTTTCTTTGCTCATTCTAAGTTTATTTACCTGCAACTGCAAATAGCCACATAGGCCAATTGTGAACGCTTCATGACAAGTAAACCTTTGTCTTACCTTCATGAGCGATCCACTATATAGCTACCTTTGATTATCTCGTTCTTCCCACATGTTTTATCTTTTCTTTTCCTCACTTCCCTTAAACATCTTTTACTTTGTCACTCTCTCTCTCTCTCTCTCTCTGAACAAAAGAAAAAATGGAAGCTAGCTCAGTTACCATGTGGCTTGCTCTCTATACAGTGTTACTATGTTTAGGTCTCCAGTTGACAAAGTGTGATGTTACCTATGACAGGAAAGCTCTGATTATTAATGGGCAGAGAAGAATTCTCTTCTCTGGCTCCATTCATTATCCCAGAAGCACTCCTGAGGTTAACTCTTTCTCCTTTTGTTTTCATGAAATATTATCAGCAATTTAAGGTTTTAGTGCATTTAGTAACATTTCATTATTTATTAATTACCACCATTTTCATATTCAAAAAACAAAAACAAAAGGTTTTAGTGCATTTATGGCCATGCGACCATCTTTATGCTATGTAGCTACAAAATGCAGATGTGGGAAGGACTTATACAGAAAGCTAAAGATGGCGGTTTGGATGCCATTGACACTTACGTTTTTTGGAACCTCCACGAACCTTCTCCAGGACATGTAACTTGCTTTATCTATTTGCTTTCTTCACTGTTTACCTTGTTTAATCCTGTCGTGTTTCACTGTTTTCTTCACGACTAATTTAGTTTTCTGTTCGTGAATGATCGTCTAGTATAATTTTGAGGGGAGAAATGATTTGGTTCGGTTCATTAAGCTGGCTCACAGAGCTGGACTTTATGTGCACCTTCGCATTGGCCCTTATATATGTGGAGAGTGGAACTTTGGGTAATGAAGCAAACTCATTGTTGAGATTTTCAGTAGTTTTACATTTGTGCTCTTCAAATTATCTTTTCCTTAACCATGTTTTATTTTTCTTCATTTGTTAGAGGGTTTCCAGTTTGGTTGAAGTATGTTCCTGGCATAAGCTTCAGGACAGATAATGAACCTTTCAAGGTCTCTCACTGCTTCCCTCTTCCTATGTGTGTCTGTGTGTTTGGAGGGTGTATTTCACAATGCTGAATTAAGAAAAGACTAGAAATTGGTTAAGTAATTATATCTGCAATGAGTATTATCTCTTTGAATTTCTTTAACAATAAGCAACTTGACCTCTTGTTTATGTGGATTTGTTCATAGTATCTTACAGTCTCGATATTTATTGCAGCTTGCTATGGAAAAGTTCACTAATCGAATAGTCCAAATGATGAAGAATGAAAATATGTTTGCATCTCAAGGGGGGCCTATCATCCTCTCCCAGGTGTGCTTTCTGGTTCCCATGAATTTATTCTGCTCATTGATTTCACTCAGATTTATGACTTCACAAAAGTGCTTCAGAATTACAAAACTCAATGGCCTTCATTGCTTGCTAAACTTCTGTTGGATGCACTATGTTTGTTTTCATGATTTGTTTCCGTTCCATTGTGCAGATTGAGAATGAGTATGAGCCTGAAAGCAAGGCATTTGGTGCTGCAGGTCGTGCATATATAACGTGGGCTGCTAATATGGCTGAATCAATGAAGACTGGAGTTCCATGGGTTATGTGCAAGGAATCTGATGCACCAGACCCTGTGGTAAATAAACTAACACTTCTTTTCTTTAGGTTATTTACATCTGATACATATTCTTTTCCTCTCTCTTAATATTTTCCTTCTCTTGCCCTTACTCTTTTATCTTTTTGCCTTGGGAACATCGGAAAGATGTTTAGGTGCAGCCATAGAAATTAAGCAGTTAGTACCCATCAAACTACTTTTATCATTGAGTGGAAAAGAATGAACTATAAGATTTTATAATTAGATTAAGCCTAACTTCAGTTTGACTACAAGGAAATGAATATCTGAATCATGCCTGTGTTTCATTTGATAGATCAACACTTGCAATGGTTTTTACTGTGACTACTTCTCCCCAAATAAACCCCACAAACCTACAATATGGACTGAAGCTTGGAGTGGCTGGTGAGATTGCATCTCCTATCACTTAGTCTCCAGTTTCCCTAGGAATTTAGTTGACTTGCAACTTCTTTCTATAGGTTCACAGACTTTGGAAGTCCAATTTACCAACGCCCCGTTGAGGATTTAGCATTTGCAGTTGCTCGGTTCATCAAGAAGGGAGGCTCTTTTGTCAACTATTACATGGTAAGTTTACAAAACTGCTTAAAATTTGGTTCAGCTCTTAATTCATTGTAGTAAATTTGTACCCAATACTCATTTTAGGTACCACAAGAAGGAAATGTTAACTGTTTCACTAGTTACTTTTGTCTCTAATTATCAAAGATAAGAAAGGCAATCACAACTTGCTTTATTCTGTCCTTGAATTTGAAGGAAACACGAGTATCTGAGCTTTACACCAGACAGAAGTTTAGGTCCTCGCGGGAACTCTACAACCTAACACTTAGTTTCTGCAGGACTTATTCCAGTAATATCACTTATTCATTGAGGGCTTCCGTTTCAGTTTCCTGGGGAAAAAAAAAAAAAAACAGAAGAAAGAGGTTACTATAAACTAATTGCATGGATGGGGTTTGTCCTTGTGGACATCACTTGTGGAATGGGGCAGTCATTTGCAAAGAGAGTTCAAGTACACAAACCAATCTGATTCCTTTATTGTTCTTTATAGTATCATGGAGGAACCAACTTTGGAAGAACATCTGGAGGCCCTTTCATTACTACCAGCTACGACTATGATTCCCCCATTGATGAATATGGTGACTAGTCTAAGTAAAATTTCAAAGTTAAACTAGTGTCTTTATTGGATTTCTAACTAATAACGGTTTGGTCCTCCTTTGATAGGTCTGATTAGGCAACCCAAGTATGGTCATTTGAAGGATCTTCATAATGCTATTAAGTTATGTGAAAAAGCACTTCTCAATGCTGATCCTATTGTCACGCCTTTGGGAAATTACGAGCAGGTATAATTTCTAATCCCAATGAAGGCCAGAGGGACTTATTGAGTATTGTTGCAGAATCACAACTTAAAAGCACCTTTATAATGAAATAATTTTAGATAATAGACAGTTCCATTGAGGCCAATGATAATTTCATTACTAGCTGTCTGAAGATATCTATCTTTCGTAAAGGGGTCTTTACATTCAAACAAATAGTTAGAAGGACTTGAACTTAATTTGTGTTTTCCAGGCGCATGTATTTTCTTCAGATTCAGGTGACTGTGCAGCTTTTCTATCTAATTACAATCATGGATCAACGACAAGGGTGAGATTCAACGATATTCTCTATAGTCTGCCTCCTTGGTCCATCAGTATCCTTCCTGATTGCAAAAATGTTGTTTTC
The DNA here is from genome assembly GCA_027563575.1 of Erythroxylum pedicellare. Classification (NCBI taxonomy): domain Eukaryota; kingdom Viridiplantae; phylum Streptophyta; class Magnoliopsida; order Malpighiales; family Erythroxylaceae; genus Erythroxylum; species Erythroxylum pedicellare. Next base: position 43,766,864 of record JAOQMP010000210.1, read on the forward strand.
AATACCGCCCAAGTAAGTGATTTGAAATAAAAGCAAATATTTGACAATCTCCAATATAACAAATAAGAAACATAAAATGTGTCAATCTCACAATTTTTGCAGGTAAAACAGAAGACTTCTCAAGTGCAAATGCTGCCCACTGATAACCAAATTCTTTCGTGGGAGACCTTTAATGAAGACATATTATCAGCTGATGATGACCACATGATGACTAATGCTGGTCTCTTGGAGCAGTTGAATATCACCAGAGATACAAGTGACTATTTATGGTACACAACCAGGTGAGTTCCAGTCAATTTGCTCCACCTTAAGTTCTATTTGTTGATCATAATGAATAGATAAATTATATGTACTGTCATCTACCATTGTACGGTGATCCCAGCATCGAGATAAGTCCGTCAGAATCATTTCTATATGGAGATAAACTTCCCACTCTCTCAGTCCAATCAGCTGGCCATGCAATGCATGTCTTCATAAATGAACAGCTTTCAGGTACATCTTTCAACTCCAACATACACCAGGTACAGGTAGTTTAGGGGAAGTGCAAACGCAAAGAACAAAGAACAAATTAAAGGAAGAAAGAACAACAAAGGATATGTAGAGTAAACCGTGTCTCATTTTGATAAGAATGTGTGGTTTTGTGCTCCTATAATGCAGGATCCGCTTATGGCACTCGAACAAACAGGAAATTCACTTTTACAGGAAATGTGAAGCTGCATGCTGGAAGAAATAGAATCTCACTACTCAGTGTAGCTGTTGGATTGCCTGTAATTTCTCCATTCCCTACCAAGTTCATACATGTATTCTGATCTTTGAACTAATTTAGCCAGTTTGTACATTGAAAGAATTATCAAATAACTGGATAGAACCTTCTTGTCCTATTGTAAGAGACTGAAATTTGGTTTTCCCGCTTTCTTTTTTTCCCTATTATCTGCCAATCTTCTTGTCCATCTCTAATTTCACGCTGTCAACGTTTGAAGAACAATGGTCCCCATTTTGAGGCATGGAACACTGGAATACTTGGACCAATCGTTCTCCATGGTCTAGACCAAGGGGGCATGGACTTAACTTGGCAGAAATGGTCCTACAAGGTACAAATACGTCGGTCTCTTTGATATCTTCATTCCCAGTTGTGATTCTTCTTCTTTCTTAGTCTTTGTCACTAGTAAATTTTCTTTATTCCATGATTTCCAATGCATACTCTCTTCTTTGTATAGGTTGGTCTTAAGGGAGAAAAAATGAATCTGGGATCTACCGACTCACTATCGTCAGTTGCTTGGATTCAGGAGTCCGTTGTAGGCGACAAACAGCAACCTTTGACCTGGTTCAGGGTAAGCCAAAGAAAACATGTCCATAGTGCTCCACAGAATATCCAAGATTGGATAATCCTCTGTTCTGATTGAACTTGCAGGGATATTTCGATGCACCGAAAGGAGATGACCCCTTGGCTTTGAGCATGAGTGGCATGGTGAAGGGTCAAATATGGATCAATGGGCAGGGTATTGGAAGATATTGGACCGTCCCTGCCAGTGGAAGTTGCACTGCTAGTGGTTGCAGTTATGCAGGCACATACAGGCCGCATAAATGCGAACTTGGTTGTGGCAGCCCAACTCAAAAGTGGTAAAAACTTTACCATAATCAACAACCTATGAGTCTAAATTTGAACATAATACGTGGGCAAATTCTAACTTGGTTTTGACATTTGGACATTTGCAGGTACCATGTACCAAGGTCATGGTTGAAACCAACTCAAAACTTACTGGTAGTGTTTGAAGAAATTGGAGGTGATGCATCAAAGATTTCCATTGTAAAACGATTGGTGACGAATAGATAAAATATATGTTCTTTTCCAGTAGTACCACATGAAAAAGACATTGCCTAAAGCACAGCGATATTGCTCTCTCTCATCATTGGTAATGGAAAAGTAAGAATTTCTTCCTAGTGTACCGAAGTCTTATCTTTTAAAACTAAAGCATTGCCAAAGAAGTGGCTTCAGATCGTCTGTGCCACTTACGCTGTACCTACTCTGTGCCAGATTTAAAACGTCGACGTTTTAATTAAAACCAACGTCTCTTGACTTCACGCTTGCCTAAGCCAAGCCAAAATCCCCATCTTTTGATTTTGCTTCCCGCTTTACTTCTTGGATCTTGCTCTCAACTCTTTCCATCCTTTTGCCCCTCTTCTTCACATCCCTTTTGCCCTGTTATCCAACACTTCTTTTACCAACAAAACACACATACAAAGACACTCTTTCTGTCCATCAACTACTCATGTACGGTTTGCAACTATATGCCAACAAGAGCAAGATCTCTTAAAGCCTCGATAGCGAGTTCATAATGTCTTTGTGATCCAAGTTGTTTGAATGGTGGCATTGTGATTTAGCAATTTAGGTTACTCTCTCTCCCTACTATGGGATTTTAAGGCTTGATTTGCACTTTAAGCAAACAGGAGCTTTGAATACTTTTGAGGATTTGGGGATCTGGGTTTTGGTTGATTGGAGATGGGTCGCTAGGAGGAAAGAGTTGTTGCCGTAATCATGGTCGGTGGACCCACCAAAGGTATGGACTTTGTTCAAAATAACGACTCTAAACATTGCGCTACAGTTTGATTTCTGTCTGAAATTTCTCATTTTTTGATCCCCACCTCCTAATTTTCTATGTTCGTTTTCCCTTGGAACTGAAGAGTTAACATTCAAATGACCGGATTCTCTCACCATCAACCACTGATATTTGTCATGCAAATTGATTGTTTAAACGTTCAATCTTAATGCATATATTGGGATCATGGATTCTTGACTTTCCAACCTGTTTATGCAATTGTTAAATTTTATCTGTTCTATAAGTTCGACATGTATATACTTCTATTCCAATTTTATCTGTTCAATTGTCAACAAGTTTCTTGACTATATTAACTTGGTTATTCAAATATAAGGGTGTTAATTTCTTCTTAACCATGATATGAAACAGGTACTGCATCCTATTGCTGGTTCAATTAATATAAATAAGAAAATTTGGGATGTGTATTGTTTATTATCTTGTTGCAGTCTCATATCTTCTTACTGAATTGCGATGTGTGTTGCAGTTTTCCTCTGTTTCTTCGATAGTCACATTCTCCTTACTCGCATTGTAGGTTGTTTTTGTTCTTTTGTGCTATCGGTTAA
>JAOQMP010000210.1:43770123-43780728 GCA_027563575.1 Erythroxylum pedicellare
CTGGGGATGGTCTAGATCAGTACATATCTCCCTATTATAGAGTCATCTGAACCTTATTGGTGGTTTTGTGAGTCACAGATCAATTTTAATGTTGTTTTTTTAAAATCAATAAAACCTCATGAATTTGTCATGTAATTTAAATTCGACCTCTTAAAGACTTTCTACTTGATTGTAGGAGATGGCAATGCTAAATTGTTAGGTAGGGGAAGTTTGGACTATCCTTTTGAGTCATCATGGTGTTGTATTTATGAGAAACTATAAGTTTAACCAAGTAGTTGCCATTGCTCCATCACCAGTTCATGATCTATTTTCTATTGAATCAGAAGGCCCAAACTCATTGACAAGCGAATACTCTTCTTGTCTATCCCTTTCCTAGGAAGAAAATATTTCGGTTCCTGTAGAAATATGCCGTCATCCACTGTTCAGCCTCAAAAGTATCATTTCAAATCAGGACCAGATAGCCCAGTTTCTCCTGTATCATATATTCAACATTCTAAGAGCACATTTCAGCGGTCTTCTGTGTTCTGCACTAGTTTGTACTTGTCATCTTCTTCAAACTTTGAAACTAGTCGGCAGCTTGGAAATTTACCTTATCTTCCACATCCTTCACATGGCCATTCTGCTTCTGTTGTTGATTCAACAAGCTCTCAGCTACTGTTCAGTGGTGATGTTAGCAACTTATATATTGAAGAGCAATCTGATGCTGTCATGAAGGATTTTCTTAATTTGACTGGAGACCTCTCTGATGGAAGCTTTGATGGGATGCATTGCCAAAATGACCAAATAGCATTTACAGGGCAACTGGATCCGCAGTTTTTGCTTGACGAACTTGGTTTAGCCATCACAGACAATGGAGAAAATCCCAGGCTTGATATAAGTAATTCTAGCTGGCATATACCGTATGCTGTTAAGATTTTCTATGAAACATTTGTAAGGTTTAATGATGACATTTAAAAGTTGCTAGGATGTGAACAAATGTCTCTTTTTTTTTAATTTAGTTCCTGTCGAACTTAGAAGTAGGTTGGTGCAAGTTCACGTGAAGATCACTGGAGACTTGTTTTTAAGTTCTTCCCAATCTAGTTAGGATTATGTGATGGTTTTGGGTGAGCAAAGTGTGAATGAACCTGAGGCTTCTATTTCATGTTTGGTGAAGTATGGCGTTATATGTACCACAGGTTGTGATATTGCTATAAAATGTTCCTTTTGAGAAAGAAATTTATCAGGTTAAATGTTCCCATCGTATGCATCTCCTTTCACCATCAGTTTATATTCCAATCATTCTCCTTGTTCTAGTAAGTAGTAAGTTTTAACCCATGAAAGTTCATACTTTTTGGTGACTTTTGCATGGTCTGGTGACTTTTGCTATAAAATATTCAAGCCTGTAATGCTTGAATTAAGTTTATCAACAACTCGAGACATTTTCAATGCAGATTTTAATATCATAAGCGGTTACATCTCTTACAAGTATGGATCCGGAAGGAAACATGATCAACTGAAACATAATCAACCTTGAAAATAACTAGTTCAGGACAGAAATTCCATAACTATTTATTAACGCCAGTAACCAACAAAAAATTATCATTAAAATTTTATTTACATACTAACTATTGATTACATAACATCGTCATATTGACTTTTTGCTTCCAATTTTCATATACCATAAATCTTCATTCCTATTGCCTTCTAGAGTCTCGTTGGGAGTTTAGGGCTTGTGTGTCATTGCCTTCAGTCAGCTAGGCAAAATGTTGCATCACCAGTGTGCACTGTATTGTCATCGATTCTGCCAATGATCACACATCCAAGGGCCTTAGCCACGACAATATGCTGCAGCGAGCAACTGAGGCTATGTTAATGGGTAATCTCTTAAAGTTCTGCCCTGTAGTTGCTACTGTGACTTTAAGGCTTCAGGATGGACCATGTTGATCTAGAACACCATCGTTATAGAATTGTATGATAGGTAAAACTTAAAATCCATCAACAAATGCAAATGGCATACTCATCCATTTTTTTAAGCAATAGTCAAACAAATCTACTTAAAGTAATGAACAAAGAGACAGATAAGCGTCACTAGTCTGCCTAGATACACAATCTATGGTGAACATATCATACTTAAAATGAAAGAAGTTTGTCATATCATATAACATTGGTGAAGAAGATTAAAACTCTGATTGGTTATTTGAGTTAGGAAGAACAGGAAAATAACTTACTTTTATGAGCCCACTTGCTTGTCAAGTTCATATTTGACCTTACTGCCTTTACCAATTTCCACCACCTGCCATTCAGATTCAACATTAGATCTTCAAACTATTTAGAGCCTTAATTCACAAAGAATTCCAGTCTTCATGAATGTAAAGACCTGATAACGTAGCAGCTAAAGCTTCATATAGGTGATTAAATTAGTGCTCTTTAAATTAGTTTTGTTAAGAATAAATTGCACAAGTGGCTTACACACCAAATAAAGAGGTAATGTCTTGTTTCTGTTCAATCATGCAACAAGCATTACTCAAGAAAACCAAACCTACATAGTTGAAAACTGGAGCACCTGGTCCTAAACAAATTAAAAGATTGAATATGATCAATGGGAGGTGTAGAATTTAAACAACTTATCTTATTAAAACTCCACAGAATGAAGAATACATTTGAGTTATGTAGCAAAAGGAAAAGTTACCAATTTCCAAATCATGTCAAGGATGAGCAGCAACAGATCTCCTTCACATGGATGAAAGGATCCTCTCATTGAGGATGGGAGGATGTCCATATGGCCTCACAATACCTTCTCCACCATTACTAGCCATGTTGTCCTTCCGCTGTACCTAAACAAAAGACAGCTACAATTCACCTTCAACCAGAATGGGACAAATTCATCTGATGAGTATAACTTCATTAACCAAACAAAGCTGTTGATAAGGTTACATATACATGACATTTCTTATTTAGCATAAACATATTGTCCACAGATACATATCACTCAATCATAGTCAGCAATAAATACTAAGAGAACAGGGACACACAGACAGAACATTTCGTAAAAAAATGTTAACTTCAAATTTTGACTTAATAAGAGCAGATTTGAAAATTCATAACTCATAACATAATCAGGAAAACTATATTCTCCAAACTCACGCCAATAAGCAAGTCGATTTAGTAAAGAAAACTTGTAATCTCCAAACTTATCTATATTGTTATCCATCTAATATCTCCTGAATTGCCTATCTACAAGACTTGAATCTTAGCACTTATGGTCTTTACTATGAGTGTCGATGCCATGAGGGTAGTCCAGTCAATTCGAGCAATAACATGGTAACATCCACGATGATCACTTTGGTCGAGCAAATCCAACAATAGCCCAAAAAGCAACGTGGGATAAGGGCAACTAGAAAATTTCATTGAATTAATGAGAGGAGAAAAAATGGAATGAGATGATGAGAGATAGGCGTGTTTGATCAGTCTGAAACTACTTTTTACAAAGGCATAACATTTCCACAGAGGGAGCTGAAGACATGCGAGCTTCTTCATGACAAGAATGACGGTATCATATACCTAGCATGTAGCGTACAAGAAAATTTTGATACTTGGGGAGAGCTTAGAGACATCAACACAAATATGAAGATCACCATGGACAGGGCATGAGAACAGAGGAGCTTTTTAATATTTTTCTTGATCCTAGAGAAGTTAAAACTTTGGCTAACAAGATCTCATTACGGTTTGGTGTATTAACTTCATGTTATTCGAATCAATCCATGAACCTTATAATTCTGAAATGATTCAACTAATAGTCAATAGATTAGACAAGATTTTATTGTCATAATTCTTTTCAATTTATTAGTAATTAAGCATTAACCTTTCTGATTCAGTTCAATTAGCAAGAGATTTGTTAGATAAACAACTTAAATACTGTAAACAGATGGAAACTTCCCTGACAATTACAAAATCACTAGTAACTCTGTTGAAATCACATGAACATGCCTTAATGCACGAAGAAACACTTGCCCAGAGAAGATAAAATTTAAAAGAAATTTTAGCTTTTGAAGTCTAAGGAAAACATTAAAAGCCTACCATTCACTCGATAACCATCACACATTCTCCTGAAGCTACGAACTTCACAATCATTACCTTAGGCGTCAATAATCTAATTCAGCCACAAAACTAAACACCACATACCAATATCAGAAAGCTAGACATGGACTGAAATAGAAGTCGTATCACCACCAAAGCCTAAGCGTTTAAGAAATGTTTACCTACTCAATAAGTACCAGATCACCAACGCCGATAGGAGGGCTCATAGAAGAAGACGTGATGTATTGAATCTTAGAAAAAGTAGACCACAAAAGCGTCAGAACAAAAAGTTTCATAAACCCATCAAAGCCAACCCATCGGAGAAACCCCCAGCTCTGACACGACATCCATTGTACAGAAATGAAAGTCTTAAGGAACTGAAGCAGCACCAAAGGTCTCAGGCAACTCATTTACGGGTCTAAGTGGAGAAGGTAAGTCTTCAGGATACCAACTTTATAGATGAAAACCTTAGGGGCAGACTTAAAAGGAGGAGCTTTAGACTTGAAGCCTGTGTATTGAGGAGAAGGAATTGCCTCAAAGCACATGCTAGGGAGAGAGGGAAATAAAGTAGGAAGCAATCAAAAGAAAGGAGGGGACGTTGGCTTGGCTTAGGTGAATCTGAATCCGAGACGTCGACGTTAGTTTTAGTTAAAACGTCGACGTTTTAGTTTCGGCACAGAGTAGGTACATAATTGGTGGGACAGATGATTTGATGCCCAAAGAAGTAACCAAACTTTTTGCAACAAAAGCAATGCTACTAAACCTAGGTACTCCAAAAAAAATCTTAAAAGAAGATTGGAATTCTCTATTCCATATCTCCTGATTTGACATTTAATGCCCAAATGGTCAGAGTATGCCAAATGGTTCAAAGGAATGAATACTAAAATACATCATCCCACATGCAAATAGACAAACATATCATTGGCTTCAAACTAACACGAAAACTACCGTCCCTTCATTTCTCACTTCAGAACTACCCTCCCATTTTCAGCTATTTACAATCACTTAGCTTTCTAATCACACGCTTCATCAAAGCTCTCAGCAAGAAACTGCACTTTGTAAGCCCTTGCGAGCCAGATTTTAACAGCCGAATCTCGTGGAGGAGCGTGTGATGTACGTCATCTCCTTATATATATATATATATATATATATATATCGTGTCTTGACAAATACTTCCATGGGCAAATTGAAAGCACCAAAGCGCCCTCTAGACCCTTGCACTATTAAACACCTCGATAAGTGAATGAGATTAAACTTTGTTTGTTTCAACTTTCAAATTTTAACTTTAATTTTTAGTTTTTTATATTTTAAAGTTTAATAAAAAATTATTTAACAAAATTTTTAAAATTTTATTTAAAATTTAATTATTATTAACAATAAAAATATAAACATTAAAAATCAAAAAAGTTTTTGTTCACTTTATCCGATATTCATTCGAAGCAAACACTCTCTCCTTTCATTTCTTTCTTTTTGTTTGGTTTATCTCTTCACCTTCTTTTCATCTTTCAGCTGGTGACTATACGTTGATATTCTTATCCAATCCATCGAAGCCAAGCTATGTAGCGAAGATCGAGCCGATCCAATTGGATAATTAAGGAGCGAACACTAAGGTATTCATATCAGTGTTATTATTGGCCAAAGGAGTCAATCAACAACCTTCAATATTTTCACGACTTTAAGGAAGTGTTTTTATCTGCAAATTCTCTCTTACCTATATTAAGTTATGTTTGCTTTAATTTGTTTAGAGTAGCTAGACAAATTTGATTTTAAGAGTTTTGCTTTATTATTTTGAAGTTGACTTCTAATAAATCATACATATAACTTAGCAAGCATTAGAGTGAAGTTTAATCATTTTTGTATTGACAAAAGGGTCAAATTGGACCTTAATGTTTTCTCATTAGTTTTTTTTAGCTCAAATGTTTTAACTTTCTACAAACATTCAATTTATATTTAAAGATCAACTTAACATCTCCATCAATTTGGTATCAAAAAATCCTACTTGATATATCTTATTTTATTATTATGGGCTCCTACGTCGGATGTGCATCTTATATGATAAATGAAGCTTAAAAAGTTCGTAAAAATTGGCTGAAAACATCCTAGAGCTAGACAACAATGTTTGAAAAATCCTAAAAGTTGTTGTTTGGATAGTACAAACATCCAAAAGCTAACTCCTTCATTTGTTTTGTAAATCCCTCCATGCTTCTATGTTCCTCTGGCAATCCTCCATGCTTCTCTATCGCCTTAGCAATCCTCCTTAATTTTCTTCTCATTTGGTCTTCTCTATTCCTTTAACAATCTCAATTGTGTCATATTCCTCTAAAAATATCATTAATGTCTTCTTAGTTGTTCTTTTATGTTACTAAGTGAGGTGCGTATCCAATGTTAATCATGTCTTGTGTTAACTCAAAGCATATGCTATTGTTTTAATTGAATTTGGTTTATGTTTTGTCGTTAAAGGTGAAAGAGAATTGTGGCTCCCTTTGTCTATTATAAAGAATTTATAGGTGATATATGGTCCTGACATGTGTTTTACAAGTGTTTATGTTAGATTCTTTGTTGGTAGTTTGAATATAAAAGAATAATCTATATGTATTATTTATGTTTGTCAATAATTTAAATTAAAACATGAAATTTGGGGTTTGGTCATGTAGACTTTCTTTAATCTTCTTTGCAATATATGATGAGAAAAGTTAGAATGAAATTAAATAAGATACTCTTACATGATCTTGCTTGTTATTTGTAGGGTATTAAATAAGCAATTGTATGATATGACACAACATACTCTTACATATTCTTGCATGACATTAAACAAACAACTATATGAGCTCTTTTATAGGCTATTTTGATGTTATTTTATAGGAAATTTTATCAACTTAAAATATGTTAATGTAATTTGTAGCTAATATATGTTCTTAAACCCCTCAATCACTAATAGTCTTGTATATATGTTTTTGTGTGGTGTGTGTGTCGGTGTGGGTATGTGGGTGTGCGCGTGTGTGCATGTGCGTGCGTGTGTGTGTTCTTAAATATGTATATTGTTGTTTACTTTCCATTTTTAAGATTATAATGACTCGGTATGGAAGGTTTATATTATACTGAATATTTCAAGAAAAATCTTGATTATTAGGATGGATTGTCAGGTTATTTTGATGAAGTTGATCTTGACTTATTAGTTATAAACAAATTTGTGAGATGGGAAGGAACTTAGATACCTATAGGTTGCCATGGCTTATTTCAAAGTTCCAAGTTTTGGACTTATTGAATCTAATAAAATTTGCATTAAGTTAATTAATCTTTTGAAAATAATGTGGACAATTGATGTGTATATTACACATAAGCTTGACCTTCTAATTATGACTTAAAAATTTTAGAGCAATGATGTGGTTTTGTTCTCTGATAGGGATGTGCATAATGATGAAGTTAATATAGATACCATTAACAAAGAGAGTAGTAATGATGAGGATGTGGGTCCTAATGGGAATAAAGTTGAAGATGATAATAAAGTTGAAGTTGAAGATAAGTATTGAAGTTCAAGGAGCACAAATTACATTTAATGTGTCAATTCCAAATAGCCACTAACTAATGGGGATTGACTCTAATGAATATGGAAATTTTATTCATAGTGATAAGTACCCTAGTAGAGAGGAGCCTAGGAAGCCAATTAAAAGCCAATTCAATAACAATGGGCATTAAAATTAGGTGGGAAAAAATTGAGTATAAGTGGATTAAAGTAAAATGTATTGAAGGATGCAAGTGGGAATTGTATACAACCTATGATAGTAAAGATAAATATTTCAAAATAAAGACATGTGGGTCTAAACATATATACTTCATAACAAACAAGCTTAAAATGATGCAATTTTTTAATAGAAACAAAATTCTAAAAAAGCCTAACATAACCACTATTAAGATCATCAAAGAATGAAGGGAAAAGTTGAACATATTTATGAATTTAATTATGTGTTGGGCTATAAAGGATGAAGTTAAGGAATGAGAGAGCATTAGATTATGTTTATGAATATTACAAGTTGCAAGGTTATATCCAATACTTGAAACATATCAATTCTAGTTTAATAGTGGAAATGTAATTAATAAGGAAGTTTAAAATGATGCAATTTTTTAATAGAAACTTCTGGGACAAAATTCTAAAAAAGCCTAGCATAACCACTATTAAGATCACTAAAGAATGAAGGGAAAAGTTGAACATATTTATGAATTTAATTATGTGTTGGGCTATAAAGGATGAAGTTAAGGAATGAGAGAGCATTAGATTATGTTTATGAATATTACACGTTGCAAGGTTCTATCCAAGACTTGAAACATATCAATTCTAGTTTAATAGTGGAAATGTAATTATTAAGGAATTAAGAAGCCTCGTTGTTATGACTTAAGAGGTTATATATTTATTTTGCAACTATAAAAGAAGGATGGAGACACTTGAGGTCCATACTTAGGATGGATGGTTATTTTTTCAAGACTAAATTTTAAGGACAACTAATTAGTGCAATTGGAAGAGAAGGAGATAGAGACATGTATCTTATAGCATGGGTAGTTGTTAAAGCTGAAAATATTAATTCAGGAATTCCTTCATGCCACTCTTTTAAACTTATTTGGAGTTAGAACATGGGGATAAGGTCACAATAATATTTAATATGAAAAAGGTACATAAATGTAAACTTTTATTTATTTGAAATGTTATTGTTTTACATTTGACTTATTGTTTTACACTTTACATTTTACATTTGAGTCAAAATGTCTAATTATTGATGACAACATGAGTGAAACTTTCAACAAATATATCTTACTAGCAAGGGATATTATAGAAACCACGAAGATAATGATCATAAAGAGACATACTAAAGGATAACATATGCATTTGCATATAAATTCGATGTTGCACTTGCTATTATAAAAAATCTTGAAAAAATAAGGAGACAATGCAAAGGATGATTATGTGCAATGGAGATGAAGCAAATGAGATCAACAAAAGGAGGCCAAAAAAACATATTATGAGACTAGGAAAATACAATTATTGTAGTTGCAGACCATGGGACATATAGTTACCCAAATAAACAAGCTATTAGTGCTACCAGTTTCTCCAAACGAGAATTAGGGGCATTTGTCAATGACTACTATAAGAAGAGTACCTTTTAAGAGTGTATGATTCAATCTTGCAGTCTATTAGGAAAATGATCTTTTGGCTATTAGATGATTATAAGCAAATACCTACTAGTCAAGAGGGTAATCCTAGGAAGGCCAAAAGGTAAAAAGAGATAAGAATAATCCAAAGAAAGTACTAAACGCAAGCAAGGTGTGACAAAAGTGTCAAAAGCATAAATGTAAGAAATGTGATGCTTTTGAACGCAATAGTAGAAAGCGTAATATAACAAGACCTAATGAATAACTTGTCAAAGTAAATAACTACTATTTTTATCTTTTCTATCTAATTACTGATGTTAATGTTATGCATATTATTTATAGATTGAAATAATGTTAATAATAGGGATAGCAACAAAAGAAGTATCATAACTAAGAATATATTGTTTTCTCTTATAAAACAATCATTATATGAAATATGCTACTCATTTGACCTAACAATCATTATATGAAATATGCTACTCATTTGACCTAAATTTTATTCAGCATTCAAAGTAATATGTTAGTTATTGATGAACGTCAACCTAGTCAATAAAGCATCAAATTGAGTGTAATATGTACTTAGATAGTTGTATATATGCTCAATATTAAACCCATATGCATGTTGATTAATAGGTTAGTTCACAAGTTACTAGTTTTACAAATATGACTAAAAGGACATATAAACATATTTATCTAAGATATTTCAAATTGTTAATTAAACCAAGAGGTCTTAGGTTTAAGAGTAAATCTAGCATCACTTCAAGATAAGAATAACTAAGAGAAGAGCAGTAATTGGGACCAATGCCCAACAAGTTGACAAACCAGACAATTAGTATATTATATAATTGGTATATCGATGTGATCGGTGTATTATTGTATTATGTAAATCAATTTAATAAACAAGTTTGTTTTCTACTATTATAATTGATGTTTTCCTAAAATCTATGCATTATATTTGGTGTATTTTGAAACTATATTTTATAAACTAACTGAATGAGCAAGTTCATTTGTAAACTAGTTGAATTAACAAGTTTATTTAATAAACCAACTTAATGAAAAAGGTTTATTTGGTAAACCAACTAAATTAACAAGTTTAATTTGTAAACCATCCAAATAAATGCTCTCAATGATTAAGCAATTCTATAGAATTACTGTTAATAATAGATAACTTTTTATTCAATAATAAAAAAGCGTAAGCATACTATACTATTCACACTAAAATTTTACAACCACATTGAGGATGAACAATAAAATAAAAATTGAAGTAAATGCTACAATTTTGTTAAATAACATATACCTCAATTGTTTCTTGTTTCATAATTTTTAACTGCTCTTTATGTCCTTTGTTTTATGTATGCTTCTTCTTGTTTCAACCTTCTCCTTTAGTACGGACATATCTTTTCTTAA
>JAOQMP010000210.1:43789857-43804166 GCA_027563575.1 Erythroxylum pedicellare
TATTAGAGCTTAAGCCAATTTATAATAGATTTTTGGAAATTTTAGTAATTTAATTGAATTAAATTATATTATCAATTAAACTTTAATTGGAAGTACACAATTCTAATTAAATATCAATTATGTCCAAATAAGATCTAATATCTTATGTTGATCCTTATTTGTTAAATATCCCATATTTAATTATAAACTTTCTCAAACTTTACAATCAAGTGCAACTTGATTAAAATATATTTGAGTTCTTTAACCTGTTTTTTATGTATGACTCATTAAGTTCCCAAATATGTTGGTAATGGATACAAATTAAATCATATTTAGGATTAGATGAATTAAAATCCTTTAATTTATCTTTAATTCTCTAATTAAACAATTTATACTCATAAATCAAGATTATTGTCTAGCAACACGCCATGACCAACCAAATATTTAGGAATGTCAAAGTAATTTTGACTAACCTTTCCGTACATAATTTTTTCGTATAATTCAATTATTTCATCATACAACATTGCAATTGGACAACAAATATTAAATTAATTTTAATCTATTTAGATCCAATCATATTAGTTTTCTACCATTATATATTGATTAAATTAATGACATTTACAAACTATTTATAAAATATCATTCCTCCTTAGCCAAGGATTTCTTGAGTCAATACCAACCGAAAATAATAGAACATTCTCCCTAATTACCTTAGGGTAATAAATCTTATCTTGATCATTCAATGACTTCCATATGGTTTATGCTACATATAATAACTACCGACTAAGTTATCGTTGACTAGAATTGGGCATAAATGGTGTCAAAATAGGACAATCTCTATACAAAATAACTTTGAAGCTCTCAAGTTAAACAATCACTTATACAATCATCATAATGAGAATTTTCATAGATATACAAGAAATGTTCCAAATGGATTTCTTATATGAAGTCAGTTCAGAGAATTTCTTCTCTAACAAGCACCCATATTTTTGTTTAAGTATCTCCATACTTTAGTTTATAAGATCAACTTCTTCCTTCATAAGGAAAAGTATAATGTGTGCTAGTCTTTTTATATTATATTAATGCTCAGTCTTAATAGAATAATGAATAGGAATAATTTAGAGATAATACATAAATACAATATGAATCTCACAATTAAAATCTCATTATAATTTAATTTGCAATGTATAATTATCCCATGAACTTTATTATATACATCTAAATATGTACATGATACAAAATGCTTTTAAATTATTTTGTCATTGAACTACAACTAATTAATTGATTGTAGGGTATAAACCAACATAATCATCTTTCTTTGACAGAAAACAATCTTTAAAGGGACATTACTGTTGATCTTGGATGTTTAACCAAATTAATACACTTGAAACTTGCCAGGAATAAGTTGTTTGGTATGATTCCTATCCCTATCTACAACTTATCTTCCTTGTCACTTTTCAGTGTCTCTTTAAACTCATTATATAGACAAGTTCTCGATGATTTGGTTATTAAAACTTTTAATCCTTTCAGGGCTTTACTTTGTAGCCAACTAGTTCTCAAGACTAGTTACATCTTCACTAATCAATGCTTCAGGACTTGTAATCCTTCAGCTAACTGATAATTATTTTACTAGACCAATACCGTATTTAGGTAATCTACAATAACTACAGAAACTTAAACCTTATAAAAACAAGTTTGGTGTTAATAGTGGCAACAATCTAAGTTTTATTACTTCATTGTGTAATTGTACTAGCTTATAAGTACTGGAATTAGGTGAAAATTACCAACTTAAAGGAGTGCTGAAGTTAACTTTGGATATAAGTTATAAGGAAACATGGAATAAGTTACACAGAGACCCAAGTTTTCCTTGTTTGGATTCCAAAAATAAGGTCTTATTATTTTATTATCCATCCAAAACTTACACCTACAAATAAAAACCTAGTCATAAAAATGTGATCAAGCAAGGAAAGAGATGGGTAAATAGGAAAAAGATAGAGAAGATTAGGTTAGGTAAGGTTTTTTTCTATTATCTTTAATATTAATGAATTTAATTTTATTATAGTCGGACGTGAAATTTTACTTATCTAGCATCCCATATGTAATTTAACACAGCTAATGTGACTTGTTACGCTAGCTCTATTAACTCGAACCATTTTCGCAAAAAATTGAAAGTTTTGGTATTTTATTGCTATTTTTTAAAGCTCGTAATATAATTTATAAAATTGTGCAAAGTTTGAGAATTTTTGGGTAATTAACCCTTAGATAAATGTAGTAGCATATGACTAGTGTTCTAATATTAGATAAACTTCAAAGGACAAACTTTGTTCATTTTTCAAAATTGTAAGTTTGAGCTCAGTTTGTATTTCAATTATCAAATATGTATAACTATTGAGTAGGATTGACAATATTGGTATGCTATGCTTGAAATTAACGGGTTAGATCTAAGTTGACATGATTTTAGGTTGAACTCGAGTTTAAGGTTTAGCTCAAAACTCAACCTAAAAACTCAAAAGACCTAGCATTCTATTATAAAAACAATTTTAGGTTGAACTCAAGTTTAAAATTTAGCTTAAAACTCAACCTAAAAACTCAAAAAACCTAACCTTCTACTATCAAAACAATATCGTTTTGGTATAACTAAAAATGTTAGTTATACCAAAACGACGTATTCAACATTAGGAGTGACAATGTATCTAATTAGTCAGGACGACACCTATTACTAGCAATCCGATGAACTTAAATTATGTCATTTTGAAATAATTGACTAAAACAATGTCGGCTTAATTATTTACACTACAACGACATCTTGAATCAACTCCACCACTATAACCTATATTATAAAGTACCTAACAAACCATTAAATAGCCCAAACTAAGTCACGCAAGGCCATTTGAAAACACACAAACAAATGATTATTGTCAAAGATTGATTTAAAGGATTCCAACCTTCAAATGTTGACTCTGATGTCCTTGAAGAAAAAAACCGTGTCCAGGGTTAATTGGTCATAGCCTTAGCTAAACTTGGAAGGGGAAGGTGTACGATGTGTCAGAACTGCATTGAATCCATTTATATGCTATAGTAACTATTTGGTGTTCAAAACAGCTAATGTTTGACCCTTAAAGTCCTAATTGCAAAATCGTGTAAGTATTGGCAAACCTTGACCAATGTTTGACACTCAAGGTGACAAAATAAGGCAAAGACTTACGAATAGGCAAGGAAAAGTGGCATTGTCGATGAGTTGGCATGTGTTGGTGTACATTAGCGGAAATCTTTGACAAGATGCAAGATTCAGATATGAGACCAAAAGATAGCTTGAGATAGACTTTAGGTTGAAGATTAGCTGGATCACATGTGTACACAAACAAACAGACCATGACTAATGGACTTGACATAGGTAAGCATTATACTAGACTAGTGTACTATGAAAGGTTTTGGGCTCAAATGATTCATCATCAACAAATAGATATCAAAGAGAGATCTTGAATGATGTGGTGGATAAGATCACAGTAGATATACATTATCCCTAAAAGATAAAGACCATATGGTTGGATCATATGAAGATACATGAATGTACCATTCCTAATTAAATGCAATCTCTTATCTTATTGGTAGTGATATGGATAAATCCTATCAGATAAAGTCTCATTTGGATGAGGATGTCATCCAATTGGTTAATGTGATGTAATCTGATAAAAATTGAGATGATCTAGTTAGTTCAGTTCAATTAGGATTTTGAATTGTAAAGCCAAAAGTGTCGATAAATAGCTTATTTAAGCCTTGCTTCAAATAAGAGATAGAGAGGAAGGGTGTATATTGAGAGAACATTCTTTTATATACTGGGGAATAATAAAGTTTAGTTTTTATCGTAGCTTTTATATGTTTATTGTTACCTATGATTATTTAATACTTTCGTAGTAGTCTTACTTGAGTGTGAGAGTTAAACATTTTAAGGGTCGTAAAGTGTTCAGGAACAAAGTTTTATTGGTCAATAATCATGTGAGAAGCTTGAGTTTTGCTTAAATGGACCTAGGTGAGATTATCATGTAAAGGAATACACGCAACTTCGGTAAAAGTTTGATGTCTAGAAAAACCTGTGTAACAGCTAATTTTCTCTTGCTTTGATATATTAGTTTGAAAATGAAATTAATCCATAAATACTTGATTGATGAATCATCACTAACCAATTTCTACAAATATACGAAGAATTTGATTTGATTATTATGAAGTTGATTAGTTTTTTAACTTTAATTATTTAATTTATTTATTATAATGTATCTACAAATTCTACATTAACATATATTGTCTACTTTAGAATTAAAAAGAGATATATTTATAATATATTAAATTTTTATGTATTTAATTAATATAAAAATGAAACAAACGTTTTAGATTTAAATTATAACTTTCCTTTATATATATAGATATATGTATTTATGTATATATACTACATATAATAATAATGTGGTTATATGATAAAGATATCACGTGCCATTAAAAGGCCTTAATATTTTGATTTTTTCTAATATTTCTTTCATAAGAGTGAACAATTACTTATAGAATGTGAATTGATATGATTATGTAAATGTAAACAATTTAATTTATTGAGTTTTAATTATTTTGAATAGTTTGTCATTTAATTTACATCCATATCATAATTATTTCTGAAAATATGACTAATAACTATTAAATTATTTAAGAATTTAAGAATTATCTTCACTTGACTATATATATATATATTTCATTTAAATTTTTTTGTTACATTTATATGGAGAACATCTATTATGCTTATCGTGCAAAACACTATATTCCAGAATAGTATGATAACGTAACAATCAACATATGAACATCAAATCAAAATATAATTGATTTTAAGATGTTGCATTGAAAAGTGCTTCAAAGAGAGGCTGGAAGATTCAGCCGTCGTTAGTCGTTATGGTTTTATAAGGACAAAAAGAAGCTTATTTCATTTACATTAAAAAAAGAAAAGAAAAGAACTAAGATTATGACACGAGTATAATTGTTTTCAGTTTCACAAATGTTTTTCAGAATACGTTACACGGAAAAGTGCTTTAAAAGATATTTTATCAGGTTGTTTTGATCAACACTATATTTGTTGTAAGAACAAGAAGGCATTATCCATATATTTCATTTACATAATCAGAGGAATTAATAACGAATATAAACATATGCCAACAAAATTAGTTCTAAAAAAGCAAGTTCGGTATTACTTTCTAATTTTTATTACCAAAGACAAATATATTATCATTATCAGATTGTAAAAATACTTTCATATTGTACACCCAACAATTCAGTAATTAAATGATTGTAGATAAACTAATTATTACACATGCAACTATTGTTTGTAAAAGAGCAAAAGTACGACATAGTTAGTTGTATCATAAAGTTAATAATGCCAAAGAAGGTTTATCGAAAAATATAGCAGATGAACTTACAAAAATTCCTTGTAAAATACATCAATGATATTTGTATCTTCTTTTCAAAACTCAACGAAGAAGACGAACGTAGAGATTATTAAGAATCTGAATAACGAATGCAGATCTTTTTTCCACAGCTATTTTTGATATTTTGTCATATATGCATTGCATGACTTTATGAAATGAGTCGAGAAAGGTCAGGTGAGACGCGAATAACGCTTAACCAGGTTGACAAAAAATGCTGAACATAAAAAATGCGTTGACTTTCTCCTTGTCCCTGTGGAATGTATAAAAAGAATCTACCGCATAGAATTTGGTTTAACTTGCCTTTGCTCTCTTCCATACAATGACGATGCCGTAAAGATCTGATGAAGCCAATAAGTTCTCTCCATGGTTCCATGAGACGTCGACAACCGGGAATCTATGGCCCTGCATCCACAGATACTTGTCAAGTTGGGAGTCTTCATATAGGCAACGGATACTACCTCATATACAGAACCAACCTGCAGCTTGTTTACACATGTATGTTTTGGACGAGTTAAGTCATAGAAGTATACGTTAGAGTCCTCACTTCCAGCCACTGCATATTAAGTGAGCAAAGATAAAAACTTGGAATCACCATGCAAAAGTGAACTCTTTTAAGTTCTAATATTCCCATTGGTCGAGCAACTTTTTAAGTCAACACTTACAAACTATCTGAACCGAAAATTAGGTGGGTTGGTATGGTTTTGGTTAATCTAGGGTTCCCAGTAAGCACAGCAGAAAAAGTCATGAGGAAAGTGCGATGAGTGGAAAATCATACAGACCTATGTATTCTCCTTTTTCAAGGGAGAGAAGAGGGCAGAAAGAAGCTCTTATCTTGTGCACTCGTGGAGCCAATTTGAGAGAGCAACGAAGAGTGAGATAACCATTTATTTCCAACGCAATACTGCATGTAATCAAAGCATAGTTAAGCTAATTCAAGTAACTAATCGACTAAAAGTAGAAAATATACATTATGAAACACCTGAAGAAAGATAAGCTTCCATCTTGAGTACATGTCAGCAGCACAGGTCCTCGTGCCAGTAGAGAGAAACTTCGGTATTGCATGGTAGTTACTGGATATTTGTTCTTGCTGCCACTTCGATGGCGATGTGACCGGGATAAGGCACCTGTACGTGAGTCCATACTCACCGAGTAAACACAGCCCTGCATGCATCATTCCATGAGTATTTGTCACACGTGACTTTATCAAACGTAAAGATTATTTGGCACATATATAGGAGGCTCACTTGTGCATCACCACAGAAAATAAGGTGACCAGTGTGATCATGGTCCATGGACGTAACCTGGTCATCAAGGACCAATTTATGTATAATCCTTCCGGTGCTGAAGTTGAAGACCTGTTATCTCAACGAAGAAATGCAAACAATAAAATGGGGTGAACTGAATTGCTTGGTTCCGTTGAAGCTAGAATTGGAGTTTCCAAATCAGCATCATTTGAACAAATAAATTCTCTGATGGCTTAATACTGTTGTACACTTCCTAAAAGTTTTACTGCAGACCATCATCATCAAAGGTGATAGTGCACTACTGAACAATTTTACAAAATAATTTCAATCGAATATTGCAAGTTGCAAGTTGCAAGTTGCTCATTCCAACATGACTCAGAGTAACATATTAATGAAAGCATGTTGTACCGTGAGTTCTTTGTTAGCATTTCCAACTGAAAGAAAGTTGTTATTTACCTGCGTTGAAGGAGTTAAGAGAGATGCATAAATTTAGATCATTTGTCAAGAAAGATATGTAAGACAAAGGAAGTAAGTGACAAAATCCTCAGGGCAAAACAAGGTTTTGGCATCAAATAAAACAATAATTCAGAAAGCAATTTAATTGACAGGAAAAAAACCATGGAACAAGAAAAAGAAGATAAGACAATAAAATAACAAGAGAAGAAGAAAGGGAAATGAACTCCTGGTATAACACGGTAATAGTTTTGAAACATGTGTCCACTATAACTAGAAGGTGAATTGGAATGAAATTTGACAGTTGACAAGAAATACATGCTAAATTTAAAGAAGCAGAAGAATGAAACTGAACTGCCATACTTACAGGATGAAAACGAATACAGAATTGTAAGGAAACTCCATATATCACTCGAATGCAGATGCCTCTTGATAACTCCCATACCCTCACAGTCTTGTCCATGGATGACGATGCAATGTACTGATTGTTGGATGAAAAATCAAAATCTGGTAATAAATTATAGATCAGGAAGCTTCTAATAAAAACAGTAACGTACATTAAAAAAATCTCCCTTCATACCTAGCATAGTAGCATATCTTTTAGTAAGACAACTTTTATAAATCAATGGTATAACCACCAAAAACAGAACCAATATAAAATAATACTAGAAGACAAGACGTCATACAAAATATAATTATGTGGTTCTCATTTTTCACACTACCCACAATGTGAGATGCGCGAAAAGGAAAATTATACACAAGCCAAGTATGGACTACAGGAAAATTGTATAAAGCAAGGATTTCAGTGATCAATGCAAAATAGGGCCTTGGAGATTATGAATTTATATGATGCATGCAATAGAGTTAACAAACAAGATAAACAAGGCAGGACTTGTATGACATAATGATTTATTAAAATTTTTCGATGTATCAGAAACAATACCAGTTAATCAAACCTGTAACATCTTGTGTGTGCCCTTTCAACTGTTTGAGGATTGAAGGTGGCTCAGAGACAGTGCATACTGTCAAGGTTCCATCTGATACCCCAAATGCAAGTAGATCAGAGCTCATGTGCCCAAACTTCAAAACTGTAACTGTATATAAGCCCAATCAGATTGCAGGATCAAACAAATAAACATATTACCAACATTTCAAGAGACAGAAAAAGTTGTCTACATTACTAGTTATGGTTACCAGCTGCTTTGCATTGATCAAAGATGCAATGCATGCCTACAAATGAATATGCAGGTTCAACTCTTCGATCCCGTTGGTGATCACTATCACTGACACTTGAGCTGAAGCTTGTTCTATGAGTTGAAGGCAGTTGTAAATCCTACAAGCAAATATCACGATCAAATGGAAGAAAGATGACTAATAACTTCAGAAATATTTTATATTGTCATGAAACAACTTTCGATGATTGTAGACGTAAATCCATAATCAAAATTCTGGTTCCACAATAACACCTAAACATGATAATGGCAAGCACGAAAGAAGTGGTAATTTGAAATTTCAGGAAACCATCATCAAATCAGATAATTAACTCAATTCTTTTTCATAACAAGGGGAAGATGCAAAAAATGAGCCAGAATTTATCATGGCAACAAGTATACAGTAAGCATGTACATAAGATATGGACACCTTTTTGGTTAAGTACATACATGAGTTTATAGAGAAATGGAAAACAAAAGTCGTTAGTCTTTGTGAATATACTGGAACCTAGCATACAAAAGATCTGTAGAAGGTGAATATGGAACCTTGAAGATGGACGATTAAAGTACAAATTGGAAAAAATTTTCTCTCCCTATATGTTGCGTATTATAAATCATACTGATGTGCATATGCTGTCCTTGGTCCTTTTGAGGAGACCTATGCAAATTCAGATAAAAATAACTTGAATAGCTGGACAGCAAATGCATAAAATGCACATTGGCCATAGTAAAATCAACTTTTATCTTCAAAACATGTTACAATGTTTGAACTGCTGGATCTGTTACGGAGATTATGAGAAGAGGTAGGCAATGGAGTGGAAAAGCTAATAAAAATCTTAGCTAACTTGACATACCCTGCTAGAGCTCCAGCTCTCCACCTCATATAAATGGGAGAGTGGACTTGCAGATGGAAGCCATCGCCCACTGATGCATCAACCAGTAAATTAACCTGATGTCAGAATTGTATGGAAAGATAATTTAAAAAGGACTCACAAACCAAAATCGCAGTCATAAATGTTCATCATGCTTCCGTAGACGAACAAAGAATATTGGGAGTTTTATGCATGGAAATACAAGGGAGAAGTAGAACTACATAAAAGAACACTCCATCATGACACCTCTGCAACTAGTCTTCATAAATATGAGTATATTTGATGTAAGGATTCTCAACTCCCTAATAAAATTTCTAATGGATGGATCCTTCGGCACCTGTGAGTTTGTAACTGTTACATAAGACTGGAATAGCTTATGCTAGTTTCTCAATGCTAACCTGTCAAGATCTAGATGAGCATACGATTGCTTTGACCACTTCATTATGTTTAATTCTGTAATTAATATAGTTCTGATGACAATATTTGAAACTTAGACATAGACTTTCAGCAACCTGTTTCCTGGAGTGCTTTGCTGGCTTAGTATCTGCGTGCTCTCCCAATTTCTTGGCCTGCGAATGTAGTTACGGTAGCTAACATAACCTCTTCCATTGCATTTCCAGTCCTAAGAGAATTGAGGAATTTCTTGCATGAGCTTTATTGCCGTCAAGTTAACCAAAAAATACCAAACAATCTGAATTCATTTGTATAATCTTAACTAACGTGATCGGTGAATTTTCTATTTTATCAAAACGAAATTGAGTTCAAGTAAAGGCATAATCTGTTCTCCTAAATAAACTTCCACAAGTATCGACGAAGTAATATCAGATTTGCTAATCTCCTTTATTTGCATTTCCCGAATCGGCGAGTTTCTTAATCTCTCACCAACTATACAATCAACATTCTTATGCCATCATATAGTTCCAGTTCTTCTCTAAGAATCAGAAATTAGCATCTAAAAACCCAGATCTATCAACTAAATTACTCGATTGACTTCTACGCTACGAAAGCGAAAAGTACAAAAATAAACAACATCTAAAATATAGAGCTCACAAGACGGCGAAGAACACCGGACTCCGCTTTCCGATAGAGAAGAAAGCGGCGAAGGCCGACGTAATCAGGATCGGAATCAGTGCTCGCAGGCTGAAGCAAGCAGCTGAACAACTCAGGATCTACACTCTTCTTCTTCGTCTTCTCGTCGATTTCATCTGCATTTCTAGCACCGTTACTCTTATCAACCTTAGTTTCTCCAAAGCGCCTCTGATTCTTGTCGATCGCTTCGTGCTCCGCCATTCTACGACAATTCCTCCGGCTGATTCTTCATCAGAGATCACTCGAATAACTCGTCTGACCGATCAATCGCGAAGTTTCGCCGACGATAGAATTGATGAGGAGGAGATACAGTTTGGAGAAGGATCTAGATTTGAAATTGGAGAGAGAGAAAAAGATGAACTCGAACGAAGTGCTTGGGTGCTGATTCGGAGGTATTTATCTGTTTGAACTTTGGTCCTTTTCTAGTGGGCAAGGACGACTGGAAGAGGCGGTGTTTCTGA
This sequence comes from Erythroxylum pedicellare, assembly GCA_027563575.1. Lineage (NCBI taxonomy): Eukaryota > Viridiplantae > Streptophyta > Magnoliopsida > Malpighiales > Erythroxylaceae > Erythroxylum > Erythroxylum pedicellare. The sequence continues at coordinate 43,800,629 of JAOQMP010000210.1, forward strand.
CGCCATATGCTTTTGTTTGACATTTTGTCAATGCCTTCATAGTAAATATAATTGATATTTGTTTATTTATGTCAATTTTATTAAGTTGTTAATTGACGTCAATTGTGTCCATTATGTTTTTTTGGTAACAATCTATAATTATTTGCAATAATGGTCTTGCAAATTGTTTTTATTCATGTTTGTGTAGATAAATAACCGTTTTAGGTACAAATCCATAAATAAGTCTTCTCTTTTGTGTCTTTTGTTGCCTTTTTCTCATTTCCATAGCTTCTATTGTTGAGGTAAAGAGTTGTTAACGTGCTTCGAGCTTCATTGGCAAACAAAAGCAACCTTTTCGTGTTTTTTCACCATTATCTATTATAATTATGTGTTGACGTCCCCTTCATCAGATAATTAAATGACACCAATTTTTAAAATTAAAGTTTCATTAATTTTACTAAAGGGGTGTTTGGAAAGGTGTGAATTGAATTCAATTGAGGTGTTTGAAAATACAAAAAATAAATGGGTTCAATTCATGCATATAATTGAAACATATCTCTTTTATAAATTGTTTACTCCTCTAAGTATAGGATTTTAATTACATTAAAATTTGAGGAAGACACCTTTAAATAAAAAAATGTTGTTTACTGTGAGTTTATAACCAGACATTCATCAAAGTTTATATATTTATTGTGGATTTTTATTGAGTATAATTCTTTGCCATGTATTTTTTATCAAGAATTATTCTGTGTTATTCAAAAATAGCGTCTTGTTCTTTTGCTTTTTTATTCTTTAGATTACTTCACTTCTCACTCTCTTGTGCTTCACTTGAATGGATACTAAAGACTATTATTTAAAATATTGTTAATAATTAATTAACTACAATATAATTAATTAAAATATAATTCATTCATTAACTAAAATATTATAATTATTTAATTAATTACAATATAATTAATTAAAATTAATTACAATATTTTAATTAATCAATAGATTCTAATTGATTAATTAAAATATAAGTAATTAAAATATGATTAATTAATTAATTAATTAAAATATAATAAAATTTTATTTCTCAATATTTTTTACAAATCAACTACTGTCAATGGTAACAGTAATAATTCCTTACTCTTAACCAACCATCATAATTATAATAATAATATTCATTCTTGTTCTTTACTATATTCATTCTTATTTCAAACAGTATAATTGAATTCATTTCTAATATTACTGAGTTTGTTCCAAACAGTATAAATTGAATTTAATTCAATCTCATTAATATAATTGAATCCAATTCGTTAATGAATTAATTCAAAGGTTTCCAAACAGTCTGTAAAAATTTTGGAAAAACTCTCTATTTTATTAAAATTTTGAAAGTCGTTAACTTCTTTAGATTTGATATTTTTAAAATACATAAAATTTTACGTAAACAATCAAATTACATGAGGGTGATTAAGAATTAGTAAATTATATAGATAGATAGATAAATAGATAGATCAAATAAATTGATTTATTAATTTTATTAATTTATCATAATCAATGTATCATTACTTATATTAAAAAATATATAATAATATTTAATAAATTTATTATGATAGTAAATTAAGTTTTTAGTTATTATATAATAATAAATAAAATGATCAATTTCTTATTTTATTTGTAATTCATATTTTATAAATAATTGATGATTAACTTGATTGATTTTTTATTAAATAAAATGTAAAAATATTATTATTTTGTTGATTTTTCCAATTCATATAGTGTTACTTATATGAAAGGTGTAAAAAAAGCATAACTACTATAAATTTTTTTATTAATTATTAATAGTATAGCATTTTATCATATTTTATTAACAATTAATTTGTCATATTTTAGCAATAATTATAATATATTAATTTATCATGTTTCATCAATAATTAATAACATATTAATCACTTTAATAGTATAATCAAGTCTTTATTAGAATTTTATTATATATATTAATATACATTAAATTAATATATTATTAATAATTAATAAGATAAATTATCATTATATAGTAATCACAATTTTATTTGTTAATACAAAAACTCAATCAAGTTTGATATTTATTATTTATATAATAAAAACAAAATTAAAATTTTGTCATCTTATTTATTATTGTTAATTGAAGTTATTACAAAACAAATTACAAAATTAATAAAGATTAATTTATTATCATATAAAATTTTAGTTTAATTCGATCAATTTGATTATTCCAATGTTTGTCTCTTTTACTCTAAATTTATTAGAACTATTTGAGTGGAATATTTCATTTAATTTAAATTTGTGAGTTGAGATAAATTATTCAAAATATACAGTTAAAAGTGTTGGGAAATTGAGGCAAGATCTGATCTCGCATTCTGCGAAATAATTATGGAAATTTTTCAAAAGCCAAGATCATTCAAAATTTTATAAAATGATTTTGACATATAAATCATAATAAAGAATAAATCGTAATTAGTACATTATTATAAACTTGATCATTTTCTTGTCGTATCCCTCGAATCGTTTATAAAATTTGCCCATCTCAACTATTATAGTTGCATAAGTGTCTCACCTCTAACGACAGAACATGTTAAGAGAACTTTATAACTATTACAAATAGAGTTCGACAAGAAGTGCTAACTCTCTTAGAGCTTAAGCCTATTTATAATAAGTTTTTGACATTATAATAATTTAATTAGAAAGAGTTAGCAAAGCGTATTAGTTCCCTTAGAGATAGAGTTTATTTATAATAAGTTTTGGATATTATAATAATTTAATTAAAATTAAATTATAATTTCAATTACATCTTAATTAGAATTATAAATAATTCTAATAAATACCAATTATGTTCAAATAAGATCTAATATCTCATACTAATCCATATTTAATGAATATTTCATATTTAGCTATAAAATTTCTCAAACTTTGCAGTCAAGTCCAACTTGACTAAAATATCTTTTTTTCTCTTTAACTCGTGTGTGATTCATTAGGTTCTTAAATATATTGACAATGGATATAGATTATAACCCTAAATCATATTTAAGATTAGATAAATTAAAGTCCTTTAATTTATCTTTAATTATGTAATTAAATAATTTATATTTATAAATCAAGATTACCGTCTAGCAATGCATCAGTTTTGCTGAATCTTTTTATACATGAGTTTACCATACAATTTTATCTTTTTATTATATGATATTCTAATCAGATATAGAGCATGAAATTAATTTTTACTTTATTTGAGTCCAATCATATTGGTTCTCTACCATTAGCAATTAATTCAATTAATGTCATTTGAAAAATATTTTCAAAGTGTAATTTCACCTTGGCGAAGGATTTCCCTAATTAATACTAATCGAGAACAATAGAACGTTCATCCTAATTACTTTAGAGTGATGAATTATATATTGATCACTGAACTAATTCTATATAGTTTATGCTACATCCAATGACTACTGACTGAGCTATTATTAACTTGACCGTGGAAATATGCGGTCATACTCGGTCGAGGAAAAATCAGTGCAAACGAACCGCAGTCGGTCACGAATTGTCA
>JAOQMP010000210.1:43853033-43870803 GCA_027563575.1 Erythroxylum pedicellare
AAAAAACTCAAAAGTCGAGACCTTCAAGACTTGAAGCCGCTGCCACTTGACCCCACCTCCTACGAGCCACATTATTTCTAACGTTGTACATATCGTATACGGCGGGGAGGACTTACCAGACGGAACTAAGATTATACCCCTTAATTTCCAATTTAGCTCACGAATATACAAACGAACTTTTAAGAATGGGGGGTAAGATGAATTTGAGTAAATGTCACATATAACTGGAAAATGCAATTTACCATTTTTATATTTTCATAAATATGATGAACGTTGAACAAAACAAATGTACCAATTATTACATAGCCCATAACCTGTCACATACAAAACCACCTTGCCTAACTAAATAACCACTTATTTCTCCCAAGAACAGATGAACAATGGGAAGATAAAGGAGCAGAGCTCTAATAGAGAGGATGCTCCCAGCAACTGTCCCACCAGATAAATACCAATCACGTTCTCATCTCAGTCCTAAGGAAAAGGATTAACAAAAATCATACATAATGCAAGCCAGATTCAATAAGCTCTCACAGCAGCTAAATTTGACTTGATGCATCATTCGTCTTCATCATCGATTAATGCAAATGAAAATGGAATGAATTTGTAACCATCTCCTTCGTAGAACTTGTTCTGGAATTCCACCCAGTGAAGTCGCAACGCGTGTAGGAAAGCACTGAGAGTTTCCATTACAAGCAATACACCAACGGTTGCAAAAACAAAGATAATAAAGCCAACGATAAGGATGATCACATTGTTGAACCTGTTGCACATGGAAATAGCAAAATTATCATCTCTAAACGTGCTAATGCATCCAAAAGATTTCCAAATTTGTAACTTCTGTCTAAAATCCACGAAAGAAATAGGTACGTTCTTTTCTATTCCTCCGTAATCTTTACATAAGCTTAACCAATCAGAAAGAGAACCTTGTGTTATCGATATCATAAAAGACATTACATTCCAATAAGAATTTAACGTACCCCCAAGCTAAAAGAAGAACCTTCTCATAGAATACACTGGACAACTCAGAGTGCGCAAGACTGCATAAAGAAAGAAACAGATAATATTTACATAATCATTGGTTGAAAAATATGAAAATATAACACAAGAAAGAAATTAATGAATCATATACGAGCAACTAATCAGACACTAAGCATGCTCCCTGCCAAGAGCATTGCACAGTTAATAGGAATTTAAAAACAAAGACATCTGTAAAGACAAGCGGGAAGCATATTTATGCCAGGGTTTTACAAAACTGTGCAAGGTTCAATATAATATTGAACTGACATTTATCAGGTTCAGAAACAAATCAATTTTTAGTATCGACCACTGAACGCCATCAGTTTTCTGCCAAGTTACCTTAGGGCCCATAATCGAAGGTAAGAAGCTGTGTTTGAGACTGCTCCAAGTACAAACTCAATAGTGTGTATCATCTGGTGAACAAAAACTTCACTGAATTCGAATTCCTCATGATCATGGGAGTCATGATTCACTTCCAGTTGAAGAGACTCGTCAGTGCTCTCAATAGGTGTATACGACTGACCTTGGTGCCTCTGAATAAACAAGTCTTTCAGACCATGATAAAATCAAAACAAAATGCGTAGTTCTTGAACATGTAACGAATTGCAGCTTACATTTTCATATTGTTTCTTTAGAAGAAAAGGCTTTGGAAGCAACATCCAGGGTACAGAAACAAGGGCAAGCAATAGTAACACAAGCTGAGAACATGGTACATTAGATTAAATCAGTGAAATGTCAACATCTCAACTAGCAGCAAGATTACGTGCACAAGGCAATGGAAAAGTGGTGCCAACCTGAACAGTCTTTTGCCCAGGAAAAAGTTGGTTTTCCCCCAACTCATCAGTTGGACTCAGGAACATATATATCATTACATGGTATAAGTCAGCTTGTGAACCAGTGCACCACTTCACAATGATGAGGAGTGATAAATAGCCAAATAAGGCATTTAGAAATATCATTTGTGGAATAAATTGGAACCTTCCAAAAATGCAAAAGACAGTAATTTAGGGTGTGGACTAGAATACCAGCTTGACAACAGATAAGAAAAGTTGAAGCAGTTACCATCTACAAAATGCAACTTACCAGATATTCAAGCTGTTCCCAAAGTATGTTGCATTGAAATAACTTAATATAATTCCAAGATTCATTTGGGCAACTCCAAGAAGAATTGACATCTTCATCTTCAGAGAGTTGAGGAAAGGCAGCTCACTTCGAGTACCATGCCATGCAGGATCCACACCAAATGGGTAAGTAGGGCGCACCTTAATCAAGCCATCTGTGGTAGCATCCCTGAGAGGAAGAAAGCAACAGAGTACCAGCCATTTGGAACTGACAAGTAAAGCTTCTAAAGAAAATTTTCTCAAACTATTTATGTGAAATACCTGCAAGAAAGATCGCGACACGCATATGCTGACAGACCAAATAGTTCAAAGGGTACAGAGAAAAATTCATTATAGATCAAGCCAGTGTAAATGGAGAAGAGTGCCATCATCATGATGACATAACGACCGCCAAAGGTCATTTCAGTTATATCTCCCAATTTCTGTAGTTCAGAATAAGTGCTGTATTAGGATGCTAGTGATAGACTAAGTAGCAAAAAAGACAAGCATTATGGCGATTATTTCCATACAAGTCCGCACCTATAAAAGAACTTATAGGTGAATCTATTCATAACATCTCTTATCTATTTAGAGAGGAAAAAGGAAAATTGTCACAATCAAGCTAGATATCCAATTGCGGTCAGCCTCAACAAAATAATACATACATTACCTGGCCAGAAAGTTTCTTTTCCCTTATTATGAAGAATAAAGTTGCAAGCAGTAAGCACAGTCCATGTCCCCAATCACCAAACATGACAGCAAAAAGAAAAGGAAATGTAATAATTGTGTAAACTCCAGGATTTGCCTCTTGGTACTTGGCCACACTGCACCAATAAGAAATCACAGCAAATTGAATCAACTATCTATTAAATCCAATAGGAATAATTAACATATGAACACATTTAAGCACACGCAAAAATGTAAATGCACAACAAAAAATTGAGCTATTTTTAGCAATGAAAGTACATAGTCCTCCACCTTATGAGATATGTTAAACAGATATCTCATGATTCAAATAGTGCACAATTACAGAAGGACATATTATGATAATTTTTATTAAGAGATGAAGAAGCATACAACACATAAACTAAGCAACATGCATCACAAGAATGTATAGAATTATTCCAGCTAATGCACAAAAGATAGAAGAGTTAAAAATGAGGTTTAAATAAGTTCATTTAATGATAAATGATGAAAAAATTGAAATAATTCATCATTCATTAAGAAAGCAAGAACAGTAAGACCAATCTTAAGAGATACTCACCCATAAGCATCAACAATTTCCTGGAAGGCAGACGTGAATTTGTTTGTACAGAAATATGTAGGTGGAGACTCTCTTGCATGCAAAACCTGGAAAATGGTTCCGACTTGCGAGTTGGAATCAAATGAAGCTCGCTGCAACGCATCCTGAATCTGCAAAGATCCAGTACTAAGATGCTTGTTTAAATCAGAAAGAATATTGAAAACAATGTTCTAGAACCATGGAGATTTGAAATTTTACGGTTAGCACGAGCCATTTTTAAAATCAGGCAAGATTTACCTGCTTTGTGGCAAAGACAGGACTCCATCCCTCAGCAACAAGACATTTCTTTGTCACATCAAGACTAAGCATGTTCAAAATATGGTAGATGGATTTCTCCTTCCGCACCTTGACATGCCCAAAAAGCATAATTAAACATACTTAAAATAAAGCAATGAATTATATATGAGAAATCAAATTGATCCTGAACTTCATTAGTCATAAGAAGCATAGTGTTTATCTTCACTATATGATCAGACACATAAACTTGGAGAAAAATTCTTGAAATAGATATATTCTCAACGAACCAAAGAGTTCCACTGCTCAAATTGATCACTTATTGTTTGTAGCAAATTGTTTCTCTGAAACAATCCTGCATCGATGGTAGTCTTCATCTCTGATAATCTTCCAGAGACCTGAGATTCAAAGTGAAAGACCACAAGGGTTATACTTTTAAAAGCCACTATAAAGACCACAAGGGTTATTGCATGCCAATGTAGAAATAGAAAAGTTTTGACATAAAAGTCCTTGATCTCGAGTTTTGGCTAATAATTTTGGAGATTTCAATAAACCAAGTAATAATAAAGGACAACATATTGCACATAAAAGCAGCAAAAAGGAACATGCAGATGGCATTGTGGGAGGACTTGAAAATAAAGACTATTCTGAGATCATAAAGCAAATAACAGAATTTGAAAGAATGTATTGCACATACTTCAGTCATCATTTGAGCTTGTTTGCCAAGATCTTCACTGAAAGGATACCGATTTGCCCCAAATGCTTCACATATTTTGAGTATTTTAGTCTTTGCCCTTTCTCCAGAATAGAAAATAACAAAAACATTCTTCTCGGTCTGCATATCAACAAAACTCAGAAACAAGCATTCCCTTGGTAGACAAAAACAAGTTCAGAAAAAAAATTCTAAACTGGAAGTACTTTGTATATCAAAGACCAAGTAAACAGGAATCAAACATCCACAATATATCTGCCTGCATGCGAACTGGCTTAACGAATCACACCACTAGATAATCAACTTCATTCATTCAGTGTAGAAGAAATAACAAGCAAGAATTAGGCCAAAATACCCATCTGTCTACACATACAAGCTTTGCAGCGACAACCCACATTTGTGTTCTCACAAACATTTCTAGAAGATACAGAATACAGTAGTAGAGAAGCCATACAAAATGGGAAGTATTCGCTTAAACGAAGATCAAAATTCACAAGTCTCAAAAGTATGTGAATGTGAAGGTTTTCCTGATCTATATAGCAGGAAAGCTACAAATCAGAACAACTTCTCTTCAAATTACATATGATACAGTACTATTGTGTGCAACATACTGGGGGACTCTGCACAAGTGCTTGCCTGCGTGGCATAAAGTCAGCTGTTTTGGACATAAAGATTTCATTTATTTATTTTGCAAGAAACTCCGGAAACAAAAGAATGTTATTCTTTCACTTTTGTACAAATGTTTGAAATGAAAGGAAAAGAAACAAAACCTTTTCTCCAGAAACAGGATCAATAACAGGTTCATCCACGGCAGCCTGCCTGATAAACACATTACCCCTGGTGGCACGGAATATGATCCTTTCAAATGCCAAAGACTTCTCTTTTGGAACAAGGCCCGTAAGAAATCCCAATTTAACTTGTTTTGATGAATCAGCTTCCTAAACAGCATATCAAAAGAAAATTACTACGAGTTAAATAAAAGAGTTAACAATACCACACATACATGACATGGCATTCATACTTGGTCCTTCAATAACGGAGTGTTTAGTGATTCTTCACCACTGTGCTGGGATTCCATTTCCCCCTGCTGAGTAGTAGCACTGCTTAGAGCTGAACAAAAGAACCCACTAGCCTACAAGGAAGATTATTTGCACCTGGGTAAATATTATTTCATTTCACAAAAGTAGGTATTCATCAATACCCAACATGTATTATATGCAGGAGAAAACCCCAATAAACCATTAGACGATCATCACATTACCTTCTCAAGAACAATCTTATATTCTACCAGCTCATTATATGTCCGCTGCAACTTTTCATTATTTACATTCATTTCTACTAGCTCTGCCTCAAGCTCTCCAAGTTTCACCTGGCACATCCAGTAAAATAATAAAAACAAACAATCAATGAGTGAGGGAATCGGAGGATTTCATTGTTACAACAGTTCAGCCATTACTATCATCTTCTCTACATACCTCTAGGTCATCCTTATCTATGTCAGTTCGTGTGAAAGACTTCTTTGGAGGTGACACTCCCGCCTTATCCATTTGCTCCCTAAAAAAGCGTAATTTGCGTGCCATCTCTCCAGATTTTTTTATCTTTAAATATGGGCACACGTCAACAGTTGCATCACTAATTATTCTTTCAAAATGATATTAGATTCACAAACAGCGCTAGATGAGTCAATGAGACTTACACTACATCAAAAATTTAAAAGTAAGGGACAATGTTTATAACATATTCATAGCGTCTACTACATCCTCCTTTTTAGTGAACTTCGAAAACCCATGTCATCAAAAATTTTCAAACGGAGAACTATTTTGTGTTTCAAATCTCCCCCTCTGCCTCAAATTTTAAAACTCTATTCAATGTCGAAGAACCGATCACGTCAACCGTGACAAATGGCAAATGGCAACCCACAAAATCATTTTCTTCATCAGTTCCGCTCGAGTTCAAAAACACTGAAGTATTGGTTCAGTTGCGATCTAAACTTCGGAAAAAACAAAGACAACAATTTTCGATAAACAAAAAAATCAATTTATTTCATACTATTATGAAACGAAGCCCAAAATTCTAGAAAAAAACATAATCGACACCCAAACAACATGTGATAGCCTCACCTGAGCGGCATAAGTTCTCTGAAATGGACTCTTCTCCGCATTGAGCTGCAAAGTAACAACAAACACACAAAAGTCGGATCAAATCACAAACACCGTACAGAAGCAGTAGGCTACTCAAAGAAAAGAAGAATCTGATAAACTAAACAGCGGACACGTATGGGTAATTTGGGGAGTGTACGGACGTCTTTGAATTGAATGAGGCCTAGGTCGCCGATATAAGAGACGGTGAGATGAGAGGCCTCAACGGGGATGATGAGCTGGACCAATTGCATAGACTCCGAGCGGAATAGATCCATCGGCGGGCAGCATCCTCCACGCACCTCCCCCATTTCTTCACGTTACACGCGCCGCTCCTACACGGATACTAGACTCTAAGGCGAATCGATAGAGAAGAACTATTTGATCTCTAAAGCAAATGATTTGTAATTTTGTTTGATTTTATTGTAATTAACACATGAGATGATAAGAGAGAGAGAGAGCTGCGACTCTGAGCCTGAGGACAAAGAGTGAAAGACTTGTCTATTAATTGATTTTTGCAGTTAATATTTATTATTCGCACGGCATTTGCTCTTCTTAAACGACGTCGTATATGTCTAACAAACCCCCAACTCCCGGGGATCGTGGATTTAACTACAATTTTTAATTATCTCATTTTTAGTCTTACAATTAAAGTCCTTTTTAAAATAAGAAATAACTAGATTTTTATACCAATTTATGGACTAAAAGTTAAATACAAGAGATTTAAAAAATTCAAAAATTTAATCCATATTAAATTATTATAAAATTGGTTAAAAGGAAATAATTTTGAAAATTAATTAAGTTATTTTAATTTATAAAAATTAATTAATTTAAAATATTAATTGATTAGTTATTAAATTAATTAATTTTTAATTGTAAATATTATGTAAAAAATTAAACCAGAACATGGCAAGTTTAAAACGTGCACAATTAAAATGATTTGATTTTTTAATTGTTAGTTATATTGATTAGGGAATCGTAATCGTGTATATATTTAAAACACGGTCGTATTAAATAGTATAAATTACATATAGTACACGTGTCAAAAAAAGACTGGAGAACGTAACCTAAAACATGAATCAGCGAAAAGAGTACGCGACTAAAACTCTAGAGCCATCAAGAACGAAGGGAAGCATTACAATTGCAGGCAGATGCGATGAGGCCGAGTTTGGAATTTTGGTTGGCCCTAGAAGCTATTAGTATTGTGGATGGACCTTCACTCTATCTCCTGGTCCGCCTACTGGCCCATGCATTGCAGGTTCATAACTTGCGACATTCGCCTTATAAAAGTGCACGTAATGCTGAGAATTTATATTCCTAAATTTAACTAATATGTAATGATTAATTTCTTTCATGATAGATGATGAACAGAAAACAACTCAAACTAGCTAAGTTATGTCACTTCTTGCATGGCTATAAGTCAACATTAGACCACTAACGAATGGCTTTGTGCAAGAGAAACGCATCCGCCACCACCGCAACGCACTAGCAAAACCTGGTGTACTCCATTAATCAACGTGTGCATTGTTAATCTTAATACCTTGCAATTATCAAAAGAAAACAAAAATGAGGGAACAAATTCTAAATGACCGGCCAAGAACCTTCATGATATGTAAACTAAATCAAGAAAGCTTATTCAAAGTTCACTACAATTCACGTTCATCTCATTACCTCATGTCTATCTCAGATCATCTACAGCTCAAACGTTGGGGATTGAATTAATGGAAAATTTACCATGGAATACATATGGTAATACCAGTTGCATGGTTGTTTTGAATAGTTAGAATTTGTTAAGACGCAACTGAGTTTCTCATCTAACCCAGATGAAAATACGAGTAAAGCCATACATCACAACTTAAATGAATTCACACAGTATATACGAAACATCAGGTTTCTTGGTCATTTAGTAACGCTGTTCTTGGAAAATTATCTCAGGGAGTGGGGGTTAGATTACTTCACATTTGGGTTAATGAATAATATGAGCTTTTTAATTAACTATTACTCAACTTTGTAAGCAAAGCATCAACCTTTTTGTTGTATATTAATGATGGAAACTACTTTCCCGATGATTCAATCCGATAAAGAATACAAAGAATAACATCAATAAAGTAAAACTTTTTATGTCTGTTCTCCACAAGTTCGAACGAACAAACAAAGGTTAATATAAGCTTAAACTCCACGAACTGTTTGTGACATTTCTGCTTCCTGAAGCTACTCGTTCAGTTTAGAGCTTTTGAAAGTGGAAGCCAAATAAACACATTGAGAGCTCTTAACAAAACTAATAAATTGTTTTGTGGCTTTCCACATCCATGTATCAAAATTAAGAATCTGAGCTATTCTAAACTAGAAAGATGCAACTTAGTTTTATCTTGTAATTAAAAAAAGTCATGATTGGATACATATATAAATATATATACGTTGCATGAATGCATTCAAGTATGCCTGCACGTTCTTCATATCTAAAGGCCACCATAGATTGGCCACGGAAAAGCAGATGGACGACCTTCTAATCCTACTAAAGTTACAAATAGTGTACATCATGATAAATTGAGCATTAATTTAATCAACAAAGAAGAAAAAAGAAGAAAAGAATAACATTCTCCTTAGTCCTTAGGGGTGATTCCAAGGTTTCTTAATTATGATAGGTTATGCTGTGTCAATGTTGTGGTCACTGGTCACCATATATTAGTTTTCTATAATCAATGTCCTTCCACTACACTTGGGGGCTAATGTAAGCTGACTGGTTGAACCATCTCATATTTTCGTGGTTGTTTCCAGGCTGATGCCAAGACTTCTTCAAAGAGAAGCCATTTCTTTAAATGTAAAAGCCATTTTTATTTGACTAAAATGGGAAAGCCATCTAGCTAGAAGCTACTTCTGGAAGAGAGAATCCACAGTATTATTGATTTAAGTTCTTGGGGAACTAGAAGGATTCTAGTCTCTAGACGTATATAATAGCTGAATGGAAAGGAATGCAACATACGAGTCTCTGTACTGCATGCTCCACTTTCCAAGTACGAAGGATATATTCGAGTGATTGTGTAATTGAGGGTATCAATCTTTTCCTATAGTGAGTGTGATTATGCCTTTAGAGTAATAAATTATTTAAGTATTCCAAGTATATGTCACTATATTTTAAAATCTTAAAAGATGCCCTCTTAATCTTTTTTTGTCTCTACCATAAAGTATCCAACCTAAGGTTTTAGCTTCTGCTTTCTAGTTATATAGGTTGATTCCCCAAGGCTTTATATATATGGACCTTGATTATATTAACCATGAAGTCGGTATTTAACAAGTATAGTACTATGGAATGTTTCAGAGTCGAAATTGTTAATTAACAGCCGGACATGCACCTAGGTTTATGAAGAAAACAAGTGCCAAGAACATGCAAGTAATAGTCAGGAGAAAACAAGGATATATATATATATACATATATGTATATGAGGAAACTATTGTATGTATTTTGAAATATGAACAAAAGGGTAATTTGATTTCAATGCAAATTGTATTTGCAATTGAAAAAGACAAAACAAATAGACAATACGCATTATATTATTTCATCTTCATACCTTATCTCGCTTGCATGTTTAGGAAATGTATTTTCCACTATTCCTAAATATGTTGGGTCTGAGACACCATGCATTGGTGCAGTGAACATGCAAAAAGGTCTCTTTAAATCTTGTTGGCTTGTAAGAAAATACAATAATCAGATATACAGTCCAGATTCAAGCCGGCAGGGGAACGGATAAACGGGAAAAGATGAGCTTCGAAGTTCACAAACAACGAAGGAAAACATAAACATTAATGGACTCGAGGAAGAATAGCATTAAATAAATGAACAAGAAGACAAGCTCATCAAGCACCTATTGACATTATATCAGATTGAGTAAACTATTGTAAAAGACACGATCATATAATCGAGCCATGTCGATTTATTTATTTATCCATCAAAGAGCTTGATACGATCTTCTTGTTAATTCACTTGTAGTTGATTTCCAGAACAACCATGGAGCAGAATTGTTTGAATTTATAATTAAAAAAGGGCAGGTGTAGAACAGGTTTCTTTTCAAACTGCTCCTCCATTTCCAAATTAACTAAATGGGATCGTCAGGACTAAGATTTTGGATGCAGGAAAAGTTGCGTACCAGACATAAAAGCACTGAGAGGAAATGGGTATTGAGGAGCATGAGATTGATGACCCGAGGTTGATGCTAATGCGGTATTAACAGTAGTTAGGGCATTAACATTTGTGAGATTGTTAGGCTCTGGAAGCTGAGTAGAGGAGGTCTGGCCAATGCCATAACTAGCTGTTTCAGGGCCTTGATCATAAAGAATACCCTTGAAAATCCTGCCACCAATATTTACGCTTGTCTGGTATGCAAATTGATCGACTGCATCATCAACAGAACTCACCCGAAAACAACGAAAGTTCGCTATTGAGTTCACTTCAGCTGGAAAATGTCCGGCCTGTAAACCTAAAAGGTCCCCAGCTCCATTATAAAGCCTTCATCTCTGGAAATTGATAACACAAATTTATGCTATAACAGGAAGATATATAAAGTCTATGCCTTGACTCTCGTATCTACGTTACTGTCAGAATTACATCTTTATTCACAGTAATAGCCACGAAAAAGAAGCTGCTAGGGTTACTATGTAGGTCATGCTCATTTCAAAGCAAAGATATGGTGCTGTTGAGCATTTATTTCACACTCCAGTATTACATAATATATAGATCCACAGGCATGACGAGAAAAAATGTACCTGTTGATGGATTTTCTCTGAGCCTTTTAGGGTTGTGTCCTTGAGTTTGCTGTTGATGAATAGCAGCAAGATTGTTGAGCCTCTGTCGCCTTCTGTAAGCAGGAACCCAGGTGCTCTTGACGTGTGTTGGGCACGGAAACCCTTTACTCTTACAACAAGTTCTGCATCTCATGTAAACACAGTCCTTCTTAGCTTGGTTTCCACAGTCCTGACATCTTGCTCCACCAAAACCTTGATGTCTCAACATCATTGCTATTAGTATTCATCATCATTGAAGACATTCGCAGCTCATTTTCGTTTATTAGCTGTCCACTTTTGCTAGAACAATTTCTCCGTGTTTCTTCTTCTATTTCTTCCTTCTTGTTGTGTGTAAAAATCACCAGACTTTGACAAGGATTTTCTTCAGGAGAGTGGCTTTTTTAGGTTGTAGTGGATAATATGATGGCGATGGTAGTATGTTATATGGGTGGTTGGTTTCTAATTCTGAGCTTTGGAATCAACTTTTTGCTTCATATATTTTGTTAAAACCATCGTTCAATATTCATGTGACTTATTGGGGGCTCCAGCTTTTGCAGACACTGCATACACTAGTGGGAATTTTCTTGTTTTAGCTGACTAATTAATAAAGGAGTGAAAGCGTTCTGGGAAAAACAGATGTTGCCGCCATTAAAACATCATCATTTCAAGTTCTCAATATGAATCCGACATGGACTGTTTTGAAGCCTTAAACTAGCATAAGAAAGAGAAGCATAATTAAAGATTTAATAAATAACTAATAGCTAGCTTCAAACAGACAAGACAAGACAAAAAACTTTGCCCTTTACTTCAACCATTCCCTCTCACCTGTAATTGATTACATTGGCGACGATTTTAGGTGCTAAAGATTGCGGTGCGCAACTGCTGTTTACTGATCAAAACCCATATCTCACCGTGACTTCAGCGGGGAAATTTCTCTTTGGAATGCCTGATGCCATGTGACAGATCTAACATGGCACTTTGCCTGTGGATTTACTATTCAAAGATCTCATAATCTAACACAGTAACGGTTGGATGACTTCAATGGAGTATTTCTACGGTGATGTATTGTTTACAAAAAGAAACTGTGAGTCAGACTGACAGCTTCCACAGATCTCTCCTTCCCTAGGCCTCTCGTATAGCTCCCAATTCCCAAAACCCCGAGTTATAGTGGCCCCTTTCTTATGTAGATAGGTCTTGGGGTTTCAATTGTCTCTTTTCAACGTACTTTTTGGTACTATGTATATGAATGCTTCGAGTGACCGGATTGCATAGGTTTAGGAACTACTCTTCAAGTCCTTTGGCTAATTTCACATCATTGATGTTGAAACATATCAAGAACAGTAATTTGCCATTCTGGCACTGAAGGTGAAATCGTCTACTCCATATGCTCCTACGCAAGGAGTTATTAAATTGGATCAACTCTTACATTATTGCTGCCGAAACTTGAATTTAAAATTTTACAGTCAATTTCTTTTTTGATAACCAATTGAGTTATCTGAGTAAACTATTGCATGGTAGTTTATATTTCTTCATCTTTTTAACTTTTAAGAGTGTCAATTCTTGATTATTGCATTTATGCATCGTCTGATAATTAAATAGGTTTTTGTATCAATTAAACTCTTTCTTTCGTGAAATATTCACGAAATCCTACATGTCTTAAGTAGGTTTTGTATATCATATTATTAATTATATTATCATCCACTTTGGAAGCCTAGTCAAGAAAGCTAGGCATTCTTGTAAAACTTGAAATGTTGTAAGATTGTATATATAGCTTAACAATTTCCCGTTTTAGTTAATTATCCATGTCCTGAAAATAGAAACTTTAAGAATATAGAAATGATGCGATTTTCTTTTCTTGTTTTTTTAGTTAAAGAGACCCATTTCTTAGTCCTAGAAAAAACGCAAAAGAGATTATTAAATTAATGATCCATTGCCAAAAAGGGGGTTGTAAGAATATTTAATTTGTATATTTAAAAGGTTGTTTTCTTTAATCTTTTCTTTTCACAAATCATTCTCTTTAATAATCATGATTAGCTTAGACCGCCTCTATTATTTTTCCTTCTTTCTTCTAGAACAATGTAGGGTTCCAGATAGGATTATGAGTATTGTACCAGTCAAAAAATGATAGAGTATAGAGTAATTTGTATCGTTATTTGGTATCAGTCAGTACCAAAATATTGATCACTTATTGGATTGAATTGCAATTTTAAAAAATTTTAGGATTAAATTATAATTTTTTAAAATTTAACCCGAAACTTACACAACCTACTCTTAGTCCTTTTCCTACTCAAATTTCAGAACAATGTAGGATACTAGATAGGTTTATGAGTATCTTACCATTCCGTGCCAGTCAAAAAATGATAGAGTACTGAGTAATTTCAAATCATTATTTGGTATCGGTTGATATTGGTCAGTTCCAAAATAATGATCACTTATCGGATTGAATTGCAATTTTTAAAAAATTTTGGACTAAATTATATTTTTTGAAAATTAAAGCAAAATTTACACGACCTAGTCTTTCATCTCACCTCTCACTCTCAGCTTCTCTTTCACATAATAATCATTGTCCCCTCGCCAGTCGCCTCACTCACCCTCTCTTGCCTACAAAGTCCCCTCGCCTCTCCTTCTTTCTCTTATGCAATGACCTCGCCTCACCCTCTCTCGTCTGTGCAATTGCCTCACCCCCTCTCGCGGTCTTACCTCCGCTACAGTTTCCTCAACCTCACTCCCTCGTAGTAAGTAGCCAGCCAACCACTCCTCACGTCCTCCTTCACAATCGTTCCTCAGTCACCTAACTTGGCTCATCAAGTCACCAATAGCATCCCAATCAAGCCTCACTAACACTAAGTGGAGCTACAAGGTTGCAAAATGCAAATTATCCTTGAATAATTGAACTGTGTGCAATGTGCTTGAGCATTGATTAGTTGATTTGTGTTGTGTTGAATGTCGAATGTTGAGTATTGATTTACTTGTTTTAAGTTAAGTGACTTATAGTTGTGAGTTTAGACTTTGCATTTTGGAAAGTGAGGATAACTGGATACTAGAATGGATAGATGTGTTCATTAATTTTTGCCCAAATTTTGGAAATTGAAAAATGATATTGAGGATTTTTATCATAATTACAATATTTGGAATTTTGGAATTTTGAATGTGTTTTGTCATTTGTGTTGTCTGGATTCTGAAAATTGGGGATTCAATCATTCAATATAAATTTGAAGTTTGTGTTATTGTTTGAAATTTGAGAAATATTAAATTAAATGTGGTCTTTATTATAAATTAGGTTATATATATTATAAATTGAATTTTTGTAATATGCAAAATGAGTTATTTAATTTAGGTTGAATTGTGTGATTACAGGAATTAAGTTAAAGATTTGAGTTTATGATAGTTAGATATAATCATAGAAAATTAGTTACTATTATGAGGAGTTTATGACAGTTAGATATAATCATAGAAAATTAGTTACTATTATGAGTTTATAATTAAATGATGTAATCATACAAAATAAGTTACAGATGTGAGTTTATGTTTGAATCATATAATCATAAAAAATGAGTTAGGAATTATAGTTATGAGTTATGGTTAAATTATATAATCATACAAAATTGTTATAATTGTGATTTTGTAGTAGAATTATGTAATTACACAAAATGAGTTATAGTTGTGAATTGTGACTTTATTTTTAAATTATGTAATCACACAAAATATATTATAAATGTGAAAGTGTAGCAATTAATGTATATATTTGAAGTTTAGGTTAAGATGCATGAGAATTTCTTAGATAGAATGTATTTAATCATCAAATTTTCTTAAGGAATCATTTATATAAGTATATGAAGGTCACTTGCATGTATATATCATATGATTATTGAGAAACTGTTGTTAATGTATCTCTTCCTGTTATTATACATAACTTGATACGAAGTGATTAAGTTAATTTTAATATATATTATCATTTATTTTTACAGATAAATGGAGAGAATTTCAAGTACACCTGATAATTTAGTCCCTTGAGGTATATAAAGATTTGATGATCCACCTTAAGCTCTTGTTAGATTAATTATTGAAATAAAGAACCATACTATTTGTTTGTATTGTAACAAGCATTTGAAAGGTGAGAGAATCGTCATATTAAAGAAGCATTTAGCTAGGATCAAAGGTGATTTGGAGCCTTGTAAGAAAGTGAATCATGATGTAAAATAGCTAACAAAGACTTTGCTTGAAGAGTATCAGTATGAGAAAGATGACAGTCAAAGACTGAACCATGAAATTAGTAGTGGAAGTACTTTTGTTGGTGTTTAGGATGATAATGTGGATGCTGAAGATAGTATTATTACTTAACAAGAAAGAAATGTTGCACCCAATATTAGGAAAAGAAGAAGACATGTGTCTAATATTTTTGCACCATTAATAACTCCTAGAGCTCAATTTTCAATCCGTAGTGTCTTTCAAGCTAGAGAATCGGCTCATAATGTAGACATGACAATGGCTAGATGATAGTATGATTCAAATATAGCATCTAATACTGTCAATCTTATTATTATTAGCCTATAGTGGAATCTTTTACCTTTTATAGTCTAAGATACAAAGCTTCGTTAATTGATCACTACAAAGGTAAACATCTGAGCGACTATGTTTATGAAATAAAAAGTTTATTTAGATGTAACAAGAATGACTTAGGCTACTTATAAATTTTCAATTATGTGTGATGAATGAACAATAAAATATATGAGTCTATTATTATTATTTGGTTTATTTTCTAAATTAGACAATATTTTTGAAGTATATTGATGAATTTTGATACTTTTTTTCATATATTTGATACTGACAATCATTCTACTTATAAAATAGTTGGAAGAAGAATACAAAGCAATTATAATTCTTTTTAATGGACTCCTTCTATTAGAAATTGCTTTGACCTAATGTTGAAAAATATAGGAGATGTTAGGTATTTTTCTATTATTGATGAGACTGTGCAAAAAGTAAAAAAAGGTGACCAAGTTCATCTATATAGATCTTCAATTTAAAGATAAAAGATTTCACTAATGGTAGGAATTTGTGTTGTCCTACTATTATAAGATTTGCAACTATTTCTTATCACTTCGGTGTTTTATTATGTTGAAAAATAAGTTGAATAAAATGTTTCTAAGGATAAGTGGGTTGTATTTCATCATGCTATGTCTAATACTGGATTTAAGGTTTCTAAAATTATAATTAAAGATAATGAATTTCGATTCCAATGTCAATTTGCATTCTTTAGTGATGGTACTTTGTCTGGTTGATAGTGATAAGAAGATAACAATAGGTTATTTTTATGATGTCATTAAGAAAACGAAGGAAGCAATCAAGGTAAATCTAAAAAACAGGCCTTCTTCGACATACCTTATCTTGCAGCCATTAATAAGAGATTGGAAAGACATCTTTACTCTCTATTACTTGCAGTTGGAGTATTTTTTAATCCTTGCGTCTATTTCAAACCAAGTTTTACAAAAAATAAACTGAAGTTAACAGGAGAATGCTATTAATTATTACAACAATTGATACTTATAAGACGACACAAGATCTCTTAAGTTCACAAATGAATATTTATAAGGATGCTTATGGTAATTTTAGGATACCAATTGTTGTTCTTCAAAGAGAGAAACTTAATCCAAATATTTTTCACTTTTGTTATTTGTTGAAAATTAATCTTTAATTTATTTTGTTTGTAATTCTACTTTTGTTATCTTTCAATTGCATGGTGGGACCAATTTTGAAGTGATGTTTTAGAATTGCAAAAATTTACAATTTAAATTTTGAGTCAATTTGTGAATGCAACATGATTTGAAAACAATTGGAGCATATTTGAATTCACCAATTCTAAGATAAAAATATATTAGAGTACAAAAGATTGAACAACTTGATCTTTGTTTGATGTGATTTAAAGTTTTGAAAAAGATATGTTATTATCATGATTAAGTTGGATATAATTTCTTGTAATTTCTTAATAATTTAATTTTATTTGTTTCCTAGGACTCTTAATAGAAAAAGTAGTTATGTAAATCAAATTTGCCTTGACCATATCAATTTGTTGGCAAATTGAGTGTTTGAAGAACTATGGTTGATAGATGAGAGTGACTTGAAAGATAATATTGAATAAAAAAGTATGAACATATCATTTGATATAATGAATTTAAATAATGGTGATAATAAGATTCCTCTCAATGATGAAAATTTTGTCCCAAATGAGAACTTAGGTCAATGCGATTTAAATGGGCATTCAATTGAATGAAGTTCTAGGTTTTCAATTTTCTTCTTTTAATTTCAGTTATATTTTATGTATATATTAAATTCTATATATGTAATATAAATATGACTGTAAATAATTTTGTGTCAGGTTTCACTTCTAATTGATTGTTTCTTGGGTACAGACTCTTGTTGTAAATTATGATAGTTAGAGAGTCATAAATATTTATTATTCTTTTTATTTAATGTTTTGAATTATGTA
>JAOQMP010000210.1:43870903-43881545 GCA_027563575.1 Erythroxylum pedicellare
AAATATTTATTATTCTTTTTATTTAATGTTTTGAATTATGTAATTATTTATTATATGATGAAATTGTAAGATTTTAAATACTTTATATTGTCCTGAACTTTATATTTGTATGATAATTAAATGATCTTTTTTTATATTAATTGTGACTATTATTTATATGTGAAATATATAAAAAATAATGCTAATAAAAATATAAATTGTTATTTCAAATTTCTATTATTGTGATTTTTAATGAGAAGGTTAATGTAATATTATAAATTATACAATACAATATATTAAGAGACCATTTTATAATTTTAAAAAACTGAATAACTATTTTATAAATTTTCTAAAAATACCCATTATTAATCAGGACCAATATAGTTCTAGAATCAAATTTAATGCCAGTGAGTATGATATTCATAACATAGATACCAAAGCCTCAATCGTTTGAATAGATAATCACAAGACAATTAAAATAAATTAGTACTTGGTGCCCATGTCAACAAGCCTTGATTTTTCTTTATTTTCATGATTTTGATGAGGCTCGATTAGAATACCATATTTAATTAACGTCTAATCCTACTATTTCTCACGAAGTTCTAAGGACAAACTGATTATCCTACTCCTACCAAAGCTTTAGCCACATTTCTTAAGTGGCCAAAGGGAAAGTCGATAGTGACGATGGCAAGCCCTTGATTTGCCCTTTCTTTCCATTTTTTAACTTCATTTCTCGAAATCCATTCTGTATTTCGCATAGACCTTAGTTTGATGAGTGCGAGAAGAGCACTTCTTAAAGAGCCATCAACCTTTTACTTCAGCAACTAAATTTGCGTTCGAGCTATGGGGAGCTTAATCGCTAAATAAATGTACCGGATCTTGATGAGCTCCACGGAAAGAAAAAGGGTAGAGAAAGGAGCAGCATACCTTTCGAATGCTAAAGCGGACAAGAAAAGTTTTCTGCCAAATTGCCAACGGAGCGAAATAAGCGAGTACTTAGTATTACAGAGCATTGTCGGGCCTGGTTGAGTCACGTTTGTTGTTGGACTAAGGCCAGAGGACAAGAAATTGTACAGCTCTGCTGGCTTTGGCCACAATGCACAACTGCCATATTCACAAAACATCGAACAGGTGTAAATGTGTCCGAAATTGTTCGTGTCCAATAACGAGTTTCCATAGTTACATTCTTTGTTGAAAAAGGTTAACAAAGAGCTCGATAAGAGAAATAAGCGCTCAGATAATAATAGGCTCGGTGTAAGCTCATCCTCCAAAAGACTGAATCATGATTGTACTCGTCAATGAGCTATTTGAATAAAAGAAGCACAACGACCAGACTCATGAGCTTAGAAAATGAACTAAACTTCGCATCCTGATAATTAGAGAAGACAACTGGCAAAGCCACAGGAGTTTGATTGACACAGATAATTCCAACCGAAAAATCAATATGATGTACATACATACAAGAAGCGATGGAATCCATAATTTCAGGGATAGTGCTGAACAATTCTTACTTCTGCTTGCCAACTAAAAGAATGAATTCACCACAGAAAGAAGCATGACAAATAAAATCTTCATACATTGAGAAACTGTCCTGCCTATACCGATCACCTACATATAAAAGGGCCCTTCATATGAACAGCTAACAAGAGTAGCCCAAGTCAAAATTCTCAAGTTGTTTATAACATCAAAATTCATATTCAACTAAATATAAACCACAAAAAAGAGAGTAAGACAGCACAAACATAAATTTGAAACTCAACTCTTCTATAATATCCCTTACCTTACACACTCGGAGGAACTAAGGCAATATGTTTTGCTGCAGCAAAGATGGGAGGTAAGTTGGTGAAAAGTGCTTCCAGATGATCATTTTAATCATCGCATCTGAGTAGGAGAACAAAGCAGCCCTGATGCATCTGCACCTACCACTGCAAGATCACAGATGGTACACATTTGGCCTCCCTGGCTTGGCACAAACCGAGAAGTACAATATGGGCAAGAGACATCTTTCTGTCCACGATAAATTGGGACATATGTTGCACCACATATTACAAATGGGTTTCTGAAATCATAGTTCAACTCGGAGGCATCTGTCATATTCTTCTCTGCAGCCTGTAACACTTGCCTAGCTGTTTTTGATTGGCTCTCAACTGTGGGGTTAGTCTCCAAAAACCGCCTGGCAAAGTTAGCCGCAGTTGCAAGGTTCTTGTGCTTGTAGCAAACCCTCATTGCATTTAACAGGGCAAGCCTCAAGTGTGGCTTCTGAAGATTGCAATGGGTGAAGTAGGCAGCAAGCTCCATTTGGCGTACTGGGTCTTGTATTTCCTTTCTATTAAGCTCCATTTGTAAACCCAAAACATACTCCTTAACTATAACTATTAACTCTTTGACCTCATCTACCTCCTTTCTTGAATCTACAACAATCAAAGGAACTGTATGAAGAATGCTGAGAAAGATTCGAAGTGCCTCACTAAATTTCCCAGCAGTCGTGGCTTTGTAACCAGCATTGACCTTCTCGTCCAACTGAATGAAACTGAACACTAATGCTGGAGGGCCTCTCACATTAGGACTCGCAGACTCATTCCATCTTTCAACAGCTAATGATATCACAGGAAGAGATGCAAAGGTATGCAAATAGGTATGGCTACCTGAATGTAAATCAAGAAACATGGATTTCAATGGTGCAAAATTTTTAATTCCAAGTTGCCTGTTGAGCAACCGCATAGCTGTATCAAAATTGCCAGCTGCAGCGTGTTCAGCAGCAAGTGAAGATCTCTGGGTCCAAATCTGGCTCACAGGCATACCAGGACTTGGCGCCACAAATACAGAAGATCGGGTACTGACAGAAGCTCGTGGCGTGTCTGCCTCAGGAGGAAGCTCCAAGTCTTCAAGGTCCCATCCACCCTCTTCATTTTCTTCAGCCACTTCCTCATCGTCCAAAATTGTTATTACTTCCCCATTTTGCAAGCCCTCTGCATCAACCAAATCAAGTTCCTCACCCCAGTCAGCTTCCTCATCCTCCTCTGCAGCACCTCTGCCCACATTATCAAGCCCACCTTCCAATATGCCTTTCATAACTCTCAGAAGTGGCCAATCTCCAGCACACAAAATGGGTGCAGGTGGCATAAGAAGAGAAGGCTTTTTACCCTCTGGTACAGATGGGACATTGTCTCCCAACTCTTTTGCTAGACGGTCAGCGATATCCTGCAGTCCATGGACTTTAGCCATGATATATGCAAGTGGTAAATGACCAGCACTTTCCATAATTTTAACACGTTCTTGCACATCACCCAAATATAGGGCATTGTGAAACTGGCCCATGACATCATTCTTAACTTCTGCAATCCTAAGCATCTTGGAAAGCTTTTCCAAATTGCCAGTTATGAGATAAAGGAATGATAACCTCTCAAAATTCTTTGTCCTCTGATAGGCATATTCAACAATGCCTGCATTGCCTTGGCGAAGAGCTTCCACCCCAAGTCTGTACCAATGATCTTTCTCATCAATTTCCTTGGCTGAAGCAACAGCAATTTGAATGTTTCCACTCTCTAAAGCTAAATTAAACCGAGTTCTCTCATCCCTCACAAAATGTAGAGCGACCTCGGGGAACCCCTTCTGCTGCAAATAAGCAATCATTGCCTGCCCACAGAGCTGAGAGTTCCTAATCATGCTCATGACATGGTCATATCTTTTTCTTAAAAGGGACAGTTTGAAGATATACTCAGTTGCGTCAATGACAAAAGCCCTACTCTTTCCATCTCGATCCAAGCAAAAGATCGTATTGCTAGATACCTTGGTAATGTATATTGGGACATCAAGGGTTCTAATTATGCCACTATCACCATTTGGGAGGCAGTATTTGATGTGATTAAGTGTTGTATAAATGAAAACACCATTATCATCCCAGGCCCCACTCTTTATACGAATTGTCTCATGAAGAGTGCACTGATGCACAAGTTTCTTGCTAGCAATGATGATGGCGTGTTTGCTGAGCAATGCAACAGTTTCCATGTCATTAGACCAAACAACATATTTGACAAAAGGTGTTTGGAGATCTCCAAGTACAATCCTTTGCTGAAGATCAAATATAACCAATCTATCCTCAGCCCTGCAAAGTAAGTTACCTGTTCCAGCATAAAATATTGCATCAGTAGCCATGGGAAGACTACTCTTTTTAACAACCTCATTCTTTAGGTTCCTGACCAAGACCTGATTGCTGCTTTTCTCAAGAACAGCAAACCTATTCCGGGCGACAAAAACAGCAGAGGCTCCAGCACCTCTCTTTGCCTCCTGAAAAGTATCACCCCTACTAATGCTGTCTTTAGGTATTACATACAACTCATATGAGCCTCCATCAACATCTGAGCAAACAAGAACAGTATTTTCTGTAGGGCTATATGAGAGACTTCTAGGGCTTTGATTCAAGCTGGTCATACCAGGACGTCGAATGGGAATCATTTGTGTGTCTTTTTTAGTTGAAAACTCAAAAAACCGCAAGAAGCGATCTTTTGTATAAAAAAGAGAATCACCACTGACCGCAAAGGCAGGCCTTTCTCTCTCCAACTTAAAAACAATCATGCCACTATCATGGCCTGCAGCCAGAAGATTCATCTCAGGGTGAGATGCAAGTATCCAAAACCGGTCATGCTCCCTACGGAAAGTTTGAAGTCCAGTGCGCTTAGTTACATCCCACACACGAATGCTTTTATCCTCTGAATTAGATACAATTATATCCTGTTTGGCATGGAACATAACACATGACACATTATTCATGTGTCCTCTCAATGTGTCCACTTCCCAAGCCTTTGTATCTGAAAGCAAAGCAAGAATAGCTTATTCTAAATTTATGCCAATCACAATTAACCAGTGCATAGAAAAATGAGTGTCTCAGGAGCTATTAAGTGCTGGATAGTAGGGAAAAAAGGAACTTCTACTAAAAAACAATATAATAACAAACAACTACAATATCGGAATTAAAAGCCACTCAAATCACTAACCATTCATGCGCCACAATTTTACTTGGCGATCATCAGCTCCCGAAACAATCAAAGGAAGGGTAGGATGGAAAGCAGCCCAGTTGACTCCTCGATCATGGCCTTCCAAGACATACTTAACAACTGCATCCACACCACCAAAAAGATCTGTGTTCATCTGACTCAATCGCAGAATGTCATCAGCAGGGGATACAGTCTTCCTTTTCAGTGACCCAATATCCCATACACGAACAGTTTGATCTAGAGATGCTGACACAACAAGATCTTCTTTAGGGTGGAATGAGGCACACATAACATAATGATTGTGACCTGTCAACACAGAAATGCAAGTCCGAGACTGCCAGTTCCAAATGCGAATGGTCTGGTCATCACTGGCACTAACAATCCATGGGTTTTCATGATGAAATTGGACACTACGAATGTAATCAAGATGCCCGAGAAGAGTGAACAGACATCTATGCAACTTGTAATTCCAAACCTTAATTTTGTAATCATCTCCTGCAAACCACCAAGCCATATGATAAATGAGTATTATACAAGAGAAAATAACTAGCATGTATATACATTCAGAACTACTTGGTGCAAAAAAGTAAAGCCAATAGGAAACTATCAGCAAACTTATACTTTGGTAACCATCATTTCACACAAGACGAGTAACACTGGACGTCAAGGGCAGAAGAGAGGAAGTATTTAACTCAGTCACATGCTGAAATTTCTTCGAAGATGCCACAGCTATTTCAAAAGGTTGGTCATCTAAAATACAAAATTAATTTTATTAGTCTAAAATATCACTAGTTAAGTCAATCAGTCATTCCCGATAATAATGAATTGGAAAACACCCTACCTTGATCCAGATGACGTGTCAATCTGAAAGCAACTTCTATCCATTCAAATCCATACCTTCAACAACGGTGTAATGTATGCAAACCCATGTACTCAATTTACTATTATGCATGCATCCATATCTAGACCCATAAACCTGTACTTGGACAATTTTATACCTCCACCACTAAGAATGTTATTGCTAAAGTATAAGACCATCATCATATTTTTATTTTCAGTGAATCCCAATGCGAAGTGCAAGGAAGCAAATCTGAAAGTGAGAGACAATCATCTCTTTTACGTGAATCTGAATTCCACCTTTCCATCAAAAAGCTTAAAGTTCTCAATCTGTCATATCTGCCTCAATAAATCATCTATAGAAGAATATAAGCAAATACCAATATTTTTAAAACTGGACCGAAAATTAAACCAATAAGACAAAAAGTTTTAAGATTTAAAAGGTTTCAACTGGTAAAATGGCTAAAGATTAAATAAAAATTTAAAATATAAAATATAATTGAAAAGGATTATCCTTGTTTATGGAAAAATTTGAAGTTTAATTGAAAAAAATTGTTAAAAAAAATTAATTGATTTATTTTGGTTTATAAAAATTTATTAATTTATAAAAATTGACTGATTAATTAATAAATTGATTAGTTTTTAACAACAAGAGCTATTCAAGTAAATCAAATTAAAAAGTTAGACGGCTCAAGATTATTACGGTTGAACCAGCCGAATCGATTAAGTTTTTAATCATTGGCAAATGTACAGAGAAACTGAACTAGGTACACATTCCCTAGATATAACCAGCATACAATTTCGGAGACACCCAAAATTCAATTCTCTCTATTCTCCACCCCCGTAAGAGTCAGGCAATAAACCTACCAAGCATTTTAAAATGCACAAAAGAATGATTTAATTGGAAGCAGTAAATATAAGATAACCAACTTCCAGCATACTATAAATTTACGATCATCTAAACAAGAACGAACGCAAACAAGCACAATTGAAAGGACAGTTCAGAACAGAAACGCAAGCAAAACTCGCAATTACCTCCAGATACAAAAAGAGGTTGAGATTTGTGAAAATGAACGCCGCGAACAGGACCGTCGTGTTCGTCGAACCTATCAATCAAAGTCCCCATGCGATAGTCCCATAGCTGGATCACACCACTGTGAAGACTGGCGAGGATCCACGGTCTTTTGCTATGAAAACTCAGTCCTTTCACTCTATTACTCTTGGTCTCGAACTTCGTCAACATCTTCTACTATCCAAACACTAAACACACACAAACAAACAAACAAACAAAACAACGAATAGAATAAAAAAGAACACAAAATCACATGTCAAAACCTAAACATTCGCTTAAACGAAACGCTTAATCGAAAATAAAACAGATCTAAGAGAAACGGCTAATACAGAAATGAGAAACAAAAGGAGAAAAGACATGGAATTTACCTTAGATCTGATCCGTAAAGCGCAAATCAATATATAAGAGATCCTGTATATGAAGAGGTTTGCATAGATATAGAGAGAGAAACTGTATGCGAGGGTGCTTAAGAGAGAGAAAGTAACGCACTAGAGAGAGAGAGAGTGTATAGTTTCAATTTCTCATTTTAGATCCAGGGCTGTACGAGAAATTAAGAAGAGGAAATAAAGGAGATTTTACAATTTTTACAAGGGTAAAAGAGGGATTTAAATGCACGTATATTTTCCGTTCAAGTGAAGGTCAGTTTCTACCTCGCCCGTGGTGGTTACGAGGATTAAAAATTTATAATAATTTTTTATTTAGTAACGGGTGATAAATAACAAATATGTTAATTTTGCTGATGTTTGAAATTAGAAATATTTATCTTCAATTTACAACACAAATTTATGATCTTTTTTGTTCATTTTATTATTATCAATTATTATTTTTATGTTATTTGCAAAAGAAACATGCAAATATGATTTCAAACACCTATTTTCATGTCATTTGCGGTATTAAGTAACCATTTCTCGCTTGGAATACTGTGATTCGAGTAAAGCGCATTGTTAAATTTGTACAAATTTACATTTAGGGTGAAAGTTGGCTTAGGAGAGAAAAAGGGTTTGAAAAGAAGAACAAGGAAGAAAATCTAGTTTAGAGCTTGTCCATTGGGTGTGTAATTTGTTTTGATATGTGCGCTTATAACTATTTAACATATATTGGTATCTATTGTATTGTCTAGTGGAATATTTTATATGATACAATGATGTTTGTTTAATAATATTGTGGCATTTGTGGTATAATATAACAAAGAGTAATTAATATAAGTAATAAAATGGAGAAGGAGAATAATTTTTTAGATGCCTCAACCTTACGTAGTGAGGCAGGGGACATTGAGATAGAAATGGTACTTTAAGTGAGAAAGAGGTTTGAAAGTTCGAAAACAACTTTTAATTTGTATCAAAAGCATACAAAATGCCACAAATTTGTTGTTGTTATAAGGAAAGGAAAGAAACATGAGAGTAAAAAATTCAATAACAAAATATTAATATATTATAAAGGTCAATCGCATAAACACCGAGGGTTGAATAGAATTAAATCTAGAAGAAGTAGATGAATTAGGTGCAATGCTTTAGTATTTAGAACATAATCAAGTTTGAAGATATGCACAACCATAAACTAATCCCAAATGATGTGAGGTTTATGAGGCAACATTAGATTATAGATAGTCAAGTTAGATATAGATTAAACATGAATGATGATTGTAGAATTAGGTCGTACATAAATATATGATTTATTCTTACAACTTTAGTGGGTATAAGAATATAACATATTTACGTAAGGACCATCTTAATCGTATAGGCAGGTTGAGAAGAGTGAGGTTAGAAAAAGGGGATGTGGAAGTGGTTTATAAGGTGCCTATTAGAATAAAGGAAAAGGATGGTAAATTCTTCTACATAATTGATTATGATGAAGGAAGGTTAAGGAATAATTTATAGGTCGATGCGAGGAGTTAAGTACCATATGTTAAATTTAGCGATGTGGTAACTTTTGATACCATTTATCACATCAACAAAATCAAATTTAGTTTACACAATATGACAATATAAACTTTCACAGATAATCTATATTGCTTATTTGTACACTTTTAGGAAGTAAGACTGCCTATAGTTTTTGTTGACTTTTCTATGCATGACGCTAAAATTACATACAAGTTCAAAAGTATAGGTAACACCATTAAGGTGATATTCCCTATTATAAGGCAAAGACCATGTTTGTGGCACGTGCTAAAGAAATTAGCTAAGAAATTTAAAGCTCATAAATGATATATTTATCATTCGGATATGTTACTATCACTTTTATAAGCTACATATATATTAAGCAAACAAACAACAACAACAATAACAACCCAGTAAAAATTCTATTGAAATACAGGGTCTGAAGAGGTTCAAAAGTATGCAACCTTACTTCTAACTAATAAAGAGATTGTTTTTGATAAATCCACAGGAAAAGGATAAAAAGAGAAAAAGAAAAGAAAAAGAAGTTTTTTAAGAATTGTTTAAAGAAAACAAAAGCTGAAGATATAAATAAATTACTATATTAAGAAATAACAATAAAATAAAATAAAAATAAAGATATTTAGAATCAAATTTAAAAAGAAAAAAGTAAAAGTAATAAAAATAAATAATGATAATAATAAAAAATATAAATAAACAAATAAACGATATAAATATAAATATAAATAATAAAATAAAGATAAAAGATATATGATAAAATAAAAGATAAAATAAGTAAATAAGTAAACATACAAGAAAGAAGAAAATTAATTAAATAAAACAAATACAAAATTGAAAGGGAGAAAAAAACTTAACTAAAATGACTTAGGAGCAAGTGCTACAAATAAATGTGTTTAAGCTAAAAACAAAACAAGAATTAAAGGAAAATGTTCAAAAGACCTATGACAAAGAGAAGAACCTCTTTATAAAAGATCCTTTACTCCTATCTTATTTTGCCAAAGTTTCTCATTGAGAGCCAAGTCTTCGATAAGCTTTAGCAAAGTCATATCATTCCTGATTACCTCCCTTATTTCTTCTTAGGTCTTTCTCCTTTGCTCTTATAATTCTTAAGTATAATCTTCTCATTAGGACATCATGATTTCTCCTCTAAATATGTCCGAATTACTTAAGCATTATCTCTCTTAATTTATCATCAATGTTAGTCCCCCTCAATTTGGCTTTTATCACTATATTCCTAACCTTATCTCTTCTGGTAAAATTACACATCTAACAGAGTGTTCTCATCTCCGTCACTATTAACTTTGTGACTGTGCATCTATTTGATGGGTCAATACTCTACCCCGTAAAGCATGGTTGACCTAATTATTAAACAGTAGAATTTAACTTATAACTTGAGTGATATCTTCTTGTCACCTAAAATTCTTGATGTAGCTTTTCATTTAAGCCACCCTAATTTGATATGATAAACTATGTCATCATCTATCTCACCATTACTTTGGATGATGGATCCAACGTACTTAAAACAATCTTTTTGAGGTATAACATATAAACCAATCTTTATGTCCACCTTTGATGCCACCTTATGACCCAAAAAGTTACACTCTAAGTACTCTGTCTTAGTCCTTCTCAATTTAAAGCCCTTTTACTCTAGTATATCTCACCAAAGTTCCAATTTGAAATTGACACCCTATTGGACCTCGAATTTTTTTCCATTTATTATCGATTTATTTGTTCAATTATTTATTTAATTTTGGAATTGTGTCCATAAATTTAGTGAGCATGAATAGAGATTAGAATTAGAATGGAAATGTTAGAATTAAATTAGGATTAAGTGAGGTGTTAGATTTAATAGGCTAAGTAGTTAG
>JAOQMP010000210.1:43902911-43932603 GCA_027563575.1 Erythroxylum pedicellare
AGTGCCCTATTTTTTCATAATCAACTTTCTTGTTTAATTAGTAAATTAATTATATTTAATTAAAAATAACAAAAATATATGGACTAATTAGTTCCATATATAAGTGTTGTTCTTTCATAATCTAACTTTCTTATTTTATGCAAATTTGCTCTATTCAAAACTTCAAGTGGATCCACAATCGGTAATTAATCATAATGTTGAAATATATTTGTCACAGGCATGACAATTAAGTCACACCTGTGTAATTAATAAGGATAAGTCATGAAATCCCTGAGTAATTAATAAGTCACAGAAAGAAATAACGGCAAAAAAAACTGGACCGTTGAATCATTTGGACGGTGGGATGGAATTTCATGTTCGTCTATCTCATTTATCCTTAATATTATATACTTAATGAGTAGTTTATATCTAAGCAAGCATCAAAGGCGTTTACAAGAACCCTAGTTCAGGTTGCTGTAAGGACCTTACAATGATTTAAATTAAGCAAGTTTAAGCTTCTGGATCGACCTCTCATTGGATGGCCCGCAAGCCGACTCATGGCCCAATGAGCCGGAGCTAGCCGATTCGACTAATCTTTACTTTTTTATAAAAAAGTTCACAAAATAACGTCATTTTTGTTACTTCAATCGGATTGAACTATTTTAATTTGTAATTCGATCAATTCAAGTCAAAATCGGGCTTACCCAAAATGATCAAGCGTAAAGATGTAATACTAATTACTCAAATTATTTATTTAATTTTAAATTATTTAATTTTGTGACTTTAACTGATCGGGGTAAACATTTGGGTTGAATTGGAAATATAAATCCTTATTGGAATGCGTATGAATTACAGAGATTTAATTCACGTTCTATACAACTTTGTACGGTAGAGTCAGCGAGTGAGGCAGATACCACGTGGTATAATGTACAGATCTTAGAATCTTTGTGTACGATAGACGCGAGGCAGCAGTTGAATCAGACTTTTATGGTAAACTTGCCGCCCATTTTTCTAGGATTAAGAATTTGAGGCCAAGTTTTAGCTGGCCGTGTCTCCTAAGTCCATTCATGTCATGTCGGCTTGTTCCTCTCTGCTAGAATGATACTTCTATAAAAATTTCAACTCAAGTAAACCGATTCCAATCAAATCAGGCAAGAGGTTATGGAAAGTCTGCATTTATAAATATTTATTGGCCCTCTGTTAGAATTCATAATTTGACACTTTTTAAGATGAATGCAGCTATTTGAAATTTTAATGAAACTCAAAATAATGATTCCTTATTTTTTTTTCACTGTTGTATTAATTCCAAGTCACAACTTACAAAAGCGTATAGTACAAAGAATTAAGAATAGCGTACCACATGTAATTTAATACACCGCCACCCAACCAACCCCCGTTTTTTAATATCAAGAAGGTCTCTCCACGTGAACATGTACTGTGTTGGAAGCCACAAAATAATTGAACAGAGAATTGTTCCTTCCTTATCTCTTGGCTCCTCACAACTTGCAGTAAGTATCTCTATAATATCTGTCATCTTTTGCTTTTTTTTTTTACAGTGTTTTAAGATGCCCAAGAGATCATGCATATCCGGGCCCTGAAAAAGTATTTTTTGTCATTTAGTGTTTGTTCCCGCTTTCCCAATCCCATTTTAAGTACAACGTGTATATCGGTCAAAGAAAGAAACACCGTAAGTATTTAACGCCTGGTAATAATTGTTTCTTGTCAATCCTTCGGAGATAGATTAGAGCCCCATTAAACTGAAAAGAGAAGTATACAATTAGAAGAACAAGATCGCTAGCATTTACTGCTGTGTTTGCACTGAAGTGTCCAATATCACGTGCACTTACGACAAGTCTAGTTTCAACAAGCATATGAAATGAACTAAAAGGTTTGGCTTCGAAAATCGTAACTACTTGGATGGTATTTGCTGTAAATGTAATTTGGCCAACAATAGTTTGAAAATATTTCTGACTCCAGGACGGTCATTTCCGGTAACTTTTCCTCAATCCTGCCTCGTCCCAGAAGGTGCGTCATTACGCTTGATCATTTTAACCAAAAGTATTGGAGCGAACAATTGCAGCCTTCAACATTACTAAGTTTATAGAAGTCGTTCCCTGACAAATCAAGAGGCAAGAATTCTTTTCCATTATTTTACAACAGTTTCAGTGGTTTACAGAGTTGCATTGCCATTTGCCTAAAGCAGCTTAGTACTTTTCTGGAGTATCACATAAGAACAAAACATTCCAAACTACAGTGATTCGATACGAGTGCCTTGAATCCATGAATAAGCATGCAACCCAGGACGTTGACACGATGGCACTTCAATCCTGCCAAAAATTAGTAAAAAGATTACCAAGATTGCTTCTAAGACTATGGATGAACCAAGCAAGTCTCTCCAACATTTTAAATTGCCAACTCAAACGAATAACAAATGAGAAAAGAACAAGTAAAAAATATATTGAAACATCCAAATTGCTGTTCTCCCACTTAAGTTTGACATTTGAAATTGTCATAAGACTAAAAGGGTAAGGGTAAAAGGTTAGGTAAGAAACTTGTATGGATTATTGGTTACCCCTCGAAATGGCAGTGTTATGATCGATTCAAAAGTTAGTTCCTTATTTTTATGAGGCAAAAGGGTTCTGAGATCAATCGATGGGCAGATTGTGTATCAAGTACTACATAATGGAAGTAACCAGCTTTGGCCTCCCACAAGCTGACATAGGGTTCATCTCCTCTTTCTCAAAGTCCCATTCTTAAGCCTGTCTTTCTCATGATACATGTTAATATGTAGTAATCAAAAGTTAAAGAAAGAACTAAGAAGCTTGGCCTCTATAAATAGGCGGGTGACGGTGTGAAAATGGCTATGTTAAAATGGCCACCTTCTTCTAACTTTTGAGGCACCACTGAGAACAAGGGGGAGATGAAAGCTGTAAACTTTTACCTTTAAGCTTTTCAATATATTTTAATAATAGCCCGAAAGCCAACTTGCTCTTCCCTTCTTTAGTGGGGAGAGAGAGAGAGAGAGAGAGATGGTATCCATCCAGAGGTTTCTCTAGAGTCAGATACAATCAAGAACCCTGAGCTTAGTTGTTTATCCATAGCCCCCTGTTGCCCATACGCCCATAACAACTTTGGCACTATCCTTTTATTCACTCGCATTCATTACATCAGAAGACATTTCAGTTTCAGAGAGAGGAAAGAGAGTTAAAGAGAAAAGAACTATGAAGATCGGGTGTGACCTGTGTGACAACGCAGAAGCCTCATTGTTTTGTTCTGCTGATGAAGCTGCTCTCTGTGAGGATTGTGATTATCGTGTTCATTATGCAAACAAGCTTGCAAGAAAACATTTGCGCTGTTCTTTACTCCATCCTTCTTTCAAAGAATCCCCTCTTTGTGATATATGTCAGGTGCTAAGATCCTTCATTCCCTTGTTTTATCTCCTTCATTATTTTCTGGATCTGTCTATAATAGCTTCAACAATCAATGGATTCAAGATGGTATCAAAAAAACCTAAGATCTTGGAATCACCCTTCATCTTAATGTGTCAGATTCATAGAGTGGTAGTATCTAATCTTGGTGGTGCGTTTTTTTTTCACTCAGGAAAAAAGGGCTATTCTTTTCTGTCAAGAAGATCGAGCAATTCTATGCAGAGAATGTGACCTTCCCATTCACAAAGCAAATGAACATACCCAGAAACACAATAGGTTTCTTCTGACAGGAGTCAAACTCTCAGCTTCTTCTGCTTCATACCCAACATCATCTTCCTGCAATGACTTGGATGCTAATGTTAAAAGCAACAGTAAAAGCTCGCAGCCATCTTCAAACAAGCAAGGGTCAGTTTCTAACGAGTTTTTCAGTTCTCCATCCATTGACAGATCATCATCACCTTCGGTAGGATACAAAGTTGACTGTAACAGTACTTGTGACAATGCTTCATTCTCCACAAGTGGCATATCAGAGCATTTGGAGACACTACCTGGTTGGATCGTGGATGATTTTCTTGACCCTTCGTTGCCTACTGTTGGCTTCCCAAAGGTTTGGAGCACTCCCTATATCTAAAGACACAAAACTCTGTTTTTGTGAGTATTCATTTTTTGGACATCCGTCAAGATTCGAACAAGCATTTCCCTGACGATGTTTGTGCGTTTTTGATACAGACTTTGGATAACCTCTTGCCATTGGCGGATCAAGATCTTGATAGCCACGTGAGTTGTTTTTCGGCAGAACTTAACACATTCTGTGCCCCTTTTCGCAGACCTCTCCACAATGGCTTACTTGGTGATGAATGCAGAGAATCAAAAGTAGCATACAATAAGAACCGGTGTGATGATTGTTTTACAGTTCCAGAAATCACACCACGTAGCAAGAACACCAAACACTGCCCGTGAAGGAAATGTTTTAACGTTCTAATCAATCGGATTTTATATGGCATGGTCCATTCTTGTTCATATTCGGTGATCGATTTCTGCTTTGTCGTTTCAAATTTCGGCTTGATATTTTCTAAACACTACAGGGTCACGGTACACACCCGACTCAAATAGGAGCACAAGGCACCGTAAAACTCATGTTTTAAAATTCAATATCTTTAAGCGATGCATCAGAATCACCATAATCTACTTTAAATACGTACTTTATAGATCAATAGAAGAATTCGTTACTGTTAAAAGATAAAGAATTTGAGAGCAGATGAAAGATTCCAATACAACCTCTACACTTTGAGCTCTAGCCCCAAGGCAGGAAAGATGAAATCCAGTACCCAATAGCCGCTTGAATAGATGGCAGTAACTTTGACGAGGTTCTCAAGTCTAGCGGAGCCCAATAGTTTCATTATTAAGTAGTTATTTTAAGACCAATGGCTAATGTAATGCAGACACGAATCTAGTAAATGGCAGAGATTGAAGCCGTTATGAAAATAAAGCCTGAGACCATCTCTTTCCTTTAGTCCTAACTCATGTCGGAGATGGACCAGACCAGGATTTACATTGCATCTTGAAACATGCATGCTTTAAGTACCATGAAAGACCTTAAATAACGATAAGTTAGTTTTTTCTTTGAAAAGAGTAAGTGAAGGGAAGAAGATTGAGGGTGCTTTTTTCTTTCTTGGTTCTCCTACTCTAAAGATCGAAATACTCAATCGATACGTGGTGAATCCAAGTCCCACAGGCACAATCACCCTCTGAATTGAGCCTAACCTCATTTGAAGGAGAGCCTACCTCAAAAAAATGATGGCAATTCCATTGACTGATCTCAACTCCACTGAATCTACACGGCATGCTGCTAAGAAAGTTCGATTACGCGAAGGGGAGGAGGATCCCCCTCCCCTTACCCCCATGAATCCCAGTAAACCACTAAGTTATAGCGCAATGGTTTCCCATCGGCCCGACTCTAGCTCCGGCGATGGTGAATTGAATTGGTCAGAAGAGGACGACATTGAATTATCAGAAGGGGATATCACTGTTATCCAAGGCACCTGCGGATTGGGCATTGAACTATCTACTCAATTCAAAGGAAAACTCGACCAAGCCTGGGCAAACACTATCATCATCAAATTACTTGATCAGAAAATAGGCTTCAACATGCTCAAATCTAGGCTCACTGCAATGTGGAAAAATAAGGTCCTATGAAATTGGTTGATCTGGGTAATGAATTTTACTTTGCTAAATTCGTAAAAGAGGACGATTTTATTTGCACACTCACTCAAGGCCTGTGGGTTATCGCTGGCCGTGCTCTCTCCGTGCAACCATGGTTTCCTGATTTTCGTCCGTCTACAGGGAAAATCACACACGTCGTGACTTGAATCCGGTTCCCGAAACTCTCTGTGACGAGGTACAATCTGACTATCCTCACGACGTTAGGCAACTTGGTTGGAAGAACGATTAAAATCGACACTATAACGCAACACGCCCACAGGGGCAAATTTGTTAGAGTTGCGGTGGACCTTAATCTTCACGCACCGCTCCGATCTGTTGTAGAGCTTGACGGGGAGCTCATCAAGGTGGCCTATGAGGGGCTCCCTCAAATCTGCTACTCCTGTGGACTCGTCGGCCATGGTAGCATGACCTGCCCGTCTAAGCCAACTGCATCCCCCACTGCTGCGCCCACCACCGTGGACCCAGCCCTGACAACATCCCCACAACCAACCAACCAGGAGGCATCTACTGCGACTAACACAACCCCAGATCCTCTCGATAGTAGCCACACCTCTTCCTCCAGCAAGCAGCGACAACCTGATTTCGGGCCGTGGATGCAAGTACAACGCCGACCACGCCGCCCTCCTCCTACGCCTTCCACGCTCCGTCAGGGCAAGACATCGGTCTCCACCCACGTGGGTCTGCTTGGCTCGCACTTCGCGTCAATGTCAACATTCGAACTGTTGTCGTTTACAACGGCTAGCTCCTCAGCAACCGAGCCCTTTCCATTAACTACGAACCAGAAGACATCGACGAGGCATCAAGGCAGGACGAAACTAAAGACACAAGCATCGTCCAAGGAGGCTCGCGTGCAACGCGCACCGTTTAAAGCTAAAATTGGAGAGACTTCTGTTGGTGCTGCCAAGATGTCGTCCAGGCCTCTACTGGATTAGCTGGGCCCGAATACTGGCCTCCTCTCCAAGGCCCCAGCCCAAGCTACCCCTTCTTCCTCCCACACGAGCCCACAGACTGGATTTCCAGCCCAAACCCTGGCCCCTACTAACCCGTCGCACCCCAGGCCGCTCCTTAAGCCCACCTCCCAGTCCAAGCCCAGACCCGATCCCATTTGGCCATAATAATCCCCTCACATGCCGACATCGTCATTCAAGACTAGTCCATGTCGTTGCCCCCACAAGCGGAATCAGTCTGTCGGGACATGGAAACCGAACTCAATATTGAAGCTCGGACTTCAACCTAGACCTCAACCACACTCCCACACCTTTTACCCCCCTCGCGACCCCCAGACCCGGACAGCGAACTGCCTATAGCCAGCGATATGACCGAGATATATGATACATCGATGGGGATTACTTCCCAGGTTCATTCACCCCCCTAGGAGCGAGAGTTGGTCGATTGTGCCAGCAGCCCTTTTGATGCCTAGTTACCTCCCCCAATCCCGTTTTTTTGTCCATTTTAATTTGGAACTGTTAAGGGGCTGGAAGACGGACCTTCAAGCCTGTCATCAAAAACTATTGTCGTCTCCACAAACCGCTTCTTGTCGTGTTGGTCGAACCCCGGATCAGTGGAGCCTAAGCGATGAAGGTGATTAGGAATCTCAGGTTTGGGAACTCGTTCCAAGTGGAAGCCGAAGGTTTTTCTGGCGGTATATGGCTTCTGTTGAAAGATGATATTGATGTCCACATTTTTGATTGCACACCGACAATTTGTTCATGCTCACATCGAGTGGCAGCACATGTTGTTTGACTTCATAGCCATCTATGCTAGCCCGACGTACTCGCTCCAACACTACCTATGGCAGCATCTGTGCCATATAGCAAATATCACACAAAAACCTTGGCTACTAGGAGGAGATTTTAATGCTAAACCTGAGATGGGCTACAAACGAGGCAGCTCCCGAACTCAACCTATCATCAACACTCACTTTAGGGATTGTGTGCATAGCTGCAATCTTCAAGATCTAGGATTTTTGGGGCCTAGATACACATGGAGGAGACGCCAAATTCTGGCTCGCTTAGACTGAGCTTTTTGTTCGAATAATTGGTTTCCTTTCCCTACTACAGTCACCTATCTACCTTTTTTGAAATAAGATCATCAACCTATTCTTATTACTCTCAACCCGATTATACCCTCCCCTCCATTGTTTAAGCCCTTCTGATTTCAGTCCGCTTAGATTACTCATGACTGCTTTGGCCAATTTGTTGCAGACCATTGGCTCACTACCAGCCAAGATCTCAGTGCGACCTTAAGCAGATTCGCAGAAAGCTTACAGAGCTGGAACTCTACCACATTCGGCAATATTTTCCACAGGAAGAACCGCTTCATGGCCAGGCTTAATGGCATCCAACGGTATCTTGAACACACTGATTCACCTTCGCTTCGAGATCTGGAGGAGCACCTCTTAACAGAACTGGAGCAGGTCCTGTGTCGAGAAGAACTTTACTGGCATCAGCGTTCCAGAAGCCAATAGGCCCTCCAGGGGGATCA
This sequence comes from Erythroxylum pedicellare, assembly GCA_027563575.1. Lineage (NCBI taxonomy): Eukaryota > Viridiplantae > Streptophyta > Magnoliopsida > Malpighiales > Erythroxylaceae > Erythroxylum > Erythroxylum pedicellare. Next base: position 43,911,026 of record JAOQMP010000210.1, read on the forward strand.
GAACACCCAGTTCTATCACGCCATCACTCGTGCCAAACACCGACAAGCACGGATAACTTCCTTGACTGATGAAGCTGGTGCTTCAGTGTCAGATTCTCCCAACACATGCAGATTAGCGCAACACTATCTGGAGACGTTATACCGCGTCGAAAGTCAGCCGCCAACAGCTAGGCTACTTCATGGTCAATTCCCCCCTTCCTTCTCACGCTCCCGCAGAGCTAGACAGCCCACTCCTTGCCGAGGAAATCAAGAGAGCTATATTTAGTATGGCTCCAAACAAGGCGCCCGGATTTGATGGTTTTCCAGCCCTGTTTTACCAATCGGAATGGGACGTTGTTGGCCTTTCCTTGACCTTATTTTTTCAACGACTCTTCCGCCATGAAATCTAGGAAGCGGATCTTAATCGCACTATCATGGTCCTTATCCGTAAGGTCCCTTCGCCCTCTTCGATTACGCTATTTCGGCCTATTGCTCTTTGTTCTGTTCTCTACAAAGCTATCACCAAGATCATTGCACACCGACTCAAACCTTACCTCAATGATCTGGTTGCTCCGACTTAGTGCAGCTTCGTCCCGGGCCGTTTTATTACGGATAACATTATCATCACCCAAGAAGTGATCCACACTATGAAAAGGAAATCTGGGTGGAAAGGATTTATGGCTTTAAAAGTGAATCTGGAAAAAGCCTACGATAGGCTTTCCTGGGAGTTCATCCAAGACAAGCTCTTTGACGTCGGTCTGCCTGCTGCTCTGATTAATCTGGTAATGAAGTATATTACCAGTGTTTCCATCCAAGTCAACGGGCATGGGGATCTGAGTCCCGCCTTTCAGACGTCCAGAGGCGTTCACTAAGGTGACCCTCTATCCCCCTATCTGTTCGTCCTATGTATGGAACGATTAGGACATATGATAACTCAAGCAGTGAACCACGGTCACTGGAAGCCTATTCGAATTAGCAAATCTGGCCCGCCGCTGTCACATTTATTCTTCGCCGACGACCTTATACTTTTCGCCGAATCTTCCTTGACCCAGGGGATCGTTATTAGAGATATTCTTCAGGACTTTGTGTCACCTCTGGACAACGCATCAGCCTGGACAAATCCAGATGTTTCTTTTCCAAGAATGTGACACATTTGACGGCGCGCAACTTATGTAGAGCCCTAGGCTTTAGACAGACGAACAACCTAGGATGCTATTTAGGCGTTCCTCTTCTGCATGCACAAGCTACTACACAGACCTATCAACACATCCTCAACAGCGTCCAAAAACGCTTAGCAGGATGGACTGCCAACCTTCTGTCTCTGGCAAGCCGGACTACTTTGGTTCAATCTATCATAGCTGCCCTCCCCAGTTACACTATGTAGACAGTCCAGCTTTCCGAACGGCTTTGCGATAAACTGGAAAAATTGATGCATCAGTTTTTATGGGGCACTTCTCATGGAAACAAGAAGATCCCAACTGGGAGGGTGTTTGTCAATCCAAAGAGATGGGCGCATTGGGCATTGGGAGAATACGTGCCACCAACGATGCCGTGCTAGCGAAATTAGGCTGGACACTGATTGCCAATTCTCATGCGTTATAGGTCCAAGTTCTAGCAGCTAAGTACAAATTTGATGTTACCAAGCACCCTCACCTCTTTTCCGACCATCAGAGGTTCCATGATCTGGAGAAGCATAAAGGCTACCTGGCCCCTTGTCATGCAGGGCATGAAATGGAGCGTCGGGGACGATGCATGGACTCGATTTTGGATGGACCCTTGGCTTCCAGGCACAGGACCCCTCACTTCCCAAGCCATATCTCCCATTCCTGAGTCCATCCTCCATTCCAGAGTCCAGGACTTCGTGGACTCGGATAGAACTTGGAAATGGGACGTTTTTCAATCTCTTCTTCCGCCGTCGATTTGTCGATTAATAACTAGGACCTTGCCCCTAACACCTTATTTAGCGAACGATAAACTGATCTGGGGCCGAGACAGTAGCTACCACCGATAGACTTCTTCAAGACAACGACGACAATTAGCAGGGTGGATTTACTCAAAATCTTAGATGGTGCACTCCGCTCTCAATGAAACTTTGAAGGGTTTACACCGGGTTAACCCTCGCGTGGAACTTAGGGTACCGACAGATCAAGCTTAAAGTAGATTCCATAGTAGTTATTGACATCCTTTCTTCCCTGAAACACCACGTCAAATCACATAACTCCACAGTTCACGACATTCATGAACTGTTTAATAAGAACTGAATTATTGTTCATCGACACATATATCAAGATAGCAACAGATGCGCCGACTGATTTGCTACTTATACGGGTCATTTTAATGTTGGCGTCAATTACTTTGACACTACACCTATAGGATGTCATATGCTCCTTTTGGAGGACTTATCGGGACTCTATCTCTCGTCTAGATGTGTGATTTTGGTTTGACTTTCCTTTTATAAAAAAATAAATAAATAAAGCCTGAGACATGTACCCGGTAAAGATGAGAGCAAAGTAAGGTGGCAAGAAACCGATGAACCCGTGTAACATTACCAAAGACCATAGGAAGGACATGAGTTTCAACTTTCTATACATGTATTAGAAACGGATCGCACAATTGTGCCACATGCTCGAGAAAAGAGCCAAATTTTATATCTGAATCTAGAGGTTTTTTGTTCCTCATAATGTCTTATTTTACAGCCCGCAAGGAAGACGAGAAAGGAAAAATATAGGGATATACCTTTTAGACAATTACATACAGCAAACCAATAAAAGAATTGCATTCGGTAATGCATTGAAAGTGCAAACAATTTAGTGACAAGCCCTGCAGATAAGAGGGGGAAAAGAATCACAAACGTGTAAAATGTTAGTTTCCCAGACTAAAATATACGAACAAACGCACTTGGTCCATTAAAAAGCAATAAAAAAAACAAAATGCCATGAATGACCTTCATTTTGGAGCGTATCCGTTGCAGTGTCAAGACGCAAATGCAAAAACCCTATCTGCAATCTTTGTGCGACAAATTGGACATTCAGAACAAGCAAGCGAACAAGATTTACACACTGCAAAGATACATGAGAGAAAGCTATAACGGTGAAAATAATAGCGCTATTCACAAAAAAGAGAAACTGCCAGTGACTTACAACAAAAATGTCGACAAGGTAGAAGAATTGCTGCTGTTGGTGATTCAAAACAAACTTTACACGTATGGAAATTGGCATCTCCATTTCCTTGACTCTTTAGTTCTTTTTCCTTTATTTCTTGCATCCGTGTCTGAAAGAACAAAAATTAGAATCTATATGGGCACCTCAAAAACTAAACTAAAATCATTCAAATCACTTCGATATAAAGTTCGCAATCCTTGGGCATCTACTTCTACAAGAAATTTACGAGCCTCGAGAAAGATGGACATAATTAAATGTAATAGGAAGACGAAAGGACCAACTGAACCTATTACCTATAATGAAAATACAGATCAGCAGTCATCCACATAACAAACTTTCCAAAGATTGGAGATCTGGACAACTAGAAAACTTAGTCTGGTATCAATACCATTTGAAGGCCAAAGAACATATGCATTTTATACAAGTTAGCTTTCAAACAAATAAAAAGAAAACATGCCTGCACAGATATGTCTTAGACAGACCGTTTGAACATGGCAAAAACATCAGACACAAGTAACTCCAGATGCCGCTGCAACAATATTTACCTTCAAGCGCATGACTAGAGGCTCTTCTCTTGGAGTTTCATCAGCTGGTTTCGATGTATCCAATGCTTGTGCCTCTCTCAGATCAACACTATGGTCAATGCCATTTGTTTTCTTATCACAAGTGTGATCAATCCCATCAGCACTCAAGTCAGGGGTAGTTCCCCCTTCTTTCTTTAACCTAGCAACAAGCACCCACATGTTGGCTAAATCATTTTCTAAAGCCTGTTCCCTTTTCTTCGCCTCTTCAGCTTTTTTCCTATACTCCTCTTCAATGAATGCCTTTTCAGTTAAGGCTGCCTCAAGAACTGCCTCCCGCTGTTTCCGTGCCTGTAGTTCCATCTTAAGGTCATCAGGACCAAGATCCCGTGATTCAAAGTCAGCAGAATGCATTCCGAAAGTATCATTTCCTCTGCCAGAAAGCCTTCCTTTCCTCCCCAGTCTTGTACCATCACTGTACTTCCGGTTCACACCATTCACAGATTGCATGCCTCCATTTCTGGAATGTGCTGAATCTCGAGTAGCAACCAGTTCTTTTTCTAACTTTGCATTCTGTATAGATAGCTTGGTGACTTCATTTGCCAAATTCTTCAGTTCAACTGCAGCGGCAGAGGCAAGTTCCTTTGCGTAGGAGGCCTCTTCTGCTAGTTTCTGATTTTGAACATGTAACCCACTGTTTTCCTCGGAAAGCTGAACCTGTTCTAACTTCAACTTTTCATTCTCTATCTCCTGTTCAAGTAAGAAATTCATACTCAATACATTGTTCACGATGTAACCATTGGAAAAACCTTAAATATGGATGGCATGTGGCCTATCACAAGAATCTCAATCTAAATATTCCCCAGTAATGCCATTTCAGGATTTCTTTCCAAAGCAGCACCAATATATTATGCGAATGATTACAAGACATTACATGAACCAAATGCTAAGCAGTTTCAGATCATAATGGAAATTCAGACCAAAAGGTGCAGTTCTTAAATTTATCAACCAGAGAGTTGCTCAGTCCTGTACTCATAAATTCACAGCCAGATTTACCTGTAACTGAACTTTCTTTATCAATTCATCAACAAATTCATCAGGAACAGATTGGTCGGAAGTAAATGATAATTTATTGCCAGAAAATGTTGCCAATTGCTGTTCCAGGACACTAACTTTTTCTTCTAATTCCTTGTTCTCAGAGCACTGCCAATAATAAATAATATTTAACAGTAAGAACAGGATCCACCAGCAGTGAAATTGCCAGCAGCATCCTTAACCAAGGGGACAGAAACCACGTAATGTTTGTCAAACCTTAGTTTGCAGTTGTTCCTGAAGGATACGGTTGTCTGCTGATTTTATCTGCAGAACAAATAGACAGATTTACATAAGCCAGAACTTCACCATCCACCAACACAAACAGAATAAGGTAAGCTATATCAGTCATAAGATTCTCACAAGAGACATGCTGTAAGTCAGTAAGACAAAGTAAATAGCTTCTACTAAATTCCAAAGTAAATAGAGTTGTTCCTAACGATGATATTCGATTATTTAAATTCATTTATGGTTGTTAGCAAGAGAATAATTGAGTAAAAGAGAAAAAAACAGTAATCAGCTAAATGATATGGAGTTCTTTTATTTTCAAGTATTCATGCAAAAGTACTTTTCCATCCTCATCCACCACTATGATAGTCATGTGTTGTAAATCCAAGCCATGTTAACCATCCAAGACACAGAGTTTGCAATGCAATTTCAGACAGTCAAATGTCAAGAGACAAGCTGCTCACCTCCAGTTCAAAAGCCTTTTCATTACATTGGGTCATCAGTCTCATAACTGTCTGTTGCACACAAATTAAATTGGCAAACTAAGCATCCACTATAAGAAAGTCATAAATGAGTATGGCAAGATGTAAATGAATCTACCTGCTGCATATCCACCAAAGATGCATTGGCAATTGAAGCCTCCCCATTCTCAATGATTCGTTGTTCTAGTGCTCCCATTTGCCTTCTCTTTTCATGAATCTCACGTTCCAAGTTCTGGATCTGTATTTAAGACATGTATCTCTTAATCAAGGGAATAATAAGCAAAAAGCAAAGCATTTGAGTTGTTGAGAGCTAGACTCAATGCATTTTACTGTTCACTGAAAACCAAACCCAAGAATGTGTAAATGTCAGAGAAAAGGATCATGTAAAGTTGTGTAATTCATCATCACATGAACCATAAAAGCTAAAATCCCATAAGTTGGCTGGCAACCATAGCAAATATATTGACAAAATTAGGATGGTACAAAAGATTGTAGATAAATACAGAGGATTCCCCTTGTTACTGAAAATGAAGCTCCTACTCTTTAGGATAAGAAGACAGAAGGAAAGAGATGATAACCAACTCTTTTGACATCATGATATTAACAACCAGTTCCCCAAACTTTTCTTTACATTTCAAACTAATTTTATGATTCCAATAAAGATGCTTCTTTATGGGAAGGAGAAGATTACTTGAGCTTTTGAACCATCTGGATCATTTACCGACTGCTCCACCTGGCGCTTCAAGGTACTGGTGCTAAATGCTATCTCTCCAGCAAGCATCTTAACCTGCTCAACAAGAAGGTCCATCTGGTCCTGCGTCATTACCCCCTGCATCAAAGCACTAAGCAATCATTCACACATTACTTTAAAAGACCAATAATATGCACATGTAGTGAAAACCAAAACAAAAGCAAGATAAAACTTTTAGTGCTCAAAAACAGAAAATTCCAATAATTCTTCCAATAAGTAACACTTAATAAGAAACAATAGCAAAAATGAAACGATGAATCATACTTATGATGGTTTGAATTAAATATCATCACCACTTTTCAAAGACAAAACCAAGTGTTCATGCTCTTTGACATGAAGATTCAGAGGATTATTGAATAATCCACCATGAAGATTCAGAGGATCATTACACATGGAACCTTAAAAATATTATTGCTTCGGGACTTCTCATCCCATAAAATTGACAATTTTTTTACAAGGTTGACCAAAGCAATCTATTCAGTGTTAAGATAATCACATCAAATTACAGTTAGATGAAACTGATAACAATTAAATTATCAGTGTGAGCCAAATGAAAAGCAATCAATGCAAAGAAAGACATTTGGAACATTATGAAGCTTGAGTTCACAAGCTACTAGGAAGCAAGACTAGAGGAGAAAGTTTTGCCTTTAGCAATGAAAAAATGTAGCCAAACATGAGCATTTCTTGGATTTATGACTAGGTAGCCAATTAAAAACATAAAGTAGAAGAAATTGGTGGAACGTACAACTGTCAGTTTAGAAGCAGTTATAAGTTCACCAGCTTGAGTTGATTCAGTAATTGTACTGCTACCCGGTGAGAGTTCATCATTCCACTCGCTAGAAGATCTTTTGTGTTTAAATTCATGAGATCTATTTGATGGTTCTGCAGATGGGGATGTAGGGTCTCTGGCACTCTCGCTTGTACCCTCTCTCACAACATCAAGCTTCAGAAAAAGCAATAACAAAATATGAACATCAACCAAAATCTGAACAAATATAAATCAAATTTAAATGTAAAGAGTAGTTCAAATGTAATAAATGCTTGTGCAAATAAACGATAATCGGCAGTCAACAGAAAACAAAAGTAATTACTGGATAATCGGCCACATTGGAGACTACTGAAAAGAGAAAAAGATCAAAACTACTCAAAGTTAATAAAATTGAGCAACCAAAAATTTCAAAAGGAAGGGGGTGGGACAACAAACAATTACAACTTCATAACACACAATTTGATACACAGAACAACGCAGCCATGACTTTGTTATAAAGGATATGTCTTGGTATCTAAGATATCGCCAGCCATACCCCAATGGCAATAACAACTTGTATGAGAAGCATAAACAAAAAAAAGAAAAAGAAACGTCAACAAAAGCAAGGACTAGTCCCCAAGACACAATCAGCAACTTCCTCAGACTGAGGCTTACCACTCAAAGAAGAAAAAGAATTGATCTATTCATATTATTCAACATTTTATCCTATATAAAGATGGAAACAGAACTCACATCATCCTCAGCAGAGTGACTCCGGTGATGACCTGCAGTACCACTCAAACCAGGAATGGTATCCTTTGTGGAAACAAGTATAAGCTTAGTTAGCCTCTGGATTCTACTCATGAGAGCAGCTTTGGCTTCCTCTTCTTCCTCCAATCTTGACTGCATCTTGACTTGACCCTCTTCCAACTGTTCAATAGAAGAAAAGGTTTAACCTCAAAGGCATGACAAAATACAATAAGAGCACTGACGCATGTAACCATACAATAGAATTGAGAGAAAGACGCACAAAAACAAAAACAAAATCAATTGACCTGTTGTCGTAAGCTAATAATCTCTTCATGACTGACACCAGCAAGCATCCCTTGCTTTAGCTGATCAAGTTCCTGTTTGAGGGTTGATATTTCTTTCTGGTACTTCTTAATCAAAGATTTCTCATCAATAATCTGTAAGTATTTTTCAAAGCCAGTATTAGAATAGGCTTCAAGCAGTAATTTCTATTAATTACAATTGGCAAATCGTATCAAGTGGTGAGATCATGCCCTACCTTGTTACGTGAAGCATAAATCTCAACTCGCTTCGCCCTGCTAGCAAACTTTAGTGTGTTATGAGTTTCCTCCAAATTACTAGATGCAGGAGTAACCGTGCAAATAAGCTGTAAACCAACATGACTTTCAGTAGAACATACAAAAGGTTTGCTTCCTTTTAAAAAATAAATTGTTGACAGTCCAAAAACTCACTGAAACATGTCCATGGCCACCCAGTGAGGACTGCAGCAACCGAGTGAGTTTGGAGTCTCGATATGGAACATGAGATGCCCTCCCTTCACTCAACTTTCCAATTACCTTTCAATGAGGATCACAGCGTCAATAGATTTTCTAAGTTTCCAATTACAAACAAGCCAATAAACTCATTTTAAGGGCTTCACATCAAACAAGTAAAATGCATAATCCGACTGATGCTATATTTAAAACATCCATTAGTTATAAGAAACATTAGCAGCTACTATCAGGTTTCTCTTAAAAATCCATCATCCAACCAAGAAAAGAATGTCCAGACTGATGACTCAGAAAACATATCAAACTGTCCCCATAACACACTCTCAGCATAAGTTCCGCTCTTTTAAATGAACAAATAATGACTGGACAAGAAAATGTAAACAAAAGAAATTAGAGATGCTTACAGTTCCAAGAGTTAGAAGACTTTTGTTTATGTAAGATCCTTCCTTTCTCCTTAGTCCAGTTGTCTCAGTTTTAGAACTCTCAGACCCAGCTAGATCAATCAGATTCTAAAACATAAGACAGAAGAAGGCAATACATGAGCCATAAAGTTATAAAAATGTTCAAATTTATGCAATGCGAGCAGCTTATAACTTACAAGTTGAGAGAAAACCACTCCATCATACTCGTCACCATGTGCACTACTCTCAATCATCTACAAACAAAGAAGCAGATCAATGAAAAATACAATTGAAATAACAATAATTGTTTCATATAATTGAGTAATCCACAAAGCCCACAGTAAGTACAAATGGTTAGATGACAGGATGAGAAAATAATAGCAAGCATCAAACGTAAATGTGGCAGGAATCAGCTTGACTTGAACCCAGTTCCAAAAAGTGTATCCAGGTCAGTAATGGAGAGTCCAACCAAAGACAAAGGTTTTAGTTTAAACACACTGATTTATTTAAAGCATTGGGAAAATGCAATAATAATTGTCTGAAATCATGACCTCTTATCATTAGCAGAGAAACATCAGATAACTTGCATACAGATAGGGGGAAAGAACATTGGATTTTACGGTTCAACAATAGACAGCCACTTTGTATTGATGGAGAAGGTTATTTTAACTTTATTTATACATAGGGTTATTCCTTTCACAACATGAACTAAAGAAGTTGGGCAAAAAAGTTAAGATGTTAAGAAAAATATGAACAAATCAATAGTTGGCCACTCAGCTAGGAGCTACATGTGTCAAAGCATTAAGTGGACTAATAGACAGCTCACATTTATGCCCAGGAATGATGTACATGGTACAGGTTATATCTTCTATACCATAAACGGGCAAGAAAGCAAAGAAAAATGCTGCAGTCGCTGTATTGGTTAATGCATTCAAAATTGTGTAAATAAACGTACTAGATTGGGTTATCAAAGTGGCCAACTATATACCAGGATTAAATTGGTTATCAATGTAATAACTGATAGCAACAGCAGAAAAAACACTTGTGAACTTTGAGTAATAAATTGTCGACTCACATGTGAGTTTAGACAATTAGTTATTACACAGCACAGCACCAACAGCTTACCAGTGTGAATATTGTGTGGCTTCGGCTACTGAGCAGATTAAAATTATTTGAACCAACATGACGATGTTCTGCCAATATCAAGCATCAATTGACAACTTTGTGGTCAAAGCCACTTCCAGATATAGAAAACATACAAGGAGAAAGGCAAACAGAGTTCCCTAGATAACCACCTTCTCCAGCAGCAATAAAAGAAAGTGCATGCCCAGGAGACAAAACCACTTCTTCCTTTATACCCTCCACATAAGTGCCCTGGAAAAGTGGCACAATAGTAAGCATGAGATCAATGTACAAGGTACAAAAGTTTATATCAAAAGAAATTAACACTTTTCAGTATTGTGCATAGGAAATAAATAGTTAGGATTTTATGGGATAAGATTATTAGTTAGCTGTATATTTATGTATATCCTATAATTAGTTGTATGATTATGATTGCGTATATCCGTAATTTATAGGATATATTTTAGGGATATTTCCTTTATATATTCTTTTGTAAACTATTCAAGTAAAAACAAAATAGAATTATTCTACTTTTCATGGTATCAAAGCCACCAACTTTCATTTTTAGAAACTTCTGCCCAAAATTTTGTTCTTTTGCAAGGCACAGTAGCTACTAAAACCTAACCAAGGAGCCATGTCAGAAGTCACTGCTATCAGTGAGGTCTCTCCATTAGACAGTGCTGATAAGGAGAAATCGGCAGCAGCAGAATCAAGGGGCTGCTAATTAGGAGGATATCCGTTTCTAACAGATTGGGAGAGAAATTAGGGGAGATTTAGTCCAAGTAAATAAATTAGGATATTTAATTTGTATAGAATTTTTTCCTAATATAGATACTATTGTACTCCTATCTATATGTAACCCAAACAAAGGAAAAACATAGGCAGTCACACTTTTTCCACATGGTATTAGAGCTCTAGGTAGAAATTAAACCCTAGTCGTATCCTACAACCCGGCCAGAAATTAAAACTCTAGCCGTCTATCAACCCTAATTGTCCATAATCATGTCTGATTATGTATCAGAATCCACCACCATCCCTACCAATCAACCAAGCTCTTCTAAAATTCACAACCCCACCAAAAAAAACAATACATCCCATCTACCTACTTCAAATTCTCCTTCTCTCCAAATTACAACTATACGGTTGATTGGAGAGAATTTTCTGCACTGGTCTCAATTAGTGCCGATGTATATTCCAGGGAGAGGAAAATTTGGCTACTTCATAGGAGAAAAGAAGGAACCTGGCATCCAGTTACTCCACTTGGGATTATAGAAATGCCATGGTGATAACTTGGTTGGTAAATTCTATGGAGGAGGAAACCAGCTCCAATTATATGTGTTACCACATAGCCAAGGAGCTGTGGGACAACATCAATCTCATGTATTCAAACTTAGGCAATCAATCTTAAGTGTTTGAGTTGACAATGAAACCTGGAGAAATTTGCCAAGGTGAGGAAAGTATTACCAAATACTCTAATACTTTGAAACGTTTGTCGCAAGATTTAGACTTATTCAGTGATGACTATGAGTGGAAATCATCAAAAGATTACCACCACTGTAAGAAAAAGGTGGAGGATAATCATATATTTAAATTTCTTATTGGAGTAAATGTTAATTTTAACAAAGTTAGAGGCAAAATTATTGGCAAATAGCACATTCCCTCCACTGGAGAAGTGTTTTTTGAAATCCGGAGGTAAGAAAGCCTCATGATTGTTATGTTAAGGAAAAGAACAGACAAAACAATGGAGAATTCTACCCTTGCTACAGAGGCTTGTGCTAGTCGAATGGTCCAAGGGAAATTGGAGCAAAAGCCCCATGTTTGGTGTGACTATTGCAATAAGTCAAAGCACACAAGTGAAACTTGCTAGAAGTTGCGTGGAAAACCTGCAAATTGGAAGGGGAAAATGAGAGCAAGGGTTGGCCAATCTCTACTCATGAACCCAAAACTGCCCCTTTCAGCAAAGAGCAACTAGTTCACATCCTAAAGTTGCTAAAATCTAATTCTACATTGTTGGGTAAGCCTAATGCTTCTTTGGCACATTTGGGTAGTAATCCTAATGCCCTAGTATGTCATTCTTTTTCTACTCCTAGGATCATTGATTCAGGAGCCTCTGATCATATGACAAGTCTTTCAAATTTGTTTTATACTTATAACCCTTGATTTGATTATGAAAAAGTTCGTATAGCAGATGGGTCATAATCTCCTATTGTTGGTAAAGGTTTGGTAACCTTATCTAATACCTTGTCCCTTAAATTTGTTCTCCATATACCTAAACTTGTAATCTCCTATGTGTTAGTAAATTGTCTAAAGATTCTTACTATCAGGTTACTTTCTTTGACTCTCATTGTGTGTTTCAGGACCAATATTCAAGGAGGATGATTGGTAGTGCTAGGATGATAGATGGTCTCTACTATTTTGATGATGAAGATTCCAAGGGTAAAAAATCTCAAAGCTTGAGTCGTATCAATTTTCTTTCTATCAAGGATCAAATTATGCTTTGGCACTATAGGTTATGACATCCTAGCTTTCTATACTTGAAAAGACTTTTTCCTATGTTATTTCGAGGATTGGATTGTTCAACATTTCATTGAGAAAGTTGCATTTTGCCAAAAAGTCATAAGTCCTTTTATCCCTTACAACCTTTGAAACCATTTTATCTTATCCATAATGATGTTTAGGGTCCTTCGCAAATCAATATGATTTAAGGAAGAAAATGATTTGTGACATTTATTGATGATCATACTCATATGTGTTAGGTTTACTTAATGAGTGAAAAAACAGAAGTTAAGACCATATTTAAAAGCTTTTATACAATGATTGAAACCAATTTCAACAAAAGCTTGGCATTCTCCACATTGATAATGTCACTAAATATTTTAATGAGATTCTTGGCAATTTTTTATAACAAAAGGGTATTCAACATCAATCTACTTGCGTCGATACTCCTCAACAAAATAGGATTACTAAAAAGAAAAATAAAAATTATCTAGAAGTGTTTCAAATCATTATGTTTTCTAAAAATGTTCCAAAATTTCTTCCTGTGTAAGTTGTTTTAATAACTTAACTATAGTACACCCCTTTAGTGTTTTATTTTTTTTTTTCCTGAAGCTTGAATTTATTCCGATTTACCACTAAGAGTTTTTAGGTGTACTACTTATGTCCATTTACATACTAGGCGACATTTGAAACTAGATCCCAGGGCAGAAAAAAGTGTCTGTATAGGCTTTGCCCCAAACAAACAAGGGTATAAATCTTTTAATCCCAGAACCTTAAAAAATTTTGTCACTATGGATGTCTAGTTCCTTGAAAATCAACCTTTTTTAAGGAAAATTTTCTTCCAGGGAAGAAAAGCGAACAAATTTTTGAGAAGTTAATCCCACTCCCTTGCCTAAAATTGTAGACTCTCCTAAAATCTACAAAAGCTAGTTGTTCCTAATATTATAAGGCTAAAAAATGTTGAAAATCCGAAAGGAGTAGAAATACTACTAGATGATCCTAAAGGACAGGAACCTAAGTTTAGAGTTTACACGATAAGGAAGAATCATCAAAAAGGTAGAGAGCCTACTGTTCCCAAGGCAAAGCATTAATCAGACATCCCAAATGATGAGCCTATAGACATGGAAGGTACTCTAGACCCTTTACTATCCAATACTGTTCCCATTCTTGATACTTGCTATGATCTTGACATTCTCATAGCACTCAAAAAAGGTACCTAGTCTTGTACTAGTCATCCTATTGCAAAATATCTCTCCATAAACTATCTCAGAGTCATAGGGCATTTACATAAAAAATCTCTAATTTGTTTGTTCCAAGAAACATTCAGGAAGCACTTGACAATCCAAAATGGAAATCAGCAACAATGGAGGAGATCCGTGCTCTAGTGAAAAATGGGACATGGGAAAATGTAGAGTTACCAAGAGACCAAAAGACAGTTGGTTGTAAATGGTTGTTTATGGTGAAGTGCAAGGCTAATCAAAAGTGTAGAAAGATACAAAGTGAGACTTGTTGCCAAGGGGTTTACTCAAATCTATAGTATTGATTACCAAGAAACTTTTGCCCCGGTGGCTAAAATTAACTCTATTCAAGTTTTATCGTTTCTTGCAGTTAACTTCAACTAGATCTTACATTTACTGGATATGAAGAATGCTTTTTTGAATGGTGATTTGGAAGAATAAGTGTTTATGTGTCCATCACCAAGTTTTGAAAAAATTGTTGGCCAAAATAGTGTTTAGACTCAAAAAGTCTTTATAAGGCCTAAAACAATCTCCACGGGCATGGTTTGGAAGGTTTGGGAAGGCAATGAAAAGTTGTGTCTTTCATCAAAGTCAAGCACATCACACTCTATTTTATAAGCATTCTAAGATGAGAAAATTTGCAATTTTAATTGTCTATGTGGATGATATAATCTTAATAGGAGATGACTATAAACAACTTGCAAGGTTGAAAAGGAAGCTAGCTAAGGAGTTTGAAATTAAAGACCTGGGAGCATTGAAATATTTTCTTGGAATGGAATTTACAAAATCATAAGATGAAACATTTGTAAATTAGAGGAACTATATCCCTGATTTACTTGGAGAAACCAGGCTATCGAGATGCAAGGTGGCCGATACTACAATTGAGGCTAACCTAAAACTCAGTCCAGCTAAGGATGAAGTTGTGAATGTTAGGGAAAAATTTTAGCAACTGGTGGGAAGATTGATATATATATCACACACTCAGCCTAACATAGCATTTGTTGTAAGCATGATAAGTCAGTTTATGGACTCGCCAAGTCAAGAGTGCCTTGAAGATGCCTACAGAATACTAAGGTATCTAAAAGGGACACCTAGAAGAGGCTTGATGTTTAAAAATGTAACAATATATAGGTTGAAATCTATATAAATGTTAATTGGGCATGTAGCATTTATGATAGAAGATCAACAACAAGATACTTTACTTTTGTTGGGGGAAATCTAGTCACCTAGCATAGTAAGAAACAAAATGTAGTAGCACGAAGTAATGTTGAAGCTAAGTTTAGGTCTCTCACACATGGGAATTGTGAAAGAATGTAGATCAAGAGGTTATTAGAAGATCTGAAGATTCCTGTGTCACTTCTTATGAAAGTCAATTGTGACAACATGACTGCCATTCCAATTGCATAAAACCCAGTTCAACATGACATAATCAAGCAAATCGAAGTGGGCAAACATTTTATCAAAGAGAAACTTGAGAGTGGCTTAATCTATGTTCCTTATATACCAACCACTGAACAAATAGCTTATACTCACTAAAGGACTACAAAAGAAACATTTTGATCTCCTAGTAAGCAAGCTAGCTATGGAAGAAATTTACAAGTGATCTTAAAGGGGAGTGATGAGAAGGAGAAATCAGTGGCAGCAGAATTAAGGGGCTGCTAATTAAGAGGAAATATGTTCCTAATAGATTAGGAGAGAAATTAGTAGAGATTTAGTCAAAGTAAATAAATTAGGAGATAATTAGAATATTTGATTTATATAGAATTCTTTCCTAGTATGGATACTATTGTACTCCTATTTATATGTAACTTAAACATAGGAAAAACATATGGCAATCACTTTTTTCCATAGACATAGGGCCCACTAATCACATGACATATTGCTCTATTCTTTTTATCTCATATACACCTACCTCTAGTCATAAAAAGATAACTATAGCAAATGGATCAATTGTCACTGTAGCTGGATAAGATGTTCAATTAAATAACTCTCTTATCATAAAAGATATCCTCCATGTTCCTAAATTATCTGCCACCATAATTTTAGCGCATAAACTCACCAAAGACCCTAAATGCCAGGCTTTTTTTCTCCTTCCGCTTGCATGTTTCAGGACTAGGGTTACGAAGGGGACGATTGGACATGCTAGTTAGAAGAATGGCCTCTACTACCTAAAGAATGAAAAAGGGCATAGAAAATTCTAGGTTTTTCTTCCAAAGTTGGTCATGTCTAGTAAAGAAAAAGTATGGCTTTATCATCAACGTTTAGGACATCCTTCTTTTCATGTAATAAAGTCAATGTTTTCATCATTCTTTGATAAAATAGATGTTAAATCTTTCTATTGTGATGAATGTGATTTTGCAAAGCTCAAATGTGCATCTTTTCCAATAAGTGATAAAGAAATCACACCCCCTTTTCTCTCATTCATAGTGACACTTGGGGTCCCTCACTAATTCATAATGTCACTAGGACAAAATGGTTCATATCCTTCATTAATGATTGCACAAGAATTAGTTGGATCTATTTGTTGAAACATAAGTTAAATGTTAGTACTCTCATTCCCAAATTTTTATAATATGATCAAAAGTCAATTTCTTTGGATTTTGACGATGCCAAAGATTTCCAGTCAAACTCTATCAAATTTCCTTTCATGAAAAAGGGATCATCCTTGAATCCTCATGTGTTAATACTCCTCAAAAAAATGGAGTTACAAAACAAAAAAATGGTCATTTGTTGAACATCACAAAGCCGCTACCCTTACATAAAAACGTTCCCAAAAATTTTTGGGGTGAAGTTGTCCTAACTTCTGCCTACTTACACAACAAATTGTTAGCTAGAGTTCTTAATTTTCAACGACATGTAAATGTTCTTACACAATTCTATCTAAATCTAAGCTTCTCCAGTACTCTTGCTCCTAGAATTTTGAAAGGATAACCTATGTTCAAATTCACTCTCAAAATAGAGGAAAACTTAATCCTCACGCTCTTAAATGTGTTTTTGTTAGTTACCCTTCCACCCAAAAGGGATACAAGTGCTTCCATCCCAAAAACCACAAATGTTCTGTGTCCACTAATGTTAAATTTGATGAAACCAGATCTTTCTTTACTCAACCCTATCTTCAAAGGTAGAATTTTTCTTTGATTTTTCCGCTCAAATAGAGTCTGAACCACATTTTTCAAACAAGTTTGTTGAACTTAAGAAGCTCTAAGGAAAGAAAATAAAGGACAAACCACTTGAAAATTGCAGGTTTACAATAGGAAGAAATTTGCCTCCCACCAATAGCATGTCCAAACCCCTTCACAACCTACTGTTCCAACAATTCAAACAAATTTGGAACCAAATAAACCAACCACAAGCTTATCCAACCCTGATCCACAGATTCATGACAAGCTTAACTTCAACCACATCTTGAACTTAGTGATTCAGACCTACCTACTACCCTCAAAAAAGGTAGTAGAACATGCACTCAACATCCACTATATTTGTTCATGACATATCAAAACCTGTTCAAAAAACACCAAGCCTTTCTCAAAAATCTCCATAACATTCCCATTCCAAAATATCTGACCAAGGCACTAGGAGATGAGAAGTTGAGAAGTCTTATGAAAAGTGAGATGGATGCACTCAAAAGAAAATAAAACTTGGAACATAGTGGAACTGCCTAAGGATAAAAATTTGGTTAGATGCAAATGAGTGTTCACATTAAAGAATAAATCTCGTGAGACTATTGAAAGGTACAAGGCTAGGTTGGTTACTAAAGGATTTACCCCAACCTATGGCATAAATTACTTAGAAACATTTGCACCAATAGCAAAGATGAATACTGGCAAGATTTTATTGTCACTAACTACCAACTATGGCTATAAATGTTAAAAACGCCTTCCTTTATGGAGAACTAGAAGAAGACATATACATGGAAGTTTTAGCCAATTTTAAATCTCAAAAGGGATTGGTGTGCAAATTAAAAAGGCCCTTTATGGACTAAAACAGTCATCAAGAGCATGGTTTAGGAGATTAATGAAGGCCATGACAGGATTCGAGTATAAGCAATCATGAAGACCATACCTTGTTTACCAGACATTAAAAAATTGGGAAAGCAATAATACTTTTTGTATAAGTGGATGACATCAGTCACTGGAAATGATAAATGTTGGTGTTAAAGGGAAAGTTATTACAAGAATTTGATATTAGGGAGGTGGGAAAGTTGAAGCATTTTCTAGGAATTAAGGTTGCACATTCCAGGCAAGGTATATTCATTTCACAACAAAAATATGTACATTTATTGAAAGAAACAGGAAAATTAGGGTGCAAACCAGCAACCACTTCAATTGAGGTCAATAACGAATTAAGTGATGCACCACATGATCTAGCAGTAGATAAAGGAACTTATCAAATATTGGTTGAAAAATTAATTTAATTAACAAATACAAGACCAAACATTACCTTTGCAATAAGTGTTATAAGCCAATTTATGCATAACCCCAAAGAAGTACACTTCAAAGTTGTGCACAAAGTTTTGCCATATCTAAAAGGTATTCCAAGAAGAGGAATTTTATTTAAAAGAGGAGAAAAGATTATGCTAGAAGCCTACATAAATGCAAATTATGCAAGTTCCCTATTGGACAGAAGATCAACCTCAGGATATTGAGTTTTATGGGAGGAAATCTACTTTCATGGAAGAGAAAAAAACAAAGTGATGTGACAAGATCAAATGCATAATCAGAATTCAAATCCATGGCTTTAAGGATTTGTGAGTTGCTATGGTTGAAGATAGTTCTTGATGACTTAAAATTTAAATGGGAAGGTCCAATAATATTATATTGTGATAATAAGTCTGCTATCAACATCACACAAAATCATGGTCAGCATGACAAAACTAAGCATGTGAAAGTTGACAAAAATTTTATAAAAAAGAAGTTGAATGGTGGCCTATTGTGCATGCCCTTCAACTCATTACAGGAGCAAATAGCTAATGTTTTGAAAGGACTATACAAGACAACCTTTGAATTAAAGGTGCAAATAGCTAATGTTTTCAAAGGACTATCCAAAACAACCTTTGAAGACTTTATTAGCAAGCTGGGAATGAAAGATATTCATCCACCAACTTGAGGGGGAGTGTCCGAATTATGCATAGGAAATGAATAGTTAGAGGATTTTATGGGATAAGATTATTAGTTAGTTGTATAACTATGTATATCCTATAATTAGTTGTATGATTGTGTGTATTCCTGATATATTTTAGGAATATTTCCTATATATATTTGTGTAAACTATTCAAGTAAAAACATAATAGAATTATTCTACTTTTCAACACTTAACAACCATTTTATTTTATTGACAAAATCTCAATTAAGCATACAAGTGAGGCATGTTAGCAAGTCTCTCAATTAGCAGGCTGAAAAACTTGGTAGTCCACTATGAGAAAACTTTAATATTATTTTGCTCATAAAATGATAATTGTTATGGTTCAAGTGAAAACAAAGTGAAATGAGAAAACAAATAAAAAATAAGAAACAAACTTGTAAAGATTCATAATAGCACCTGTGCATCCTCTCTAACACGTAGATTTTGTCCTGTTGGATCAAGTAAGTCATTTATCACCTGATATAAAAAATGTACATGGAATCATAAGTTATATCACTCTCACTTTTAGAAAGATCAATTACTGGTTGCCAATTAAAGTAGAATATATGGAAAAATGAAAAAGAAATCACATGAACCTTGCAAAAATACATATACCACATAACTGAATCCAAATTGAACCAAATTTCATGCACAGCATAGATGTCAACACATATCAAGTCTAAGAGTCATATCGTAAGTTAGAACTGTCTATGTGGAGCAACTGACCTCATTATAGATTTCAAGATACGAAACACGTAGTAAGAACTCTCGTCCTGGAGTCTGAAGCAAGAATGTAACAGTAATTCAAAATTGGTATAACGTTAAGAAAAACAAATGATTAACTCATTCAAGTTTGTATCATAAACCACACACATTTTCTGTATGTTTTCTGTTCATGTATGGATAGAAGAATGGGATTACTTTCGTAGAAACCAGTAAAAAATAAAAAATAGAAAATCTAGTAGTGATGCTTTGAACACACTGAGGACATTAAATTTTAATTGGGAACAATGGGAAAAACACTTACATCTTGTATCATGCTGAAAACATCCTTTATAGCCAATGGTATAATACCAGGTGAGGATTGATCTCCCTGTACGTTCATAATATATACAGCTTAAAAAACAGAAGCCAATACAAGCAAATTCTAATTATCATATTTAAGAACTAAATTTCAATAACCATAAAGAAACAACGTGTGTGTATTACAAGTAAATATAAGCTCAATGCCAAGAGCAAACTGCTACATAAATTACAGTATGTTAACAAAGATTTAGTGAAACGGTATACTCAGGGCTGACAGCCCTCCTCGTAAATCAAGCAGATCCTAACAGTAGTATGACATTATCAGTAGCTACTACAGATACAGAGTAACTTGTGGGAAAACAAACTGTAGAAAATCATCTCTACGTGAATTGGAGGACTAACACAATTAACTCTTCACTTCATCACATTCAGCAGCGAAAACTACCTCTATTTCTATATCTACTTGTACATTTTAGCATCTCATATCGAAATACAACAGCAAACAACTGCTAACAATAAACTGAACTTACATGCATAGTGTGTGTCTTCCCACTACTAGTAACTCCGTAGGCAAAAACAGTCCCTGCATTGTCAAAAAGAAAAAGAAAGAGCAAGTTCAATTAAGGTCTCTAGCAAATTCAATATATCGAGTCACATACAATCGAGGCATCTCCACGTTACCATTTATGCCTTCCATTGCAGCTTTAACTACTGGTCTCGCAGCTACTTCATATACATCTTGAGTTGAAGTATGCGGTCCAAACACTCTATCTGCCAATGTACAACAATCACCATTCTCATGTCGACAGCATTAATTGGTTAGAAAGGGAAAACCAAATTAAAAAATCAGTGACCAATACCAAATGCATAAGCCGTCGCCGGGTTATACTCATTCCGAACAATTTTGTCGCCATCCGCGTACCAAGCGATCTCGTCCCCTCTCTGGAACTCCCTATCACTGTAAACCAAACAGGTAACAGATCACATTACCTCCAATAAAACGAATCTATCCGTTTTCAAGCAAACAGATCCGCTCCACTGCCGTCAGATCTAAACAAATACCTCAAGGGCCTAAACCGAATCGTCACCGATATACTATCTCCATTCCTCGGCGCATCAATCGGTTCAGCAGCAACCACCTCCTCCGCGCCGAACGCGACGGGCGAGCGACCGCCGTAACTTCGCTGTCCGGAGTACATTGAATCAGAGCAGCCGCGGCTAGGAGTCATGGATCGGGAACCGAATCCGCCTCCGCCAGTGTTGAAGTGGGACGAAGCAGAGGAAGAGCAGGAGCGAGGCATGAGCCTGTTGTTAATGAAAGACGAAGCTGACGACGTCGCCGACGAGTAAGGACTCGATGGTTTCCTGTACGAGAACGGCGAGTTGCTCCGGGCTCGGGACGACGAAGCCATCAAATCTGAGCTGTGTCTACTTCACTTTTACTACAGTAGACTCGGCGAATCAGTTACTGGCTCGGGCAGAGAAGACACAAGAACAAAGGAGAAATGGAGAAAGAAGAAGCCGAAGAGAAGAATATGTCAGTGAGGTCACATGGCCAGTGAGACAAAAGTGAAACACATTACAGTTTTAAATTTCAATTGCTTCGACACTTTTAAGCTATCGAAGCTCTCTAAAGAAAGAAGAAACAGAGAGAGAATTGTTTCTTCTTCTTGAAGACAAAGAAGTTGCAGA
>JAOQMP010000210.1:43941837-43954275 GCA_027563575.1 Erythroxylum pedicellare
ACGGGAATTATAAATTTATCCACTTTTACCAGAACATCTTCTACTACCTAAACGGCCTCTTGATGGATTAATCTACAAGTTGGATAAGCATGGATATTGGCTTGACGTCTCCTAGCCCTAATTTCCTGAAAATGGACAAAGACATCCAGTTAATACTTAGGCCTAAATCACATAAGCATTTAGAAAATTGAAAATCAACAACAACATATAGAATAGTAAAAATCTTTAGATCTTGTAGTTTTGAAGGCATTATGCTTGTGATAAGCAAACTATGGTTTTCCGTCAAGGTCAGCATCTGATTGTCCTCCCAAGTGCGTTTGTGTGTCAATATGTCTTTGAGAAACTTCGCATACTTGGGCATACATTCCAATACTTCCACCAAAGATAAATTAATATGAAGTTTCTTCAATTTCTCTAAATATTTGGAGAATTGAGTGCCAACTTAATGTTGTCTTACCCTCTGCAGATATGGAATCTTAGGCTTGTAGGGTGGTGGTAGTACATATGTCTTCTTTTCTTCTTTTTCTTCCACATTTTTCTTTTGTTGGCTATCTTCTTGAGCACTTGGCTCCTCTAATTACGTGCCACTCCTAAATTTGATTGTTTTGAGTTGTTCCTTTAGATTAGCCTCAGTGTTCCTTGGTAATCTTCTTGCATTCTTAGAAGACAAAATTAACAAGTTGACCTACTTGTATGTCCAAGTTATGGATGGATGAAGCGTGCTTCTTAGCAATCTGGTCAAACTTTGCCTCTATTCTCTTCTAACTCTCTTCTTGTCTTCTTTGTCCTTCCTCTTGGATGAAGCGTGGTTCATAACAATCTAGTCAAACTTTGCCTCTATTCCCTTTTAACTTTCTTCTTGTCTTCTTTGTCCTCCCTTTTGTCTTGAGAACTTTGAACCTAATATATCCATCAACTTATCCATTTTGTTCTCTAAAGATCCAAGTCGGTCTTGTTAAAATATAGGAGGTCCTTGTTCTCTCATTTGGCCACCTATATGGTTAGTATTCCATGAAAAATTTAGATAGTTTTTCCACCCAGGATTATAAGTGTTAGAGTATGGATTATTACCTTGTTACAGCTAGCCCAATTAATTTAATTATTCTGTAACACTCGCTCTTAGCAAGAAACATTCAGTTGTGTCATAGCTGTTTTGTTTATATAATTCATATTGTAATTGCATAGTCTTGATTGTGGATGAAGAAGCTCCTTGCATGTTGCTCAACTGCTTAGTGAGGGAAATAATCTATTCTTGCAAGGCTATTACTGAGTTAAGTGGAATCATTCCTTTTTTCTCTTTGGACTCTTGTCTACTCCTTCCATTTGACCATATATAGCTATTACTCACTAACTCTTCCAAAAGATCATGATCTATATCAATAGTTTTCCTTATCAAAGACCCTCCTATAGTTGCATCTATTGTTCCTTTTGTGCTCTAAGTCACACCATTGTAGAATTTTTTCAAAAGAAATTCCCTTGGAATGGTTGTGGTGGGGGTAACTCCTTTGTAGTTCCTTGAATCTCTCCTAAGCTTCATACAATGACTCCCCATCACTTTGTTGAAAGTTCGTGATCCTTTTGATGATTCTTCTTGTCTTGGTCAAAGAAAGTACTTAGCCAAGAAAGATGGGCTAGTTGCTCCCAAGAAGTGATTTGGCTTGTAGTGAGTGAATTGTACCATGCTTTCGTCCGATCCCTCAAGGTAAAAGAAAATAATCTTAATCTCACAGCATCATCAGACATCCCACTAAACTTGAAGGTATCACAAATCTCCAAGAAATTTGCAAGATGGGCATTGGGATCTTCATTAGATAGCCTATAAAACTATACACTACTTTGAATTATGTTGAGGAGTGACAGCTTGATCTTGAAATTATTGGCTTGAATCGTTGGCCTTGTAACTCCTTGAAGACTGAAACCTGGCCTTATAAAATCCATCAATGTCCTCTCAGCTCCTCCTTGTTCTCTTTCTTCTGCTATATTCCTTTGTATTTGTTCTTAGTCTCTAGCTCTTCTTAGCTTTCTTTCGTGCCTTGTAATTTCTTAACGCTCTTCCTCACTAAGCTCGTTAGGTCTTCTTGTGTTTTTTTTGTTCATGCACCTGTAAAAAGTCAAGGAAAAGTATCACATTTTTAAATCAAATTCACCTATAACTAAACAAGATGCTAAATAAAACAATCCCTAGTAACGATGCCAAAAACTTATTGATTACAAAACCAATTACTTGTTTTATGCTAAAAACCAGAAGTATATGGGTCGTTACTTGTAACAAAAAGAAGATATTGTCTCACAGAGATTATGCTTAGGTACTACTTAATTCAGGTACTACTTCTGTTAAAACTTAAATTAGAATATTAAATTGGAAAGTAAACTAAATTTAACAAACTGGCAATCATTGAATAATGCAATAATGGAAATCTATAAAGAGAATTAATCAAGTTATGGGAGAGGGGATTTTATCGATCATTAAAGCTAATCTAGCCTTTTATATGTTTATGGGATGTTGGTTCTAGACGATTGTAGGGTTGATTACTCTCTCTCGACTTATAATCATTCCTTAAATTGTAAACCCTAATCGAATTATGAAACTTGCAATCTCTCAATTCTCAAATTACCCATAATTCTAATTAGTTCTAAATCTCTGTAATAAACAATCGGGTC
Source organism: Erythroxylum pedicellare (assembly GCA_027563575.1). Taxonomy (NCBI): domain Eukaryota; kingdom Viridiplantae; phylum Streptophyta; class Magnoliopsida; order Malpighiales; family Erythroxylaceae; genus Erythroxylum; species Erythroxylum pedicellare. Next base: position 43,944,499 of record JAOQMP010000210.1, read on the forward strand.
TCGCATGAGATCTCTCTCTATGAAATTACTGACTAGACTGATTAAGTGGTTAATTAGATTGCCTAACTCTCGTTAATCCAATCTAATCATTTTTATCTGGTTTACCCTCTCAGTTTATTACCAAAATATGCAAATACATCATTCAATCATAACACCTAACTTAAGTAAACACAAATCAACTAGATTAACATTAAAGAGAAGCAAAATTTTGAAGGTAAAATTAGAAAAACATCAACAACTCAAAATCCATAACGATACAACCATCTTAATCTTACATATTTAAATGAATAAAAAAGTAAATGGGGAGGAAATGAAACTTAGGTGGATGATTTGAGAGAGCAGCAGCATTGGGAGATCACCTATTTCGAGAAGCTTCAGCCTCAGAACCCTCTTCTTCTTCCTTTTCTTCTTTTATTTCTCTCTTTTTTCTTTATCTTTCAGGTTTCCAAATGTAGGCAGAAACTAGACTTCCTTCTAGGGTTCCATCATTATCCTTTTATAGTCTTTACCAATCCTAGTGTCTTTCTAAGATCCGAAATGTCCCTTGAAAACTCGAATATGAAAGGGACAATGTGTCTATCTGTGCACAGGCCATGATCGTGTTCGCTAGAACATGAACGTGGCCTGGTTATCTACTCTTTGTCACGATCTTGGAAAATCCCCCACGATCGTGGCCTTATACTTGAGCTTTTGTTATGATCGTGGCCCTATGTTAGTGCTTTTGTCATGATCGTGGTAGGTCCCCCAAATTGTGGCCTTGTGTTTTAGTTCAGGTCTCCTCCAAAACTCTTTTGAATGCCTTGAAACACTAACAAATTCATCATAACACCTTATATATATATATATATATATATATATTAAAGCTCAAAAATATGTTTGCACTTAAAGAACACTTAAAACACAAATGTTTATGAACTAACACAATTCTTAAGCTAAACACACACTAAACAATCAACATAACCACAAAACACATATCAAATTACCTTTAAAAATGAATTGCAATTTACACCTATCACTAGACCACTGGAAGTTTTTAATCCTCTTCTCAATAGCTGTAACAATGTTTTTTGGATGTATAACAGGTAAAATCCAATACACCTATAGCCCATTGATAATAGAAGATATCAATTGTAACATCCCAAAACTTATTTTTCCACCTTCCAATCCTCTTATGAATTGAGTTAAGAAGTTATATGTAATCCAAATATGTTGATCTCATTATACTAATAGAAATTCGTAAGTACATAGAAAGGGTTTAGTGAACTTAGCAACCTATTAATCTTGAGAAAGACTCAACTAATTGAGGAGAATCCCTGGAAATGTAGAGTCAACTCTTCATATAATTTATTTCAATGTAAATAGTTTGGAAAATTCTTATATGCATTTTACTAGCAGTTTTATTGAACCTTCGTAAGTCATACTAAGTAAGAGCAGTTTATTAACAAGAACCAAGCTAAACAACTTATTCTTTTCACTTATGAAAGAATCTAAAACCCCTTTTATTCTCAATCCTATATGATATAATGATGATCGTAACCTCCATACAAAGGGTAAATAGGTAATGCAAGATAGGATCCTTTTGCTTAATAGCATTAGCTCCATTAAATGTGTGTATTGGTTCACCATTCACAAGGATCCTAAGGAATGTAGTTGTTAAGCATTATTTGTCCCATTCCATAAATAACTCTGGAAAGCTAATATGCCTTTAAGTTGTTGAGTATAAAGATCCATTCCAAAGAGTCAAAAGCCCTGTAAAAATCAGTCTTCAATGCATAACCTTAGATAGGTTTCTTAATGTGATGATTTTTACAGAGATCATGAATAATAAGCAAATTATCTCTAATGCTTCCACCTTTAATGAATTCACTTTGACTAAGATAAACCAAAACTTTTAAGGCTTTCTCTAATCTATAAATTTTTTTTTTAAGAAGGCTTTATATGTGACATTGCTAAAAAAATTTGACCTACAGTATTAGGGATCAAGAAAATATAGTGTTTCCTAGTGGAGAAAAATTCTAAGATAGACTTGGTCACTATGTGTCTAGTTATAATCCATAAAGTTTAAAAGAAAAGTGTTATAAGATCATTTGGCCTTGGTGCTTTTTTAGCATTCTGACTAAACAAAACCTTTTCCATATCATTTCTAATGAAAGGCTCATCCAACTTCTTTACCATCTCCTGAATTGGTGATTTCCTAATGTATCCCTTCATTCCTTAATTAGATGAGTTATAGGAAGTTTCATCCAAAAGCTTCTTAAAATAGTTAGAAGTAAGATCTTTTAGGCTATTCTATCTATATCTAAGGTTGCCAAAGTCATCATTAAGTAAGGTAATCTTGTTTTGATTCTTTCTTGCATTAATAGGGTATTGAAATGTCCTTGTATACCTATCACTAGTTATAATTAATTCCAAATTTCATTAAGGGCCTTTTTTGTCTCTTGACTATCCCCTTAACATTTAGGAAATAAACGTGACTTAGAAACTTCAACTCCTTTTTATTCTCTCAAGCTTATGCATATATGCGAGCTTTATACATGTATACTTGCATTCCATTCCATTACTTATTGCATCTACAAAGCTAAGCCCAAAATCAAATGATTATTAAGCTTGAATAGGTATGTAATAGGCTTTAGGAGTATAAAATTTGAAACTTCTATCAAAGCATGATATAAATATAAGGAATTCATTAAAAAAGCTAAGCTATATAGGAATTTCATCATCATTTCACCATTAGCTAGCACCTTTTCAAGCTTCTTTTGAATCCTCCAATTGCCTTCTTGCCTGTTATCCCAAGTGAAGTATTGTCCTCCATATTTAAGGTCTATTACTCCTAATTTTTCCATACAAACTCTGAAATCACCATTCATTTACCTAGAACATCTACTATTTTCCATTTCAGTTGAATATAAAATGTTGTTGAAATCCTTAATAAGCATCTAAGGAACCTAATTTCCATTATTAAATCTTAAAAATCATTCCATAAAGAGTTCCTCAAAAAGGAAAAATTAGTAGCATAAACAATTGAAAGACTAAATAATTTAGAGGGATTGTTCCTAAGGGATGTTTGAATATGGATAACCTGATTAGTGGACTAAATGTGTTGAACTAAAATTTTATTCTTGTTAAAAGCTATAATGAGCCTACTATTGTGATAAAATTGATAGTTAGATAGTATACTTTAATTCTACCCTAAAAACTAAAGTGCATTCTTTAGATTCCTATTTTTTTTTCAAAATATCTATCAAGCAAGGATATTTATTCTCTGATTATATCCTTAATCATTTATTGTTTGCTGGTATTGTTTTTACCATAACATTATATATTAGGATCATTATCCAGATGTGGTCAGAATTCCTATAACTAACTTCTTCTTTTTTTTCCTTCTATGTCTCTTTTTAGTGAGTATGACCTTCATTCTCTTATCATTCATAATATATCTTTCATGTGTTTCATATGCTTTAATTATTCTAAAGAGTCAATTCTTCAATCTTTTTCTGAGTTCCTATTTATGAAGAATCATCTATGACATCTTCTTAATTACTTTCAGCCACCAAATTATTATTCCTAAGTTTATTCTTTCCATCATTTTTCTTAGCCTCCATTTCACCTATCAATATTACTAGTATATTTTCATTAGCTTTTTCCCTATTAGCTTTTCCATTGATTGTCTCAAAACTAATATGTCCTTTTGCATTAGTGCAACGCCTTTACCTATGTTAAAAGCTCTATGTGTAGGTCTCCGATCTCTCTTTCTTTTATGGCTTCCATTCATAGGAAATAAAGATTTTAGCTAACTCCAATCCCTCTTCTTTATTAAGATTCCTAATCTTCATCATATTTGATAGTTCCTTATCTTTACCTGCTTTAATATAAACCTTTTCAAGCCTATCCTTTTCATCTTAGTGATATATGCTGATTTAATCATATTTTTAATCTCATATTTAATGCATTTTTGTTTGTTTATTTGAATATTTTTATTAATTTTATTACTTAAGTTATTCATATTTAGTTTATAGATTTAATTCATTTGATTAGAGCAAGAAAGAACAAATTTTGATAAGTTTGGAGCAACTTAAAGCTATTTTGATTGAGTTATAAACTATAAGACAATATATATGACCGTGTTATATAGTTTCGAGGTGTCTTAAGTTTTTCCTATGGAACATGCTTGTTTTGGCAAGGAATATGCTTGCGTTGAGTAGAGAGAAACCCATATTAATGATATATGCCCGTGTCTGTGCACAAGTTAGCTTTGGAAAGCATCATATGTCTATTTAAAGAACACGACCATCAATATGTCCATATTAATTCCCTTATATCCCCCAAAATATGAATTTCAAACTATAAAAGTTCAAAATGAGTTATAAAAGAGAAAAGAGGCTAAGAAAATGTAAGAAAAAAGATCCTAGAATGGCACAAAGCATGAGATACAACTAAGAAGACCTCTTTAAAGCATATTTTTATCAATCTAGAGTGAGGGTTTTAGAGATTTTAGGGATTTTAATCATGTCATCTTTGATTTTCAGCTTTTTCTTTAGTTTTGATGTTTTGTTTTCTGTAAGTATGAGATAAATTATTTTTGATATTTGGATTAGAAAAGCTATAGGATGGACCTTGTAGTGATTTTATTTTGTTTTATTTTTTTAGTTTTATTGAGATTCAATTATATGTTCTTATTTATTCTTGAATTAATATTGTCGATATATTGACTCATATATGATTTCATGCAATTGAGATTAAGAAATCCAATATATGAATAGGTCTAGCATAATTAAAAGGAGTTTCATGCAAAACTAAAGATAGGTCGACATAAATCTTTTGATTAAGGTCAAACCTAGCAGTGAAATTTATAAATCAATTAATGTAATTTTTAGGAGTTTTAACTAGAAAGATATTTCAATTAATCAACCTAGAATTATATTTTAAATTTCTTTTTTAAAAAATTTTAGGAAGGAATACATTCAATCAAAAAAGGTGGAAAGTACATAGGAGAGGATGTACAACTCTTATAGTTAGAGTTAATACAAAATATACAACTAGCTATGCAACTTTTCTTAACTAATTACCAACTCTTACTAAGTACTCAACTATTTTCTGAGTCAATTAGAAATATCTTGTAGAGAGGGTTGACGAGATAGACATCTGTAGCTTAAGATAAAACTCATTCTAACTGAATTTCTTGTATTCTTTTATTGTCCCAAAGATCTTGGTGTTCATTTTTATGTACTAGCATGATAAAGCCAATCTTGAATGTTCTATAATCCATTTTACTATGCCAGTTTAGATCATTGGCCGAATGCAAGCAGTCTTGCCAAGCAATATTTCTATTAGGTAGGTTAAAAATGCATATAAACTTACCCCTTATTAGTCTTGTGCAAGAGCAACCAAAGAAGAGATGATCTAGAGACTCATCATCCCCACTGTATAATGGCTAGGATCTATCTAGAATTGGAAACTTTATCGTGTCTTTAGTTCCTAGATACTAACCAGAGTATAAATGAGTGATTCTGTATAATTTAAGATCCTTATATCAACTTGTGAAGAGGATATCTGGTGAGTGGACCAAGCAGTAGTTGTTTACACGATTGCACTGTAAATTTATGTGATGAGTGTAACTTCCATCTAACTTCATTTGGTTACCCCATATCTGGTGTATAAGTTAGCAACTACTTTGCAATTGTTATGGTTCATCGGCTCATATGGAATTTTGAATAATCTTAACAAAGACATTATCATAATTGAGGAATTTTTATGGTCTAATGAACTTTAGATTATATTAATTAGTATAATCATAATTTCATGAGAACCCCTAGGGGATTTGAATTTTAGGTAACATTATTTTATTGGTTATCTTTTCATTCTTTTTCCATTCTAGTTTATTTGATTATGTTTGACTTACCCTTAGTTTATTTCTTTTATTTTAAATATAAATTATCAATATCATCTCAATTAGCAGTTAGATAATAGGAAAAGAGTTATTACTGTTACTCATAATCTTTGAGTGATTGATCTGAACTCATTAATGTTAGCTACAACTACATCGCACACTTCTGAGCAAAACAATAATCAAATTCATCATCATTAAGTTTTTTGTACCATTTTTGGGGACTCAAAAATTAGAAAACGTTAGTTTATATTAATCTAGTAATTATTTTCCTTTCCTATATATTTCCTTTCTTTTTATATTTATTTATTATTCTTATAACTCTCTTTCTTGATCTTGTATTGTGGCTTATTTATAAGATTTGGACATTCATTATTATAGCTACTAAATGCAATGAAAAGATGGAGAGGATAATATTCTCAAAAGGATTATGGTAAGCCATTGATTATGGCAGGTTTGGAAGCTTAATTAACATGACATTTGCGAAGGTAACCACCCAAATCATGATTATCAGGCATTAGAATATATATGGACGCATCCAATTTTTATGAGAACTGGCCTCAAGACACCCCATATAAGAATAATTTTTTTGAAAATGGAAAGATTATATTAATAAATAAAATACAAAAACATTTACCAAACTGTATCAACTAGATATGAAACACCATCAACAAATAAGCAAGTTACATAAGCTATCATAGGTAAAACCAAAACTAACGTATTAGTAGATCAGCTAATTCTTCAAGCATAAGATATGTTGGCATCAAAATTGAATGACTTTCCCTTATAGTGTGAGTTGCTCCCTAATATAGGATATCACACTTTCTTAAACTATAAAACAAGTTCTTTTAATACTCTTTAATTTCCTATTATTTCCTTCTTGCCATAATATCTTCAAATATGTACCAAGACAAATGAAATACATTATGAGGCATTTATTAAGCTAGTCTTGCTTATTTTTATAGACATTGTAGGATACCAAGGAAAGCATATTCATTATATTACTAACCACAACGACCTATAACATGGCTCTAAATAGCTCTAAAGAACTTAGATTCAAAGAATAAATGGGAAAAAAGATTTAGTTCCATCATAAGAAAAAAATACAAGAGCTATAAATTTGAAGGAAATGTAAAGTATGGTAATTCTGATTCTAGCAGCTAACAATAAGAGAAAAGAAGTGTTTAGCTTGAGATATCTATTCCACCGATTTAGTCCATAAAATAATAGGCCTTTTAGGAATTAGCCAATCCTTATAGTTTTTATTTTTAAAAAACCTCTATGAGTGTCTTTACCATTTAGAATATTCCTGCATATTGCTATTCAAAGAGTACCAAGGAGTCAAATGCAATAAACTACTAGGAAAGTTATGCCATTATGCTTCTTTTTATCAAAGAAGGGACTTTAGTTTGTGAGGGAATTTACTTATGATCTAAACAAATTATTGATCCCTAATCAAATATCTATGACCATGCCAATCATCATATTGAAAAGAAGCAGTTAATCCATTCCATACGATGTAATAAATTTTTTATTCAATACTATCCCTCATCCTAAATAATTGAGCTATGAAGGAGTGAGTAGATTTAATTTTGAGAGCCCATAAACTATTAACTTTTAAGATATAATTATGCATCTATTGCACCTAAAGTGACTCCTAATCTACTAATACTCTTCATAATCTATCTTCCATCAAAATTTTGTTAGTGTTTCTTAGAGAAGTGATTCCCAACCCACCTTCATCTAATGGCTTACAAACTTTAACCCACTTGACCTTTGTAGTATATCTCCCTTTATTAACTTTACCCAGTAGGAAATTTCTCATCATTCCTTCAATGGTTTTGTTTAATCCCTTTGATAAGAAAATATAAGCACTCTATTAAATGTACATAGAATTAATGACTATTTTGGTTACCTACAATTTAGCTCCAAAGGACAAAGCCTTGTTACCAGCAATCTAGTCTTCTTTGGATCTTTTCACTTAAAGGAAGATGCTCCCTAATATGTAACCTTCTTGAAGCTAAAGAAAATCCAAGGTACATTAAAGGTGATTTTCAATAGACAACTCAATTAATGCTATAAACCTATCAATAAAGTGTAGAGCACTAGCATAAATAATAAGGTGACTCTTACAAACATTGATCTCTAATCTAGAAACTTCTTTAAAGAGATTTAAGGAGTTCATCGAGTCCTTAATAGAAAACTAATAAGCTTTAGAGAATAGGAGTAGATGATCAATAAAATGTAAGTTTGGTAACTTAATTGTTCTACAGTTACTATAATACTTGAACTTACTAAACTAAAATTTCCTACTTAATCAGTTATGTTAAGGCTTCCATGCTAAAATTGTTAGATTGAGTCATATCATATGATAATTCATAAAGTGCATTTCATTTTCATGCATCATATTTGCATCTATACATGAATCATGATTTAGAGACATTATAAAACTAGTGTATGCACTCATTTGATATATCCTGGGGTATGAAAGATCTGAAATGATTATGATCTAATTGTGTGTTGACTATGACTTGAATTTTGTTTGATGGATTATAATTAGTGAAATGGGAATTTATTTTTATAATAGAGTGATTGATGAGGTGATATGTGCATCTAGTCTAGGAAAAATGTTAAAGGATAAGACAAATTGATACATGGGAATTTGAGTTAATTAGGACTATGAAATGGTGACATGTGGCATTGAGAATAAGTGATGAATGACTTAGCTAGTTGGGATATAAATGGCTTGAATACATGAGTGACAAGTGGCTTAGGAATTACGTGACAAATGGACCAAACATTAGGTGACAGTTGGTAGCATGAGAAGAAGACACATGATATAGCTCTTTATTTGACAAGTGGCATGACATGTGTCTCACCCCTCTCCACACACTTGCACCCTATGACCTCCACACTTGAAAGACCATCTTCTTTCATGTTTTGGTTACTTTCTACCCACTTCTTTCTTCACACCATCAACACCCTCACATAACCTCCATAACCTTTGGATTTTTTCCAAAATTTTATAGTTTTCATCTTGTGTTTAGAAATCCTTCTTATTCCATCTTATTCTTGGAGTATGTTTGAATGCTTGGGAGGCTTGTTAGCTTGTTAATTAAAGAGATGTTGATATAAATAATTAAGTATTTGGTTGCTTTATTGTGATATATGTGAGCATAACATATATGATGATTGATTGGAGATGAATTACATATATGGATGATGATAAGAAGTGCTTGAAACTTGATGAATGAATTGGTTTTATTCTTGATGTATGGAAACCCTAGGTTATAGATTTTTTTAGGGATGAATTGGTGAGGAATTGAAGTATTTTTAAGGTATAGTTAAGGTGAAATTGATGAACTATCATAAAGGTGTCAAAATTTGAAAGAAAGGTTGAAGGTAATGAAGGTGAAATTTTTGGTTCACCTATCCCACGATCATGGGAATTGTATGGTTCCTTCCCATGATTGTGGAAATGCTTGACAGAGAGGAAAATTTGTGTTTTGTGATTTAGTTGAATCATATAAGGATAATACGCTATACATTAATGCTTTTAGACTTGATTAGGGATTAAAATGAACTTAGTTTGATATTGAATCAATTGGTTAAGTGTTTGTTGAGTTTAGGTTGATAATTGATGTTATAACTTAAGGATTGGATTGTTTGATATTAGTGAATATGAATTTGAGAAGTATGAGTTGTTAATCATATAAAGATGTCCTTATGACCGCAAACGTGAATCAAAGGAAATAGGTAATGAATTAGGCATAATTGAATGAGAATTAGGAAATTTTGAAAATATAAAGCTAAAAAGGGATTGGTGAATGTATCATTGATGAATTGAGAGTAACCAAACTTACTTAAAGTATAACCTAATTGCAAACAATATA
>JAOQMP010000210.1:43961179-43989400 GCA_027563575.1 Erythroxylum pedicellare
ATTAAAAGAAGATTTTGGGAGATTCATAAATAATCAAACGAAAGAGAGAGATATGGGAACAGAAAAACGAAAGAGACACAAAAAATTGGAGAGAGCATTTCGGAGATTCGTAAAAAAACAAATATCAACAGCGACTCCAGAGGCAAACAAGGCGTTTTCCATGAACAGGGCAAACCATTACCTGCGGAGATTACGAAGTAGAGAGAAGAATGAAGGAGAACTACGAAGCAGATGGAAGAAGGAAGGAGAGTTGTGTAGAGAGGGATAGTCGTTTGGCTTGAGACAACGCAGTGTTTTGGAGTGAAGGGAGGGTATTTCGAACATTTCATCTTTCTATTCTGTTCTTGTCCATAGCACAAAAATTTCTGTACCATAGTCTTGGATGGAACAATTTTTTTTGTCTTTGTCCTCTGAAGACAGAACAAAAATGAGCGAGGACGGCAAACAAATACCATGGAGGGCAGAACTTTTATGTCCTTGTCCTCCGTCCTCGCGTCTGAGGACGCTAACCAAACACTACGTTATACTCTTGTCTATCTTCTTTAAAACACCTTTGGAGATTGCAAAATGTGACAACCAATAAACATGTAGATTATTAAGAATGGAGATGACCAGCTGCAATCTACCACAATAAGACAAACATTTGTTGCTCCAATTAGAAATTCTTCTACAAAACTTATCAATGAGCGATTTGAATTCATCTTGTTGGTAGAGATAGGGACACCCAAATAGTTGAGAGGAAATTGATGAATGGCCCTCATGAGCACATTAGGTGAGGCTTCACAACTCTGTGTAGATAGGTACACTGGGCTCTTTTGTGGATTAAATGTCAGCCCAAATACCTTTTGGAATCTTTGTAAGGAAGTTAAGAGTACTCCAATTGGAGTTTTATCATTAGCACATAGCATGCGTAAATCATCTGCAAAAGAAAGTTGAGTGACATGTAGTTCACTACAACGATGATGATATCTGAAGTTTCTGCTTTCCACATTGCATAACTAAGTCATTCTTTGAATCATTTCCATAGCAATTACAAAGTGATAAGGAGATAGTGGATCTTTCTGCCGAATTCCTCTAGCTGCTTTATAAAGTTAGGTAGGTTTCTTATTCAATAGAATGGAAAAAGACACAATAGAAATGCAAGTATGTGAGGTTTAAAGAGTGAGTGAAAGTGAATGGGTAAAAGAAATAAAAAAAAAGGCATCCATGTTTCAGAGAAGAGAGAGGTCAGAGAAGGAGGAGAAAAGTGGCGCCCATGATATTTTGAGTCCTTCAAATTTTCTAATTTTATGTTTACAGATCGGTCTTGATAGGTCTTTTAGGTACTGAACAGTGCCAACTAAAAGAATTAGTACTTACTAATTAGTAGCAATTGAAATAATTGATTACTACTAGACAGTAATACCAATACCATAGCCTAGTACGAGATATATTATTTTGAGGCTTTTTTTTGATTGATAAGACACATAGTGACTAATACTGGTTGGTATGGTATAAAAATCATAATAATGCCCCAAATTTATGTTATAGTCCGTAAATGAAAATGAAGCTTTTATTAAAAATATTCAAATTTTAGTTTATTTAATTTGGGTACTAATTGACTAATTTCAAGTTCAAGGTGGTATTTTATTGAAAAATAACTGAAAATTTTAAACAAATGTAAAAAACCTAAACGAATTTATGAAGTTTGCATTAGGTGTTTTTTTTGTTGAGAAATGTGATCGCTTAATTTCTCTTAACTTATACTATAAATCATAAAGGAAATTCAACAGGGTAAGCATTAAATACAATTATTGTCTCAATGTTCGTGAATTCTTTATTACTATATATATTTAACAGAGGTCATTATATTCAGAATACGGACGTAGAGTTTTAGTTTTTATTAACGTGATAACATTTCAATTCAATGCATACTCTTGCAAGATGAGAAAATACGGAAGGGAGCTAAATTCTTGACAACTTTTAACTTCATATGTCTTTAGTACAAAAACAAATAAATGCAGGCATGAAGATTGAAATCATATACTTACGGGTTTGTTTACTATGAATACAGATGATTGCAATACCAACATTGTAATTAGACTTTGCTTAATGAAGTCGGGAATTTGGTGAAAATAATGATAGTTAGAGATGATAGCATTAGCAATAATGCTAACGACGAACAGACCAACGAAATAATTGTAATTAATAAAGGCTTAACCCAAATGTTGACTTTACAAACAAATAGTCTACATAACCTATTATTTTGTATGGCCAGTGCTGGCGTCCAGTACATATATCAGATGCCATGATCTGTTTCTGGTGCGTAGAAGTTTAAGTTCCGATTTTTGTTATTCATAGAATGTTAATGTGAAAAACCATTAATAATAAGCAGTTGCATTCTTTCTGGTCCACCACAAAATTGCGGCAAAAGGGGTCTACGTGATTTAACCATTTTTTATTTTTATATATACTCGCATTCGAATAATATATTAATGATAATTACTATAGCAGATAGCAATAGTTGTCCCACGATCCACTGAAGGTCCGGATGGCTAATTTAAATGTTTACAACCAAGAACGTGGCAAGCAGTTATCGCCATATATGATATATCACACACTGCATAAGTGGCTACAACTTACAATTAAACGAACGAAGAATGTCATCAATCACACTGTTTAAATAGACGGCGGAGATAAAAGTACTCTATGATTCCCGTGTTATAGACGTGGACTTTACACGTACACCCACATTCCAGGATCGGTCCACGTAAGCTAGTTTCTGTTGATGTGGGACAATCTTGTCATTTCGCATGCCCTACGCACCGTCTATGCACGCTTCTGAACACGCGACCGTGGCTGTAACTGAGGGTGCGTGAAGGATGATGGATGGGTCAACTACCTTACCTGCTCCCCTTCGTTTATAAATCTCCTTTAATTATTATAATTTATAAATGAACATATGCAGCTGTGCATATTCGGGTGCACCGTAATTTCCGTGCAGCCCACTTCAAATGGACAACACAGCTTCGCCTATGTTATCATTGTCCCGTTTTTAGTATATATATGAATTTGTTGATTAGATGGTCAAAAGAAGGTGATGAACAAGTTATCCAAAGTTGAAGTAATAGGTGAACATGCTTTTATTTATTTTGGGAGCTTGTTTTAATAGGCAGATATTTACGTAAACACGTTCAAATAATAAACAATGATTAGAGCGTTGGATTAATCACATAGATTGACGCGATTTCAAATATTATTACGAAGACCCCTTTATTGGAAATTTCATATTTTTTGGTTTGATTCATTCAAGTGTCTTAATATGAAGAATGTTATTACATGTTCTAAAAATAAATAAATCACTTATTTTAAAATTATATTCAAAATAGAATTAAAAAGTAAGAGCTACAGATCATTCTTAAAAAGTGAATGATTTGTTTATAGAATACTGATAAAAATCAATAACAACTAACCATATATCATACTTCTTTAATTATTACTGAATAAGTTCACAATTTCGATTAATTTCATTTTACGTACACTTTCTTGACTAGACCATATAATAAATTTGGAGGTTGGAATCTAACAATTATGCTGGAAAATGATCCGCAAGCCTACAAAGCTGTAATGTCATATACATATTGCTTAGCTGATGAGCAAGTTTGGATTAAGCTAACAAATAAAAGGTAGTATGTTTAATTTAATACGTGGGACCACCAAAGTTCTCATATATATATATTTGGCACTGGCAACAAGAACACCTATAGAATGAGCACAATTTTGAGAAATTCACGAACCGAATTCTTTACGTTAATTATTTGAGGGAAGCAGTATCAAAAAAATGGCAAAAATGCAAGTTGGGTTGTGTCATTTAAGATTCAATATAGATTTATATCAAATTAAGTTGCATAGTTAAAGGTTTGATGAAGGGATTGAGTTGGCAATACATTAACAATTTTGTTTTGGTCTCTTTAGGCAAATTTTTTTCTTAGTCTCTTTTATTTTTAATGTCCTTACTCCTAACCTCGTTCTTTCTTATCCCAACCTCAGAAAAGCTTTTCATGGTTTGTTTAATAGGAAGTAGGTTGAAATTTGTCCTTTAATAAAGTTTGTTTTACCATGTTTTATGAATGCATTTGAATATAAACTAGTAACTCCATTATATATTGATGTTAAGCCAAACTAACTGTTATAAGTCATCTTTCTGTTCCCTTGTGAAATTCTACTATATTTCAATGCGGCTGAGATTGTAGGGTGAAAGGTAAGAAGTCTGAATGGTCTGTTTTCCTATCAAGTAATATCCTTCGTTTTATGCATCTTTTACGATTTCCTTAAACCGGGCAATGAGTAAATTTAATATGAGTTTTTGGGTATATTAAGTTATCATTTAGCTCCTGAAACTTGGAAACATCAACGTAGTGTTGGTAAATTGCTTTTTCCGACGAAAATTACTGACCAAGCAATATGGACCGGAGAGAGAGCTTCCTTTGTCGGCATTTACTAACGTCATGATTCTTATCCAATTCCACCCACGAAGACCCATAAAACTGCAAAGAGAAAAAGGTAAGGTGTAAATGTGGTCCAACAGTAAGATAACCCCAAAGATGGCTCAATTTTAACCAACCAACCAGCCAGCACTAGTAGAAACCAAATTAGAAGAAGCACCAAACAATTTAAGAAAAACCGATTCACCTTTTGCCATGCGAAACTTATGGTTTTTCATAATTTTTATTCTTTAATCATTCACAATTAGATTATCCAAAAACAAGAAAACCTTGCAAGCGTCACTTTCTAAACGAGAAATCGAATTCACAGACTCAGAGACGCACTCTTTAGATCCACTCTTAAGCGGGTAAGCTGCCCTCTACGGGGGCATAGGTAATTATTGGTTTTGTGAAAGAGTACAAGTAAAGCATACAAATACTGTGGCCTTTGAGCTTCTCACTCACCCCATTCTTTTTGGGGCATGATTGCCACACTCAAACTTTTTGTATACAGTCCCATTGCCGAAGGGAAGTTGTGAAATCCCATGACATCTGGCCCTGACTCTAACGAGAAGCTAATTAGCTGTCATCTCTACTTTAGTGATTATACGTGGCTCGCGTGCAAGCAACCAAGACACGTGCATGCTGACACGCGGGGTTGGTTCAAAACTTCAGCTCTAGATTTGATCCCATCCCACCACGGATTTGGCTGTATCGGTATGCCGACTTTTATTGTTGCTATATTTCTCAAGGAACTTCTATATCATAAATCAGATTTGGCAGATTTAGTTTTGAGTTCGAATGAGCGAAAGTGAATGGGTAAACAAAAGTCAAGTATGAGGCATGCACAAAAGATGCCCTCGTGAAAGCTTGATGCTCCATCTCATGACCCACTTAATGCACTTCCAACTGCCTCTGTTTTTTTCCATGCTTTTATATGAACTCCATTTAGCACGAAATGCAAGCAAAACCTGGTGAAAGTAACAGTTTTGACTTTTGAGTTGGGTTGTAGTTGTATTGTTTATCCTTCGTCTCCTATTTTCTGCTAATAATATTCTTTTCAATGGGCTTGCAATCGAAGGATATAAAGCCCAACAGGCTCTCACCATCCCATCATGACCCAAGCCGATTCTCAGTTCTTCAAGTATCCGCCTTATAAGACATGTTAACTTGACATTGATAAGCTAGTTTGTTTCTACGTTGGATTGGCGAACGTGGGACGTGTCGCCCTATCCATGGAGACATCTACATGGACCATTGTATCCTCATCGGTTCAACTCTGCAATTTTCACTTCCAACGCTCTTCTCGAAAACATAGTACCTCTCTCTCTAGTCTTCCATTCTTTTAAAATGTTCTGTTGATAACGGACTAACTTTTCTACCCTTTCAGGGAGTTGTGGTTTAAGGAGGCTAGTTCCCAGAAATGGCCTACTGACAGCAGTGAACAAACCAAGACCCAAGCCAGCACTAACAATGGCACTTGCAAAAAGTGGAGATAGTAAAGTAACTGAACTTCAAGCTGGTGAGAGGCTGTTCCTAGGAATGGACTTTGGAACCTCCGGAGCTAGATATGCTCTTATTGACAAAGATGGCACAATCCACTCAGAAGGAAAGAGAGAATACCCCCGCTACACGGTAATGTTCTGATCGTCCCACTATTAATCTGTGATTGCTTTTCTCATGTTTCTTAGATAAAGTGTAAGGGGATTGGCTTGTTTTTGTCAAACATATATATGAAGATAGCTTTCTTCCTATTTAAATGAACGAGTTTAAGAAATGAGATTGAAGTTGAAGTTGATGATACAAACTCCATAAAACTGTTTATTTCAACGAATAAATTGTTAAGTGTCCAGTCCCATTTTTGTGACTTTCGGTGATTGTTGACGCCTTTATGATTCTTAAGAATGAACAACGAGTGCATGAAGTTCTTTTTGGAGGAGATACGGCCGTGTAGGATTCTACACGCTCTTGTCCTTAATTTACACAGCCATGTGGATCAACTGTGTAATTTTTTAGAACCGTGTGAAGAAACATGTGAAGATCAAAGACATACACGGTCGTATACAAGCTCGTGTACATGAGATACACGACCATGTGTGACAACCGTGTAGCTTTATGTGATTGTGTACATCAGTGATTTAAGTGTCATTAGAAGAGACACGATCATTTACACAGCCACACGTTTGTATGCATGACATATGTGGCTGTGTGTGATGATCATGTAACTCAATGTGATCTTGTACATTCGCAATTTAAGTGATGTGTATGTGATCATATATTAATATGATACCAAAAATCTAATTTGAGATATGAAGTGTGTGATCAAACGTATGTTGGTGGTGATTAGATACATCTTAGTAATGATAAGCTAGATGAACCACATCCTGATAATGTTAAAGATGAAGTTGTAGAGGATAATAAGCAAGAAGAGCAATCGAATCTAAAAACTATTGAAATACAATTTCGAAAGTCGATAAGGGAGAAAAGACCTTCTACTAGATATCCAAGTGCAGAATACTTATTAGTTACTGCTGAGGGGTAGCCTGAGAATGTGCAAGAGGTTATGTTTTGTGAAGACAAAGATATCTAACTCGCAGCTATTAAGAAAGAGATAAATTTTTTGAAGAAGAATGATATATATGAGCTTGTGAAGCTTCCAAAAGACGAAAAGATATTGAAGAATAAATATGCGTTCAAGAAAAGAAAGATAGTGACAAGCTGGTGAAGCACAAGATAAGGCCAGTGATCAAAGAGTTCAATCAAAAGAAGGGCATAGATTTTGATGAAATCTTTTCACTAGTGGTCAAGATGAGCTCAATTCAAACGATTTTGAATTTGACTATCTGTATAGATTTTGAATTTGAACAATTGGATATTAAAACAGTCTTCTTGCATGGAGATTTTGAAGAAGAGATATACATGGAGCAGTAGAAGGTTTTTAAGCTAAAGGTAAGGAGAATCTGGTTTGCAAGTTGAAGAAAAGTTTATGGTATCGGAAGTTTAATTCTTTTATGACAGATTATAGTTACAATCAAAATTATGCTGATGCGTGTGTGTATTTCAAGAAGTTCACTTATGATAACTTCATCATTCTTCTTTTATATGTTGATGATATGCCGATTGTGGGTCAAGACGTTGATAGAATCTAAAAATTGAAGGAAAATTTGTGTAAATCTTTTGATATGAAGATAAACCAAGAAAGAAAGAGTAGGAAATTGTGGTTGTCTCATAAAAGGTATATTGAATGAGTGCTAAAAAAATTTTAAAAAATGCCAAACCAGTTAGCACGCCTCTTAATACCTCACTTCAAGCTGAGCAAGCGTGTATATCCTCAACAGAAAAGGAGAAAGATGGTATGTCTTATGTTTCATACTCATCTGTAGTAAGGTCTTTGATATATGTTATAATGTGTATAAGGCTAGACATTGCACAAGTTGTTGGGTTAGTGAGCAGACTCTTGTCCAATCCAAGAAAAGTTCATTGAGAAGCAATGAAATAGATTTTGAGATACTTAAGAGATACTTCAAAATGGAGTTTGTATTTTAGTAATGGGGAGTCAATTTTGGAAGGTTATACGGATGCAGATATGATTGGAGATCTTAACGGAAGAAAATCTACTTCAGATTTTCTGTTCAAGTTTGCAGGGGGAGACATTTCATAACAACCAAAGCTACAACAGTGTGTAGCTTTATCTACAATTGAAGCAGAATATGTAGCTGTAATGGAAGCTAGTAAGAAGATGCTTTGGTTAAAAAGATTCCTTTAAGAGTTAGATGTGAATCAAGAAGACTATGTATTGTTTTCTAATAGTTAAAGTGTTATTGACTTAAAAAAAATACTATGTATCATTCCCACACAAGGCATATAAATGTCAGATATTATTGGTTGAGGTCTGTGATTGAGGAGCAACAATTGATGTTGAAGAAGATTCCTATGGATTTGAATGGTTCTGATATGTTGATTGAAGCGGTTCTTGGAAGTAAGTGTGAGCTTTGTAGTAAGTTTGCCGAGACGTCTCTCAAGTAACTGCTGATGCATAACTTGTTTTCCATATAATTTGGCCAGGAAGGAGAGATTGTTGAGTGTCCAGATTTATTTTGTGATTTTCGGTGATTGTTGACGCTTTTATAGTTGTAGGAATGACGAATGAGTGGATAAAGCTCTCTTGGGGGAGATGTGACCATGTAGGGTATTACACGTTCGTGTCCTTAACTTACACGACCATGTGGATCAACTGTGTTAGTCTTTGGAACCATGTGAAGGAACGTGTGAAGAATGAAGACATCCATGATCGTATACACGCCCATGTGCATGACATACACAGCCGTGTGTAAGGATCGTATAGCTTTTTGTGACCATGTACATTCATGATTAAGTGACACTGGAAGAGACACGGTTACTTACATGACTGTATATGTGATCGTGTATAATGTAAAAAACCTAATTTGGGATATGAAAGAGGAGAAAACATAGGTTTATTCATTGAGAGGCACAAAAACACCAAAAAGGGAAAGAAAATAGAGAGTGAGAGCAAGTAGTTTCTGATTCTCATTCTTGTTTGACTGATTTTGGGATTGATGAGAGTTTGTTGATTTACATATCTAACTTTGGTTTCAATCCTAAAACTTTGTGAGACAATTTGTTATTGTGGGATGAGAGATCAAACTTTGTAAATTCTTATTTGTGATTAGTAGATTTGTTTATCAGTTTGACCCGTAATTTTTCCTTTTCCGATTTCACGTAAATCTCTGTGTTCGCTTCTTTATTGAGTTTCTATTCTTATTCTCTCCCTAAATAAATGAAGAATGTTTTTTATGTTGTCTAGAAAAGAGTGGAGAAACAATTGATTGGGTGAGATCTTGGAGAAAAACCCTTTTCTCATTGCTGGAAGATGTTCCAGTTCATCTTCGCCCTCTTGTGGCTTCGATTTCTATTGATGGTACATCTGCAACTACCCTTATCGTCAACAGGTTGATGTCTAGGAAACATTGAAGTTATTTATTATTTCTTTGTCCAAATTAAGTTCACTTGAAATCAGACATCTAAACTTCTAGCTACAGTAATACAGGAAAGCCATTGTGGAGACCGTTCCTCTACAATGAGAGTTGTCCTGACGCATTGCCAATTGTGAAATCGATTGCTCCAGAAAACCATACAGTTTGCTCTGGATCGTCTACGCTCTGCAAACTTGTTTCCTGGTGGAACATTGAGAATTCAAGCAAAGATTCAGCATTATTGTTACACCAAGCTGATTGGCTGTTGTGGCTTCTTCATGGAAATCTTGGAGTTTCGGATTATAATAATGCTCTGAAGGTACTAAATTAGTAAATCTTCATTTTTCTCCTACCCTGTTATGTGAAATTGTGATCGTTTCCAGGTTGGATATGATCCCGAACTGGAGTCTTATCCACCGTGGCTCCTTTCTCATCCATATTCACAACTTCTGCCATCTGTAGTAGCTCCTGGAACTTCAGTTGGATATGTAAAGGAAGACATTAGAAACCAACTTGGTATTTTCATGTCCTATTAAGTAGCTTTGATTAAATTGGTGCTACTTCCGAGTCTATTAGAATCGCATGAAATGTTCTCTTTAAAACAGTAAGGCAATAGTGAGGTTTTGCTTGTCTCGCGAATTGCAGCCATTGCACTATGAAGATTTTCTGTAACCAAATCATTGACTTCAGTACTGAAATTGAAACCTTTCAATACATCTTGGCAGGTTTTTCTAAAGATTGTGCTGTTTGCACAGGAACAACTGATAGCATAGCTGCCTTTATTGCAGCTCGAGCAACAGAGCCTGGAAAAGCTGTGAGAATATTTTTGAATATGAGCTTTCTACAAATATTCTTCTAGGAGTATCGTAGATGTTTTATCACTTAGATTACTCTATATCAAACTCTTAGTCTTTATCGATTCGCTTATCTTATTGTGTGATTATAGAGGCCTTCAACACAAAATAGTATTTAAACAGAGATGGTCTTGTTTGACTGGAAATTCTTTTTCCTTTATCTAAATCCTAATGTTTTTCATGTTTGCAATTGTAATTCATACTTTGGCCTGTCACAAGCATATAGCTGTAAGTTCCAGTATATTTCAGCTTTCAGGTGCTCGTGTATTTGGTAAATATGTTGACAGAGGGTCTCCCTCTTAGGTCACGTCTTTGGGTTCAACACTTGCTATTAAGCTATTGAGCACTAGTAGGATTGAGGATGCACGATATGGAGTGTATAGTCATCGGCTTGATGATAAATGGCTGGTTGGAGGTGCTTCGAACACTGGTGGCGCGATTCTTAGACAGCTGTTTACTGATCAGCAACTGGATCAATTGAGTGAAAAGATAAATCCAATGGAACAGTCTCCTCTAGACTATTACCCTCTGAAATCAGTCGGCGAAAGATTTCCTGTAGCAGATCCAAACCTGGTCCCTAGGTACTTCTGTCTGACTCCATAGAAAAATTTCTGCCTCTTAACAACCACAGCAAAACAAATAGCAGCAGACATGTTAACAGTCTACAGATTATATAATCCAGGCACCATTCTTATGCAGGTTACATCCACGACCGGAATGTGATACCGAGTTCTTACATGGCATCTTAGAATCCATTGCCCGCGTAGAGGTATTCCTCCTCCATGCTCCTTTCCACTACATACGGAAAATGGTTGCTGTAAGGAGTTGATGGTTGCTGTAAGGAGTTGAATGTTTGTTTTATTTTTCAGGCAAAGGCTTACAACTTGCTGAAGCATCTAGGAGCAACGCAAGTAGAGGAAGTGTTTACCGCCGGAGGTGGTGCGAAAAATGAGAAATGGACAAAGATACGACAGAGGGTGCTTGGCTTGCCTGTTCGTCAGGCAACTCAAACTGAGGCTGCTTTTGGAGCTGCTTTACTTGCATTGAAAGGTGCCCAGCAAAGTATCAACTGAAAAAACTGTGGGAGAAAAGGAATCAAAATTCAACAAAGACGATCAGAAATTGCATTTACTTGAGGAAGGATCGAAAGTAACTTAGATTCACAATATTTGTATAAATGCCATCTTCAAATCCCATTTGATGGTGCACCAGCCACAGTTGAGAGTAAAGTAATACCAGACAATATTTTATGTATCGGTTTTAAGCTTGCAATAACATATATAGTCTTGAAGTCCTTCTCGTGTATACATGTGTGTATATATATATGTATCCTTTAAAACTTGTGGTAACGTATTCCTATGTAGAATGAATGCTCATAATCTATTATATGGAACTTGAGATGGAGATATTAGAAAAGCATAGTTACATCAAAGTGAGTATAATATGGCGTTGATCTCAAACTTTTGGGAGTAGTGCTTGCGCTGAGCATGACTCACTCCTCCGACAGGTGAGAGTGGACACACGTCCTTACTCGTGGGAAAATCACCATGGATCCATTAGTATGCGGTGATGTCCGGTAAGTAGATCGAGGACAATGGTGGCGATGTGACAGAAAAAGTACAGATAATAGATAGGTCGGGAACAGAACATTCGGCCCTCGGTTAAGGGGAACAGCCTGTTCCATTTTTACTGTTTTAATCTTGTTTCAATTCATTTCATCCTGTCTAAATGTGTATAGGAAATAGGTTAGAACAAACAGTAAAAGTGGAACATGCGATTTCATGTCACGTGAGTGATTCTTGCAGTAGAAGTCATTTTTTTATAGGAAAACGAATCCATTGCATTAAATGCTCACTGTCCATGCAATCATGATGAGAGTGATCTTCCCTTTCCCTAAGAAAGCGCTTTCTTAAGGTTGAGTTGACTGGCTTGGCAACAGCGTCACTTGATTTTTGGACACGAACCAGTTTTAGCGACATCACTGACTACACCTTCAATTCGTTCCCAGCGAGTATGTTATAAGGTTATATAAAGCATGACAACTCGTTAATTAACGCTGAAATATTAACGTTAAATCAGAGTTGAAAAAAAAATACAAAGATTATAATTACAAAATTGATGAAAATTTTTAAATCAATGCTATAATTAATTACAAACTTTTGATTACTAATAATTAAGAACCCAACTTATTTCCTTGTGTTTTGCTGTCAACAACGTAACTTGTTTCGTATCTACCCATTTCTTGATTCGGAGGAGAGAGAGAGAAAGAACGCCTTGAAGGGCAAAACGGTAAAATCGACTGTCATTGTCATCTTCTGTTTATATAAAGATATTCATGTTCACAGAAACTGCTACTCAGCAGCTGTTGATCTTTCTCCATTTCCCTTATTCTTCTGCTTCTCCACTCAGCCTCGTTCTGTATAGCAAGGCAAGCTTAGCTTCTCCGATCACTAGCTTTGTAGATATGGCTACAATAATAGTTCAAAGCCAAAGTAGCTTAAATCCTAGAGCACCTGAATTCTATCCCATTTACGATTACCACAACCGGTTCATCATCACTTGCCAAAATCTTACAACATTTGCCACTTTTCCTTCGTCACAACAATATCCATCTTCTTATCCCTACGAAACTCCAGTGCCATCCCTTTATGTTTGTTATCCAATTCCAACCTCTCACAACCTCAATACTGCCCCCGACGTATTCCCCAAACTCCATTGTTTCTCATCTCCAGAAGCAGTTGGGTTGAGCCCTTTCTTGGTGCCATCTGAACAAGCTAGTATCGGGCATGACCACCAAGTTAACCTTGTTGATTTAGGAAATGATGCCGTTAGTGTAAGAGTGAAAGGTGGAGTCTCTAAGCGTAGGTGCTCTGGAAATAGCTGCCGTAGGGGTTTGAATGGGAAAGAAGATAGTTACAGAAGACGTGAGCATCAGAATGTTAAGAAGGATCGTAAGGTAAAGATTAATGACGGTAAAGTTAGCGAGGAATCGAGAAGAAGTAGAAGAAATGTACGCTCTTCTTCGGGTGGTTACAAGCAGTATCATCCTGTTGTGCCCGTAAGACCGGACGCAGATAATACGACAGTTATGATAAGAAACATACCTAATAAATATACGTATGACTCTTTCTCTATTCTTTGTGTCTCTCCACTATTGTGGGCTTTTATTCTTGGGACCTTATGTTCATTAGAATGCTTTGGTCGAGTAGTGTTGGTAACATGGTTTTAAAGGTCCCTTTGATTGTGCCTGGCATTCATATTGGTTCTTAAGTTTCTGCAGTCGTGAATTGTTGATGGACTTCTTGGACAATTATTGCATGGTTGAGAACCAGAGCCAGAAAGCAAAACTCCAAAGTTCTGAGCTTGTCAATGAAACAACTGTCTCGGCCTTTGATTTCTTGTATCTGCCTATGGACTTCGCGTGAGTTTTCATACTATAACAAGTGGATTCATTGTTTTCTTCCTTGTTAGGTTATTAATGACATTATATGCATGAAACCACTAATAAATAAATTCATTTAGAAAAGGAGCCAATAAAGGCTATGCATTTGTCAACTTCACTGACCCAAGAGCTGCATGGAACTTCCACCGTGCAACGGATAATCAACCCTGGGATCTTTTCCAATCGAGCAAGATACGTGAAATAGCTTGTGCTAGAATCCAGGTGTCTATATAGAGATAATGATGCAATTCTTTCAAATCATTATGGCAGTAACCTCCATATCTCTCTCAGCTTTTATGTTTTGCACTTGAATTTTGGATAGGGCAAGGAGCAATTGGTAAGCCACTTTCATAACTCAACTTTTGAGTGCGACTCTGATATGTACTTGCCAGTCTGCTTTAGCCCACCTCGTGATGGCTCCAGGGTAACGGTGAAGCAGACGACTGTAGGGAGACGTAGATTGGCAAACGAAAACTAGTGTTGAAACAATGTGACTGTACAAAAGTGATGACCCGTCATTCTCCTTTGAACTGCTGGTCTGTTTTCACTTTTGTTTTCCGTCTCTGTAAGTCGTTTCCTGTTCAAACTTGTGTATTGATCGGATGTGTACTAGGGTTTGTTACTTAGAACTGCAGCTAGCAGTTGTATTGCCTGTTTACTACAGATGAATATGATCCAGATTGTGTTATGAGAGGAGTTGGTGGACCTTGGCACCCGCTACAATGGTTAAGGACACAGAGCAGGTGATGGGATCCACCCTCTAGATGGAATGAATGGTTATGATTTGATTCTCAGTTAGAACTTTTGAGTTAGTACTGACATGGGAGATTGTATCCAACTCTCATAAATAGTCCTCCTATAAGTAGTTCTAGTGCCGGAGCACAATGGAATAGCAATGATTATCTGCATGTACAGTGAATCTCAGAATCCATCTTCTGCTCCTCAAATCTTTCTGACACTGAATGTAATTTGTCAAGAAGTTGTTACGAAGTGGCTGTAGCTGTACGTATTAGATGTATTTCAAGAGAGTCTCTCTCTACTGTTTAGTCCTGTAATGTTGCTTCAATTCAGGGATTGAAGCAGACAGAGCCTCTCCAAACTGTTTTTTCTTTTATTGTGGATAGTACGGTCAAAATCATCTCCTGCACTAAGCGCGTTCAGCATGCACATGGCGTTCGTTGCTACCCATGAGGCTAATGCGTATTATTCAGTATTAATTAAGTGTGTGCTTTAATTATTCATTAAATTACTTATTTAATTAGAAAGTTAATTCATGAGTATTGTTAGTGTCTAATTAATTAATGAAATATATAGTCAAATTAATGATTACAATAAATTAATATATAATAATTATAAAATAGATAATAAAAAAGAGAGTGGAAAGTTAAAATTACTTTATAATAGTTATAAGTCTTAACTTGCATCATCTTCTCAAATTTCATTTGATAATTAATTATTTTTGCTTTCAAATTGGTGTAGATAAATCCTTCAAACATATTCTTTGATCTTAGATATAGAAAAACTCTTACGATCGTTTTACCTTTTCATGGTAAATTGGAATACTTTACAATTATTATTCAAGATTAATAGAGATTGTGATGATGTCTTACTTGATCAAGTGAAGAGGAATACGGCATAATTATTATTATTCAAGATTTAGAGAACCATCACAATGTATTCTTATCATACATTATATGTATTCTATTTATACTAAAATGTGATTACTAGATACATATATTGGCCGTTACAATAATTTTTTAACAATAACAGGTGTATGCAGTTGAAATACAAGCTAGGTCATTAATACATCAAGATCCAAAAGTAAACCTTAAACAAGCCCTTAAGTACTACGATCAATTTATCCACTTCTTTAGGGTTGACTTCCATCATCTTCCTCGTATATTCTAGCAACTGGCCGATCCATGGGTGATGTGCATAGGGGATTCCAAGTGCACTTTCCTTCTGCGCATCACATCTGTTACCAGAGTTTCCTTTCCTCCAATTTCTCTATGCATCTACTATTTTTCTGTGTTGGATCAAGTACATACAAGGCTATATGTGTTGTGCTTTCTATATTTTTCGATTGTATTACCCCCATATATTTGGCTTGAGGGTTGAATTTAATCATCATTTTCTGATTTCTGGCTCTTTACCCTTGGTTCTCAAGAGTTTGTTCCAAATGTTCTCTACTTCTGCTCATCGCCTCCATCAACATATTAGCGTCTCCAATTTCTTTCCTGCCATATCATGTACGTGTGGTAATTTTGCAATTGTGCATGATTAACTTACGTAGAATATTTCAACGAGTAGCTAAAAAGATTGGACAAAATTTAGATGTGCTTTAGTACTGTTTGAATATCTTAAAGGAGAGAGAGAGCAAGATGCTACATGTTTTTTTAATTGAGCTGCCCAATTGTTGATAACAATATGAGCAAAATCTTTAATGAGTGAATTTTACCAGCAAGACGGGGGCCAATTATTAGCAATGCTTGAAATAATTAGAAAAATAGTGATGAAGAGACGTGCAAATAGGAGAGAATTTTTACATGTTTAGAAGTTAGATGTTGCATTAAACATTACGAAGAAATTAAAGAAGAACAAAAAAGATGTAATGCAATAGAGAATAGTCTAAAATATAGATTGGGTATATGCAGTGTCAAAGAGTGATGACAAACATACTGTAAAGATTAATTGGTAGACATCAATCATCAAATTATCTCGATACCCTTTCAAATATGCAAAAGTGCTATTCACCATTCCAAACAAAGGATCAATATACATGTAGATGGTTGCTACAAGAAGGCCCAATTTCTTAGTTTGTATGATCATGTATTGCAACCTATTAGGATGAAATTTTCTATCCTGCGATTAATGAAGGGGCGATACACCTACCACCTAAAAGAGTCGTACCAAGGGAACCACAAATAGCTAGAAGGAAATGAGCAAAAGTGCCTAAAAAGTTGACAAATCCAAACAAAGTGTCTTGGAAGGAATAGGTACAAAAATGTGGGAAATATGACAATTCTAGCCATAACGCCAGAAAACGCAACAACAAAGGCTCAACATTACCTAATCAAGAATTTTCACAGGTATAAAACCTTCTTTGATTTTAAATCTTACATTGCTTAGTGTATATTGCTTTATATATCATAGTCACATTGTTATTTCCATTCTATTTATTAGGTCATCATTAAGGTATCTTCACAAGCATATAACCATTTGATTTTTAATAAATTTATCTTAGTTGTGATAATTGAAGATTATGTTATATTTTATTCATATAGGTTTCCAGTGCAAACATAGTTGAAGATATTATTTTACCGAGTCAACAAAGCAATATTGTGAGTTCCATACATGAGCATTCATTACATTATTAATAATTAGTTCAAATGAATACTGTGAATGACGTGTGTTTCTAGGTTGGTAGCTTTTCATGTAATAATAAAAGGAAGTATGGAGATGTTAATCCACATACATTCGAGCTGTCATTTGAACTAAGGGATCTAACGTTCAAAGGGCAATCTAGCATTACTTCCTAAGAGATACAAACTAAAGCAAATAAGAGGAGAGCATCATTGACTTAACCGCTACATGAATAACTTTATCAGTTAAGCACAACTGATGGAAGCAATGTGACATAAAATCAATCACATTAAAGATGCCATATGTATTTGCAATAAGTTTTTAATGGATGTATTGTTCGCATAATCCTAAATGAGTGGATTGATGGATCAATATTGTTGTTACTTTCTTTTAGGATAGATATGTTTTTTTTTGGAAAAATTGGATGGATATGTTATTGGCATGCATCTATGTTTGCCACTTTTGGATATGAATTCCAACTACCATAAATATGTTTGCCACCTTTGCATATGAATTCCAAATTTATACCTAATATTAATTTGTTTTCTATTATTGATTAATGAATTCCAAATATATTACTATTATGAATTGCTAAATATTAAAGGTGGTAATAGAAGTTCTAATGCACAATCATATAATTATATTTATTCATTAGAATTCAAGTTTGAAATAAAATATTACAATTCAATGTCATTTTTGCACAACATTTTTAAAAATAACACTCACTATAAGCACAATAAACCCTATTACAATATTCAAAAATAAATTTTAACTCATTGTCTTTTTTGCCAACAAATAATGTCTTACTTTGTGAGCTTTATTTGCTTCTTAATTTCTATAATTGTTCTTATTTTAACTGCAGTTATTTGTACCTCCTTCAACATACATCCTTCTTCTTTAAATTATGAATAACTTCTACAACCCTCTAAGTAAATTTCTCATCATACCATTTAAAAAATCACAACTTCTAACCTAAACAAAATTAATTAATAAGATAAACATCATACATATATTCATTTTTACCTTATTAAAAATAGAAACTTACTAGATATTAAAAATCCATAACATCTCCTCCCTAAGTTATAATAACTTTATGAAATTCTTAACCTAATTTTTAACGCATAATAATAATCCACATTACCATCATTTGAATTTAATATTATATCAATATAAGACATCGAGTCTATAACTTTAGGAGGTCAATGAAATTATCACAATAAAATTATCTACAATCAAATTCACACACAAACTAACAATAATTATGTAATGAAGTAGGTGAATTTCAGAAGAATTTTATGAAGTAGAGGTTGGCCCCATCAACAGTATGGAGTTTGATAATTGGGAGATAAGGTTTCTAACATGATGACGGTTGTGTTTATCAGTAAACCCTTCTTTCCCCCTTATATGTAACACAAAATTACGTAAAATTATATAAAGTGTATACTTCTTGATGCAAGGTTGTAATCTCTTGATGGATAGACTATAAATTTTTAATTCTCTCACAACACTAAGCCTCATGCTTTAACACATTGAATCAGTTAATATACTATACGTTAGAATATCAGGCTTTATACTAGATCCATGCATTAGTTGATAAATTCTGTTTATATGATTAAAAAGACCATGCAAACATAAACCATTTAGTAATACTGCGTAAGTTTTTAAATTTGGAGTTTGCTCAAACTGTTGCGTTTGATAATGTAGGACAAATCGCAATAATAATCACGCGCACAATCATAAAAGCACCGAAAATAAAGAAAACGTCACAAAGATTTAACGAGGTTCGGCCAATGATGCCTACGTTCTCGGGTAAGAACAGAGAGAGTATTTTCACTATGAAGAAAAAACGATATAGATAGATCCCTTTTACAACCAGGTTTTTATTTTCTTATCAAAACAAATCCAAACAGATTTTTGTTTTTTGCCAATTTGGGTTGCACCGCGAGCTTATCCGATCAAGTTGTCATTTGGATCCACCAAATTTCAAGACAAAATAACAACAAATATTCCCCTTGGCTTGAATTCTCTTCTTCAATAAGAAAATCATCACTCTGTCTTGTAGACAGCCCTCGCAAGAGCACTACTTAGTACTGCACACACCAATCAAGTCTAGGCAATGCCTAAACTTGTTAACTAGGATTGCCTTGGTCATCATATAAGCTGGATTATCATATGTAGACACTTTCTTCACATCAACTACACCTTGTGATACAATATCCCAAATGAAATGATGCCTAACATCAATATGCTTTGTACGCTCATGGTACATCTGGTTTTTGGTAAGATGAATAGCACTCTAGCTATCACAAAATACTAAAATCTTATCCTGAACCAAACCAAGATCACTTACCAGACCCTGTAACTAAATAGCTTCCTTCACTGCTTCTGTAATAGCAATATATTAGCCTCTGTGGTAGACAATGCGACAACAGCTTACAAAGTCACCTTCCAGCTAATGACACTTTTAAAAAGAGTA
This sequence comes from Erythroxylum pedicellare, assembly GCA_027563575.1. NCBI lineage: Eukaryota > Viridiplantae > Streptophyta > Magnoliopsida > Malpighiales > Erythroxylaceae > Erythroxylum > Erythroxylum pedicellare. The sequence goes on from JAOQMP010000210.1 coordinate 43,980,772, forward strand.
AAAACATAACTTGTCAACGATCTCCTCTTATCTAAGTCCCCTGCATAGTCTGAATCAACATAATCAACAACTGAACCCCCGTAACTTGGCCTTATCAAAAGTCAAACCAATATCTGCAGTACCCTTTAGATATCTCAGAAGTCATTTCACAGCCTGCCAATGTTCCTTTCCAGGAAATGCCATGTATCTACTCACAACATTGACCGCTTATGAAATATTAGGACGAGTGCAAAATATAGCATACATAATACTACCCATAGCACTCGAATATGGAACACTCGAAATCTACTCCATCTCCTTATCTGTCTTCGACGAGAAATCTTTAGACAATCTAAAATGGGAAGCAAGCGGGATAGATACAGACTTAGCACCTATTATATGAAACCTCTGAAGGACTTTCTCAACATAAGATCATTGAGATAACATAAGTTTCCCAACACTTCTATCCCATGTTATTTCCATCCCTAAAATATTCTTTGTTGCACCAAAATCCTTCCTTCATTTCAAACTCTTCACCTAACTGCTTCTTCAACAAAACAATCTGTGACATGCTTTTAACAGCAATAAGCATGTCACCCTTATACAACAACAAATACACAAAAGAATCATCTGCAAGCTTCTTATGATACGCACAACTATCATATGCACTTCGTGTAAAGCCATTATGAATCATGAAAGTATCAAACCTCTTATATCACTGCCTAGGAGACTGTTTCAGACCATACAAGGATTTCTGAAGCAAACAAACATGATTTTCCATATCTGGAGCAACAAAACCTTCAGGCTGACTCATATAAATCTGCTCCTCTAACTCACCATATAGGAATGCAGTTTTCACATCCAACTGCTCAAGCTTTAAGTCGTGAAGAGCCACTATAGCTAACAAGACAAAATAGAACCATGTTTCATGATTGGAGAGAACACTTCATTATAATCTATCCCCTCCCTCTGAGTAAAACCCTTAGCCACTAATCTTGCCTTGTATCTAAGTGCTTCAACCCCCGGATTGCTCTCTTTGCTTTTAAAAACCCGTTTGTAGCCTACTACCTTCTGTCAAGCTTCCAAGTCTGATTCTTATGAAGAGACTCAATTCTTCACCTATAGCACCAATCCATTGATCTGCATCTGAACTTGAAATAGCTTCTTTATAGCTGTTAGACTCCTGCACATCAATTATCTATGCAACTGACCAAGCAAAAGCCACAAGGTTTGCATATCCAACAAGAATTCCATCAGCTACATTTGCATACCTCTGTGGTGGTATGATCTGTCTCCTCTCTCTGCCTGTTGCAATGTTATACGGTTGCTGTTGCTCAGGTGCATAAGGAACATCAAGATCTTGCACCTCCTCCACTATTCAATTACTGGACTGAGCTAGTGGAGTTTCAACCTCAAGCTCCATTCGATCTCTAACAATGTGATTTGATCCTGCCATCGTCTTCTCCTTCTGACTATCCGATGAGGCAGACTCATTGAATGCCACATCCCTACTGATAATAAGACCTGGAGAATTTTGATCTGTGCACCACAACCTGTAACCTTTCACTCCAGATGCATATCCTAGAAATATGCATTTCTTTGCCCTCAGCTCAAGCTTACCATCTCTCATATGAACATATGTAGGACAACAAAATACTCTCAAATTAGAGTAATCAGCAGGTGAACCAGACTATACCTCAAAAGGAATTTTGAACTCAATAGCTGTAAATGGAGATCTGTTGACCAAATAGCAAGCTGTATTGATTGCTTCAGCCTAAAAATCTTTGCTCACCCCTGAATGTGAGCATGCTTCGTGCTCGCTCACAAAGTGTTCTATTCATCCATTCTGTAACACCATTCTGTTGTGATGTGCCTACACAAGTGCGGCGTCTCACTATGCCATATGTAACACCATTTTGTTGGGTTGTGCCTACACAAGTGCGGTGTCTCACTATGCCATCCTTGTAGCAGAAGTCATTGAACTCGAAATTGCAAAATTCCAACCCATTGTTAGTCTGAAGACGCTTCACTTTTATTTCTATTTGTCTTTCAACCATCGTCTTCTACTTAACAAAAGTTGGAAATACCTCATCTTTACTTTTCAGGAAATACACCAACACCATTCTAGAGTAGTCATCAATCAAAGTCATAAAGTACCTAGCACCACTCTTGGAAGGAATTCTGTTCCCCACAAATCTGAATGTATGTAATCCAGCTTATCCTTGGTCTTATGCACTGCCTTCTTGTTGAACTTCACCCTAGTCTGTTTGCCAAACACACAATGCTCCCAGAAGTCTAAGGCTTCATTGTTGTACCCATCCAACAAATTCTACTTGCTCAAAATAGACAATCCCTTATCACTTATATGACCAAGACGTAAATGCCACAGTTGAGATTGATTCTGATCACTATTGCTAGAACCTATAGCAGCTTCCCCTTCAACCACACTGCCCTGGAGCAAATACAGTCTAGATTCCAACTATGAGTACTATAGAGCCTTTGCACACTTTAAGAGTTCCATTTTCTGAATGGAACTTGAACCCTTGATCATTCAGAGTCGAAAGAGAAATCAGATTTCTCTTCATCTGAGGAGCATGCCAACACTCAATGCTTCTAACAACACCATCAAACATTCTTAATCTGATGTAGCCAATCCACTCTACTGGTAATGGATTATTATTACCCAAATAGACAGTCCCACTCATCTGTTTGTATGTAACAAACCATTGCTTCTGAGGAAACATATGGAAAGTTGCACCAGAATTAAGAACCCAGGAATTTTGCCCTTGACTTGAACTCACAGATAGCACCTCTCCTGCACCGTCACTATCACCAGAACCACGAGTATCAACAATATTAGCAGATTTCTCCTCCTTCAGCCTCCCCTTCTTCTCTTTCAACTTAGGACAGTCTCTCCTAAAGTGACCCTGCTCTCCGCACTCGAAATAATTTAGCTTCTTTGCTCTAGACTTCGATCTAGCCTTAGAATTCTTTCTAGAAGAATCTTTCGTATGTGTTCTTCCCCTACTCACCAAACTCTCAGCTTCTGTTCTGTTTTCTGGAAAGCTCTTTTTCAACTCTTTAAACTTTAGAGCGTTATTGACGTCATCTAGTGAAATACTATCTTTTCCATACAACAGTATATCAACAAACATCTCACAGGATGGAGGTAATGAGCATAACACAATCAAGGCTTGATCCTCATTATCAATTACAATATCTATATTCTTAAGGTCCATAATTATCAAATTGAACTCATCAAGATGAGATTTAATGGGTGTACCTTCATTCATTCAAAGATTATATAACTTTTTTTTTCCAGGTAGCGACGGTTTATCAGCGATTTCGAGGAATACAACTCCTCCATCTTCTTCCACGCCTTCCCCACAGAATCTTCAGTAGTGATCTTACGAAGAATGCTGTCGGTAACATTCATGAAAATCGCACTTAATGCCCTCTCCTTAAAATCTGACTTATCGGTAACATTCATGAAAATCGCACTTAATGCCCTCTCCTTAAAATCTGACTTATCCGATTCCCTTATACCTTCAGGAAAATCCTTATCAATCGCCTTCCATAATCCTTGTAAAACCAGGGATGATCTCATCCTAATCTTCCAAAGACTGAAACTAGAATCTCCATCAAACTTCTCTACTTCGTACTTTGTAGAAGATGAAGATGCCAATCTTAACCCTAGATTATGCGCAGAGAACCCTAAGCTTTGATACCAATTGTAGGACAAATTGTAATAATAATCATACACACAATCACGAAAGCATAAAAAATAAAGAAAACAACACAAAGATTTAACGAGGTTTGGTCAATAATGCCTACGTCCTCCGGCAAGAGCAGAGAGAGGATTTTCACTATGAAGAAAAAATGATACAAATAGATCCCATTTTTTTCCAATTTAGGTCGCATCGCGAGCATATCGGATTAGGTCGCCATTTGGATTCACCAAATTTCAAGATAAAATAACAACAGATAAAAAATTCAACAAGAGATTTTCCAATATGACACCAACCACTAATCATATAAATGTACATAACAACATTAGGAAACGTTCTTATCTGATTCAATACGGGTGAAAAGCTTAAAAGGGAGCAATCGAGTAACATGCTTTATTTTAGAGATTTGGTCAAATCCTAGTTTATGGTTTCTTTCGAAGAATTAAAGATTTAAATTATTTAGTTAACCCAATTAGGGATTAAGAGTAATTGTTATAATAAGATTTTTATTTTTAAATTCTAAAAATGGGCTCTACCATATTGCGTAATGTACATGTAGCAGTGAAACTCTTGAAAGAAAAGTGTATTTGATGAAGAAATTCTTATTTCATCATGAATGTAATATGTACAGATTTGTGTTTTTATACTAGTGTTGAAAGAAAACTATTGGCTACTATGCTGTCATATGTAACAGAAATGACAGCTGTGAAATGTTAATGTTGGTTCTGTACAATTTGGAGTGAATATTAGCTTAGATATTCACGTGATGTGGTGCAGGTGTATGATATGAGTGACTGGGCACGTGTCATGTTGTGGGAGAGGGTAGGTTATTGGGTCATGGATCATCCATGACCCGTGGGTCATTACACTTTAGTCTTGAGTTTAACACCTTTAACAACCCCTTCAAGTCGGAGACTTGGAGAGACGAAGGGATCCAAACTTGGAGATTAGGGTTGCGAACGCTCGTGCGGTGAGGGGGTTCATAAGTAGATCTGCGCTTCGTGTGTGTTTTAGATCTAAACTCCGAGTTGACTCCATCTCGAACCAGGTGGAGGTCGATCTCCAAATGCTTCGTCTGCTCGTGGAAGACGGGGTTTTTGGAGATGTGAATCGTCGCCTGGCTATCGCAAAATAAAGTTAAGCGTGTTTTGATTTCCACCCGAAAATAATGTAGTAGTTGAACAATCCACTTTAGTTCACAAGTGGTCGAAGCTAAGCTTCGGTATTCTGCTTCTGCAGATGACCGGCTGACGGTCGTCTATTTTTTGTTTTCCATGATATGGGTGATTTTCAGAGGAAGATACAAAACCCAGTTAGGGATCGTCAGCTAAAGACGCAGTTTGCCCAATCTGAGTCCGAATAAGTGGTGAGTTGTAAGTCTGATTTAGCTGCGTAGAACAAGCCTTGGTTATGTGTTCCTTTAAGGTATTTGAGAACATGTTTTACGGCTTTCCAATGTGTTTCTCTCGGTGCTTTCATAAACTAACTTAATTGCTGTATGACGTAAGGTGAGGTCGGGTCGTGTGAAGCTCAATCATTGAAGCCTCCCTACGATCCTCTTTTACAGTTCCGGATGCTTGAATAGTTCACCTTCGTCCATGGTAAGTTTGCATCCTAGGATTATGGGTGTGCTGCATGCTTTACGGTTCAGTAGGTCTATTTCTTGTAAGATATCTCTCACATATTTGCTTTGACTGAGGACTGTCCCCTCTGCTGACCTTGCTATTTTGACCCTTAGGAAGAACTTGGCATATCCTAAGTCTTTGATTGTGAACTCTCCGTGTAGTGTCTGTTAATGGTAATCAAGTGTCCCTCATCTACTCCAGTGATGAGGATGTCATCCACGTAGATTATAATGGCTGCAAAATTGTTGTCTTGGCCTTTAGTGTATAGACAATGATCGGATTCTACCTTGTCAAAGCCCAAAACCTTTTAGTTTTGTGGTGAGTTCCTTGTGCCATTGTCTGGCCGCCTGTTTGAGTCCATAAATGGACTTGATTAGCCTACAAAATTCTACTTCCTTTGCCTTTTTGTAGCCTTGTGGAGGCAACATATAGAGTTCCTCTTCTAGATGCCCATGTAGTTATGCGTTGTTTATGTCACATTGTAGGATGGGCCATTGTTTGGTTGTGGCTATAGTCAGGAATGTTCTGATTGTTACAATCTTGGTTATGGGAGAAAAGACTTCTGAGTAGTCTATACCTTCCCTATGGTTGAAGCCCTTAGCTACCAGTCGCGACTTTAGCTTGTCAACAGTGCCATCTTGGTTATATTTCACCTTATATACCCATTTGGATGCTATAGCCCTCTTCCCTTCGGGTAACTTTGTTAAAATATAGGTCTGATTTTCCTCTAAGGCTTGTAATTGCATGTTTATGAAGTCCACCCATTCTGCTGATCTGCATGCTGTCTCATATGATAGAGGTTCAAGTATAGCATTCACATTACCTATAAATTCCTTGTAGTTTGGTTTGTATGTGATCTGATGTAGTACTTCCTTGTCTTCTTCTGTTCCTGCAGGACTAAGAACTCTCTAGCAATGTTGGAAGTATCAAGGGCAGAAGTGGAGTGATGAGCAGAGGCTTGGTGGACATAATCATCAAGGTATTTTGGGGTAATGTGGGTTCTTTAGCTTCTCCTTAAATAATTGTTTGAGATAGTGTCTTGGCTTATGGAGTTTTCTGGTTGTGGTGAAGTTTCTGTGGTTTCTGGTATGGTTTCGATTTGTTGCATGCTTGATGTCCCTGGCATATGACTTAGTGTTTCTGTGTCATTGTTTGTAGTGTTGAAAGGAAACAATGGTTATGGTTCCTTTTCAGATTTGGTCTGTGAATTGGCAAAGGGAAAAGTGCTTTCATGGAAGGTTACATCCCTTGAGCTGAAAACATGTTTTATGTCAAGGTCCATGACTCTATAAGCTTCGTCGTCTGGCAATACCCGAGGAAAACACATTTTAGGGATCTAGGATCTAGTTTAGTCTTATTTGGTGTTTTATCTAATGCAAAGCATAGGCACCCGAAAATTTTTAAATGATCATAGGTTGGCTTTCTTTGATTTAGTCTCTCGTATGGTGTTTTCCATTGTAGAATTTTGGTTGGGATCCTGTTTAAGAGATAGGTAGCAGTGAGAAGGGCCTCTCCCCAATAGTGTTTGGGTAGGTTTGTTGTGAATAACAAAGCCCTGGTTATTTGTAATAGGTGTTTGTGTTTTATTTTAACTACCCCATTCTGTTGTGGGATGTATGGGCAACTCTTTTGGTGCACAATTCCCATTTCTGCAAAATATTTCTTACACTCACAGTTTATGAACTCTCTTCCATTGTCTGTCTGGATCTTTAGGACTCTCATACCATACTGCTTTTCAATGGTTGTGATAAACTGGGTTATGGTAGATTGTGTCTTATCTTTGTGTTTGAGCAAAAAAGTCCAGGTGGCTAGTCATCTACAATGGTTAGGAAGAATTGTGACTTGTCTAGGGTAGGTATTCTATAGGGTCCCCATAGGTCCATGTGTAAAATTTCAAGAGGCCTTGTGGTCTGTATGTTGTGCTTAGGAAAAGGTTTTCTGTGTTGTTTTTCCATAGGACATACTTCACATTTGGACAAGTTGTGGTTGGAAGACTTGATATCATTGATATGTTGCAAATTTTCTTTTAAGACATGCCCTAGTCTATTGTGCCAAACATCAACAGGAATAGAAGCACTAAGTGCAACATTTTCAGTCCTATAGAAGTCTAAAGGAGGACCTTTCATGGTCCCTAAGGGTAGCACGCTGTTTGTGGTTAGCTCATACAGTCCACTCCTAGCCTTGATTGTTGCCACAATACTGTTAGTCCGTAGGTCCTGCAAAAACAGATCATTAGATATGAATATTGCAGCCACTTCATTTTGTGTCGTAACTTTATTAACAGAGAGTAGATTCTTGAAGAAATTTGGTATATGTAAAACTTCATCAAGTGTAATTTTTTCACCGATGGTGGTCTGACATATATGTTTTGCTTGTTGCTTTGTGCCATCCGGGAGAGTAACGGGCTCAACCATGTGTGATGATGCACCTGAATCAATCAACCATGTACATGCATTTTCTTCATATGAACATTAATGTGATCATTACCTGCGAAATTTGCAAGTCCACTGAATTTTACCTCTCCTGTAGCCTTCCCTTTGATTGCTCTAGATATTTCTTGTTGTATGAAGTAGGCTAGATCTTGAGGAATCTGACTACTCCTTTCGGTATGCTCACTGGACTCCTGTTGTGTATCTGCAGGAGAGTCATTGATCATGGTTAGGTTGGCTTTGCTTTTCTGGCCAGTCAACTCTTTGTACCATTCGGGTACTCCATGAATCTTGAAGCAAGTCTCTATGTTATGTCCGGTTTTCCCACACTTTTCACAGTATTTGTCCTCCTTTTTTGTGAATGCTCTTTTGCCACTACTGCTGTTGTTTCTGCCTCCTTTCTTAATATTGAAGTTTGTTTGCCTCACCATTATGGCAACATTCATGTTACTGTCGTTACTAACACTTAATGTTTTTTGCCTCTCCACGGTTTGCATCATAGCAAAAGCCCTATTTACTATGGGCAATGGTTCCATTAGAATGACTTGATTTACATCATGTTCATAGTCTTCATTTAGGCTCATCAGGAATTGCACCAATCTGTGTGTGTTCTCTTTGGTGGTAATAGCTTTAGCAGCATCACAAATGCATGTAGGTATCGGGCTCAAGCTAGCTAGATCATCCCAAAGTTTGTTTAACTTGGTATAATATGCTGAAATGGTGAGATTACCTTGCTTAAGGTTGTTGGACCAATAGAGGTTGACAAATTAAATCCTTCTATGTTTTGATAATAATAAAATTTATAGAATTGGTTAAGAAATAATTTCAGGTATTTGGATTGAAATTCAAATAAAGGATTTGTGCAAAT
>JAOQMP010000210.1:44028676-44045677 GCA_027563575.1 Erythroxylum pedicellare
AAAATTTATTTGATGTTGTTAGAGTAGTGCTCTAAAGGCAATCACTTTTAGCACTTTTGTACAAACTTTATTTTGATTAATAAAGCGAAAGACAAGTTTTCATTAATTTGATGTTCATTTATTTATAAATTGACGCTGATCTTAAATCGAATTAATGAAGTCCATGATACAAAACTTAGCCTGAAGGAAATCATTATGAGATTATGATAATGAGATTCCTATCATGTACAATTATGTTAGTATCTAAATTATCCCTGGTCATAGGATTAATAAGATAGGACATTATTAATCCAAATAGACTAGCATATGTTCAACTGATTGATTTGATCAAGCAGTTGATCTCATAATTTGTAAGTATGAGATGTTTAGAGTTAACACGTAGATGCTTACTAAGAGTTGTAAGTACATCAGATGACCCACTATGAGATTATCATATGGATGATCTATCAAGTGTCAATGATTAATCTCATCATAGTAATGGTGCAAATATTCTTAGACTCGAGGTACTCAAGGATATCTTGGATACTAATCCTGTGCTTTGACATTATTCCTTGTTGTCTTAAGACGAGGTCGCTCGTAGGTTAGTGATTGGGTACAGCTGTTAGTATTCGAAGATAATTGGGTAGCCAATAAAGGATTTACCACTCCTAATAAAAGGAGATGATACCCACGATCTCTTATCGGGGTCATTACTCAGGAGTATTTAGCCAGAGTAGTTATGTGCTATGAGAGCCTTCAATGACACATAGAGTAATGAGATCCCAGGACAAGAACTAACATTATTTAGACTAGATATGACGTAATCAGTTTAGTGGGAGTTGACACATAGCTCATACTCTAAACCAAGTGGGGTATAGTACGGTGAAAGGATGAATTGTACGGTAATTGTCTATGGAAAGGCCCGTAAGTTAGATAATTAACTATCGAAGAGTTCGTGTATTAATCCACTTATATTCTAGTAAATTGGCATCAATAAACCCTTTTTATGATTTGCTTAAATTAAGAGTTAATTCAAGCGGTATGAAACCATCCCTGATTTGCTCAGATTATGAGTTAATTCAAGTGTTCAAAATAACCGAGAACTTAAGAGTCACACGCGTAAAAGATTGGATGAAAAATAAAATGGGTATGGCTGTTTACGATTGTGACCGAAGGCTCGACATATTTACATAAGTGAGTTCTTCACTTATATACATATGAGCTAACCAATGACAGACGCACTCAAGTGAGAGAAAAAGGTGTCTAGAAGAGCTCTAAAGTTAGAGAGAAGTGTTTTGAGTTTCGTACATGCAATTTATGCAATTGTTGCATAAATCAAGGTGCATGTAACATAGTCTTAATCTTTCTCTCCATTAAAGAATCTACTTGAACTCATTTAGTTTGGTGCTCTAACCACCCTTATACATTGTTTCTTCTTCATCTTTGCGTGTTCTTGACTAATCAAGGAAGAGTTTGGTGTTTGTAATAACCTAAACAAGGAGAAGAATCAAGAAAGTAGGAGAATCAAAAGATACATGTACTGTTATACCATGTTCATGTTTATGCACGCATTTAAGATTCTGGCTTGTTAGGATGTCATGGGGTCGGAATTTAGATTTTGACACTTCTGCTGCTTTATTGTCCATATGATGTATGAATTCATGTCTCCCCCAACAGTTGTATCAAAGCAGGTTCATGCTTGTATTGGATGGTGTATTGAATATGTCCAAAGTGGTTATTGGGTTATGATTGACATGCATGTTGATTTGGAAAATTTTGTATAATTTTAGAAAAGTTTTTTTCTTCTAATTTTCTTTCAAAAAAATGTTTATAAGGTGTTATATATCATGTTTCTATCAAAATAAATTGCAATTGAATGTCATTTGCAATTTTATTTTGAATTAATATCCAGTCTGTTCATATGTTAGTTTCTGGGAATTTCTGGAAAACTAAATGCATGTGCTGATTTTGAAATTTTCGTAATAATTCTGTAAAAATTATTTGTTTGATTTTATTTCACAGAAATATTTATAAGGTGTTATATCATGTTTTTGTTAAAGAAAAATGTAATTGAATGTCATTTGCTATTTTATCACGGATTTAGTTTCAGCCTGATGCATGTATGAAGTTTTGGGAAATTCTGAAAATCTGATGAACATGCATGCTTGTAAATTCCATATTAAATTTTATAGAAATTGTTTTTATGAATTTTCTACATGGACATGTAATATAAGATGTTTCCACGTGTATGAGGTACATTACACTTGTTGTTAAAGTGATTATCTTATACATGCATGATGTAGAGTATGACTAGTGTTAGAAGTAATATGACAAGTGTCATAGACATGTGATATGCTGGCTAATTTCACTAACTTAATAAATGATTCCTAGGAATTAGTCTCTGCAATATTTTATTAGACACATTTAGAATGTGTATAAGACTCTGGAATTTTTCCAGAATTAATTGAATTTTATTTAATTAATAAATCAAGTTAAAGTCAACATTGGTTAGCTTTTTGAAAGCTGATGGAGTTGGCTTGTTTAATGACTTATGATGTATATGTTTCGGTTACAAGACCTTAATAAAGTTTTTATGAGATAAGAAATGTATTATTTTGATGCTAGTAGCATGCTAAGTGTATGTGCTTGAAATTAAGGTTTTGGAAATTTTTTGGACATTAAATCGGTCTTTTTAGTGTCTAGTAGGCTAATTTATTTATCTTGATGATTTTGGCCGTCAAGATATTTTTGACTTGTGCCAAAATTGTCTACATAAATTTGAGTTGACCTAGGGATATTATAGATGACTAATTGATGTTTGGAAATTTTGGAAACCCTAGGAATTAATTTAGAATTAATCCAAGTAGAGCATACCATTTCTAGTGTGACTAGAAAAAAGCATATGTACTAGAATTAAAGTATTTAATTTGGACATCAAAATAATTAAATTTTAGGGTTCCTAATTGAATCACATTCATAATTCGAATTAGCTGAGACTAACACTAGTACTCGATTCGGTTCAAGAGTTGAATCGAATTATGAACTTTAGATGCATAGTCAAGTCACAACCTAAATTGAACCTCCTTTGTGTGATACATGCATTAAATGCATTTTAAGGGTGGTTATGGACATAGGCTCAATTTAATTGATTTGTCAATAATCTAAATATATATATGTGATAGACCAAAGAACAAATCCCTCAATTGAAATATTAGGGCAAACCCAAGCCAACTTTACACGAATATGTTTAAACCATAGAAATTAGATTTCCAGACTAATGGATTAATCCTAACTGGAAGCATTGATTTGTTAGGCAAACCCAAGGTCAACATGGATAGAGGCAAAGTTAGATTGTATACATAAGATGTATACGAATCAAGAGTTGATAACCCAATGAGTGTGCTAAATCAACAGTTGATGTCATAAGTTAATAGTTGCATAACTGAATGCAATTGGTATGAATGATACCTATCGATTGACATAAGGTGGTTTGTTAGGCAAACTAAGGCCATTCTTAGTAATATTGGATATCGACCCATTAGGAAAACTGTAAGTTTTCTTGAATTCGTAGTGAGGGCTATGGATTTGAATAAAAATAGTGGGACCCATACTACATGTGATTAAAGTCCTTATCGATATTCATTAGTGTACATTACTTTCTCTTGTTCTTCTAGGTTAGTGAATCGCCATGATGTCTTCGTCCATTGTGAACCTACATTCTCTATTAGACTCCATAAACTCATGGGCCCTAACTTAGATTGGCTGCAGAATTTAAGAATTGTTCTCAATTATGAAAAACTAGGATATGCCCTAGATGAACTACTTCCTGATCCTCCTCATACTGATCCATTTGATGAGGATTATAAAGCTTACAAGAAGCTACTGAATGATAGTGAGCTGGCTAGCTATTTAATGCTGGCCTCTATGTCACCAGAACTACAAAAGCAACATAAGGTTATGGATGCTCATACCTTAATCTACCATATAAGGGAACTGCTTGATGAACAAGCTCGGTTTGAAAGGTTAGAGACCTTGAGGTTGCTTTTTCGCTCTAAAATAGCTGAGGGGTCATCTCCAGTGCAGTATGCGTTGAAGATGTATAGATACATTGAGAGGTTAGCCAGTTTAGGTTTTGTAATAGATCATGAATTAAGTATAGACTTAATTCTGACTAGTTTGACAGATAGTTATTCAAGTATGTGCTTAACTATCGGATGAACTAAATATCCGCCTCGATACCTAAGATGATTAATCTGCTTAAAACAACTAAGCAAACTGTCAAGAAAGACAGTAAGGCTGTGATGCTGGTGGACTCTACTTCTGGTTCTCTCAAGACGAACCAAAAAAAGAAGAAGAAGTCCAAGAAGCTAGTGGGAGGTGTAGCCAAGAGGAAGGAAAAGAAGATTACATTAAAGGGGATATACTTCCATTGCAACAAGGAAGGACATTGGAAGAGGAACTGTAAAGCTTATCTAGAGTCGCTGAAGTATAAGAAGGCATTAGATGCCCCACTGTTTGCTTCAGATAGATTATTTGTCATTGAAGTTATCACTATTTCTGATCATAACATTTACGTATTAGATATCGAATGTGGCTTACACATATATGTTGATATACAGGGTCTTAGGGATAGTAGACCGCTCAAGAAGGAAGAGATGGACCTACATGTAGGAAACGGAGAAAGAGTTACTGCATTAGTCGTAGGAGCATATGTTTTGTATCTTCCTAGTGGGCTAGAGCTTATTTTGGGTAATTGCTATTATGTACCCATTGTAACAAAGAACACTGTATTTGTTTCATGTCTTAATAAAGCGGGATTTCATTTAACTTTTTCAAGCAATGGTTGTTCAATTAAGTTGAATGAAATGTTGTATGGTACTGCTACATTATGCAATGGTATTTACATATTAGATATGTGCAATCCAATTTTAAATATCAATGACAGTAAAAGACAAAAATGAGATAAATTAAAATCATCTTACTTATGGCATTATCTACTTGGCCATATAAGTGAGAGAAGCATGGCTAAGCTACACAGAAGTGATAGCTTAGGGTCATTTGATTATGAATCATATGACACATGTGAATCTTGCTTGTTGGGCAAGATGACTAAATCACCTTTTAAAGGAAATGGTGAATGAGCGAATGGGTTATTAGACCTAATACATTTTGATTTATATAGTCCAATGTCCATTCATACCAGAGGTGGTTTTATGTACTTCATTACCTTTATCGATGATTATTCACGATATGGGTATATATATCTAACGAGATATAAGTCTGAAGCATTTGAAATGTTCAAACAATTTAGACATGAAGTAGAAAAACAACTCGATATAAGTATCAAGACACTTTGATCAGATCGAGGTAGTGAATACTTGAACGAGTAGTTTCTAACTTATCTCAGGGATAACAAGATTGTATCCTAGTGGACTTCACTTTATTCACCGCAACATAACGGTGTGGTTGAAAGGAGAAACCGAACCTTGTTGGACATAGTAAGGTCAATGATGGGCTTAGCAGATCTACTGACATCCTTTTGGGGTTATGCACTCAAGACTGCTATTTATGTGATAAACAGAGTCCCTTCAAAAGTATTTGAAGTTACTACATATAAGATATGGGTTAACAAAAAGGCCTATCTTTCTCAGATGAAAGTCTGGGATTATCCAGCTTATGTGAAGCGGATCCAACCAGACAAGCTTGAAGCAAAATATGATAAATGTCTATTTATAGAATATCCTAAGGAAATAATTGGATATCAGCTTTATAATGCTTTAGAGCAAAAGATGTTTGTCTCAAAGCGTGCTCTCTTTTTAAAGAAAGAATTTCTTCTAAGAGAAGATAATGGGAGCAAAGTTAAACTTGATGAAGTTTATGATGCTCAAATAGACGCAAATCAACTGCCTGAACCTGAGATTGTTGTTAAAGAAAATAAGACAATAATTGAACCTTTTGGCACATCAAATGTTTATAGGTCAAGTAGGATACGTAATATTCCAGAGAGATGGATTTTTCGTAAGTGAACAAAATGACATATTGCTCATAAAGGATGATGAGTCTACAACTTATAAAGAGGTTCTGAAGAATTCAGAATAAAAAAAATAGCTTCAAGCTATGAAGTCTAAAATGAATTCCATGTTTGAAAACCAAGCATGGACTTTGGTTGACCCACCCGAAGGGCTAAAACCCATAGGATGCAAGTGGATTTTCAAGAAGAAAATCAACATGGATGGTAATGTGATTACTTATAAAGCGAGGCTAGTCGCTAAAGGATATCGTCAAAGACAAGGAGTTGACTATGACGAGACATTTAGGCCTACAACCATGCTTAAATCCATTAAAATACTCCTAGCCATTGCTACTGATTATGATTATGAAATATGACAAATGGATGTGAATATAACTTTCCTAAATGGAAACCTAGTTGAAGATGTGTATATGATACAACCTAAGGGCTTTATATCCAAAGATGGAAAAAAGGTATGCAAGTTTCAGAAATCCATTTATGGATTGAAGCAAGCATCTAGGAGTTAGAACATCCGATTTGATGAGACAATCAAAGAGTTTGGTTTCTCAGAAAATCCTGATGAACCTTATGTGTACAAGAAGGTTAGTGGGAGTGCTATCATATTCCTTGTGTTGTATGTGGATGACATATTACTAATAGGAAATGATGTCTTAAGTTTGCAACCAGTCAAAATTTGGTTGTCTCGAAATTTTTTCATGAAAGACTTTGGAGAAGTAACATATATATTGGGAATAAAGATCTACAGATATAGATTAAGGAAGTTACTAGGTCTTTCATAGTCTACATACATAAATAAAGTGCTAAAGAGGTTTAGCAGAGGGTTTCTTCCCATGACTCATGGGATAAAACTCTTAAAATATATGTGTCCCAAAACATAAGATGAGAGGACTCGCATGAGTATGATCCTGTATGCTTCGACAATAGGATCAATCATGCATGCTATGTTATGTACAAGACCTGATATATTGTATGCTCTAAGCGTTACCAGCAGATATCAATCGGATCTTGGTGAGTGTCATTGGGTGGCTGTCAAGAATATCCTAAAGCACTTAAGAAGGAATAAGGATGTATTCTTGATATATGAAAATGGAGATCTCGTAGTGAGCGGACATATGGATGTCAGTTTTCAATCTGACCATGATGACTCCAAACTCTAGTCAGGTTATATTTTCACACTAAATGATGAAGCAGTCAGTTGAGAGAGTTTCAAACAAAAGACGATTGCAGATTCAACAACCGAGTCAGAGTACATTGCAGCTGTAGAAGCAGCAAAAGAAGCTGTTTGGATTAAGAAGTTCGTTATGAAACTTGGAGTAGTTTTGAGCATTGTAGATCCAATATTGTTGTCTTGTGACAACAATGGCGATATTGCTCAAGCCAAAGAACCAAGGTCTCATCAGAAGTCTAAGCACGTACTCAGGAGATATCACCTGATCAGGGAGATTATTGATAGAGGTGATGTGAAGATAGAGAGAGTGCCCATAGATCAGAACATCTCTCTCTATCTTCACATCGCTGATCCTTTGACTAAGCCACTTCCTTAAAGGAAATTTTATTTTAATATACTTGCCTATGGTATTAGATACAAATGTGATTGACTTTAACGCAAGTGGGAGATTGTTAGAGTAGTACTCTAAAGGCACTCACCTTTAACACTTTTGAACAAACTTTATTTTGATTAATAAAGCGAAAGACAATTTTTCATTAATTTGATGTTCGTTTATTTATGAATTAATGTCGATCTTAAATCAAAATAATGAAGTCCATGATACAAAACATGACATGAAGGAAATCATGATGAGATCATGATAATGAGATTTTTATCGTATGCAATTATGTTAGCATCTAAATTATCCCTAGTCATAGGATTAATAAGACAAGACATTATTAATCTAGATACACTAGCACATGTTATACTCATTGATTTGATCAAGCAATAGATCTCACAAACTGTAAGCATGAGATGTTTAGAGTTAACATGTGGATGCTTACTAAGAGTTGTAAGTACATCAGATGATCCATTATGAGATTATCATATGGATGATCTATTAAATGTCAATGATTAATATCATCATAGTAATGGTGCAAATATCCTTAGACTTGAGGTACTGAAGAATATCTTGGATACTGATCTGTGCTTGACATCATTCCTTGTTGCCTCAAGACGAGGTCACTCATAGGGTGGTGATTGGGTATAACTATTGGTATTCGAAGGTAATTAGGTAGCTAATAAAGGATTCATCACTCCTGATAGAAGGAGATGATACCCACATCCTCTTGTTGAGGTTATTACTCAGGAGTCTCTGGCCAGAGCATTTATGTGTTATGAAGAGAGCCTTCAAAGACACATAGAGTAATGAGATCCCAGGACAAGAAATAACGCCAGTTGGACTAGATATGATGTATTCAGTCTAATGGGAGTTGACACATAACCCATACTCTGAATTAAGTGGGGTATAGTATGGTGAAAGGATAAACTACACAGTAATTGTCTATGGAAAGGTTCATAAGTCGGATAATTAACTATCGAAGAGTTTATGTGTTAATCCACTTATATTATGGTAAATTGGCATTATGAAACCCTTCATGATTTGCTTGAATTAAGAGTTGATTCAAGTGGCATGAAACCATCCATGATTTGCTCGAATTAAAAGTTAATTTAAGTGCCCAAAATAACCGAGAACCTAAGGGTCACACGCATAAAAGATCAGATGAAAAACAAAATATGTATGGTTGTTTTTAAGTAGGCCATGATTGTGACCAAAGGCGAGGTTGTCAATTAAGTAGGCCACGATCGTGATTGAAGGCTCGACAGATGTACATAAGTGAGTTCTTCACTTATGTACACATGAGCTAACCAGTGACAAACACACTCATGTGAGAGAATAAGGTGTCTAGAAGAGTTCTAGAGTTAGAGAGAAGTGTCTTGAGTCTTGTTCATGCAATTTATGCAATTGTTGCATAAATCAAAGTGCATGCAACATAGTCTTGATCTTTCTCTCCATTCGAGCGTCTACTTGAACTTATCTAGTTTGGTGCTCTAACCACCCTTACACATTGTTTCTTATTTATTTTTGAATGTTCTTGAGTGATCAAGGAAGGGTTTGGTGTTTGCAATAACCCAACAAGGATAAGAATCAAGAAAGGAGGAGAACTAAAAGGTACATATATTGTTATACTATTTTCATATAATCTGTTTATGCATGCATTTAAGATTATGACTTTTTGGGATGTCATAGGGCAGAATTTAGATTCTGACACTTCCACTGGTTTATTGTGCATATGATGCATGAATCCATGTCTCCCCTAATAGATGCACGATACAATTAAATAAACCAAATTATTTTTTAAGAAGAGCATTTATAAATATATGTTATACAAATATGAAAGTGTGGTATTCATGAGCAGTACATAATAAAATATTAGTCCTTAAATATTTTGGGATGAATTTGACTGAATGACCTTACACATTAGATAGAGCCTATAAAACTAGCCTAAACAACTAATTAAATTAAGATTAATAATTAATATAATTTTTGAATTGATTTATAATCCAAGAGGATTTGAAATTCAAATTTAGTTAAGGATATTAGAAAATAATAAATAATAAGTATGGGATTTTTTTTCAAAATGTATTATTCTTAATATAATGTTTAAATAAAACAAATCTAACTTTAAAATATACTATTTCAAGAGCCAAACACTTTTTACTCTCTTTTTAGAATAATAAAACTTGTTAAACCAAGGGAATTTGTAATCGATATTTTAATAACAATAAAATATAATTACTATTAATGAGTTTATTGTTTTTGATGAGCATCATTATAAGAACAAGATAGTAGATTAAATTTAAGAAGATGGTTCATGAAGTTGATAAAGAAAAGTTAAAGCTTACAACTGTCAAAGTAAATATTAAGTAAAGAATAAAATAAAATAAAGACACATTATGATGGTTCTATATTTTGCAATGTTAATTACTATCTTAATTAGTCACTTTGATGATCATCATAAATAAATATTTTATATCACTTTATTGCATGTGATTTTTCGTGTATCATAATTTTTCAAAATAGTATTTTCTAGGACAATTAGTTGTCCAATATAAGTTTGTAGTTGGGCAGTGTAAGTTAAATATTCAACATGTGAGTTTGTTAACACATTAGTCGATCATTGTAGTGATATGGTCAGCCAATTTCTCTCTAGGAGACACAATGGTTGATCAATATAGTTAACTAATGTGCAAGGAATAAAAAATTTGTGCAATAAATACACCAACTAATGTATGTTAAACTTGTAACTTAATTATTTCTTGATATACTAGACGACCAATGTAGGTTTGTGTTCTAGAAACCACAAAACCCGTGATTTCTATATATTCAAATTCCCAAAACACAAAGCCTATAATTTCTACATAATGAAAAACCACTGGTTTTTACATATTCAGATTTACAAAAATAAAAAATCCATATATTTTACATATTCATAATTTTAAAAAAAATTACTGAGTTATATGTTCAACCCAATATTCATGTTTCCGACGGTCAGATAATTATACATATTTTAAAAACTATAACTCAAAACTAATATAATTAACCTATATGATTTCAATAAAATCAATTCCTAAAAGGAATAGACATTTTTATCGATAAAACTTGAATATTAATAAACAATTAGTACAGACATCAATTCGGTTTAGTTTCAATGTATCACATACAAGATTTAAGATTCATAATCCCATATTGAAACAATTATCTTTTTTGAATGCTTAAAGTTTCGGCCATCAATATAAAACGATTAAGACCACCTTTCGAAAGCAAGTTAATAAATTTTTTTGATATTAACATAAGATTTTGTTTTACAAAATTACAGTATCATTATAATACATAATACTGATTATTGATAAGAATAAATTACTTATAAAATTTGTTCTATCTTTCACAAATTATAGTACTAAATTCCATCGGTTTTAAGCAAATTCCATCAATCTTAAGCCACTTAAGATAGAGATAATGAATCTAGGAAGTTATAGGATCCTAAGTTCAAGAGATAGTCCAAACTGTTGTTTGTACTTGTGAATTTGAAGCCATGTAATAATGTCTGGTAGGTGAAGCATAGAAGCTGCAAATATGTACAATTACAAAACCACTATTCCTACGAAGTGCCTCTGTATCTCCCTCTACTTTATTTGTGCTAATCTCTTGTCGTGTCGCCTCCTCTTCTTGACATGTCTTTATCTAGCACTTGGAAATATTCCTCAGCTGAACACTTGAAAGGGACATAGAATACCCTGAAGTAGGTCCTGTGCTTTTTCACTACTCCCCTCCAATCCTTATCCAATAACATCTTATTATATTACACCTTGGCTTGTATTTGGTGAACTTGGTGTTTACAATTGAAGGGTGATTCGGCAAACTTTCATGTGAATGCTTATGGGAAAATTACAAGTAAACAATGTTTAGGACATATTCGAGGTCGTGGAATCTGAGAGAGCCAGAGGTCTGTGCATGCATGCGGCGCACGAAAGATATAAAATTGAGGGCAAGAATAGGATGCCGCAGAGACATCTTTAACAATTCCTTTCCTGTTTATTCAAAAACTTCACATCTCAACATTACGATCTGTAGAAACACTCCAACATATACAGCTTTGTTGTAGTGAATTTATCGAACCTTGAGAATTTCGGCTCGTACTCTTCCTAGTTTCAATCATGTTAGTTCTGACTTTAACTAAAGTTACTGTTTTAAATGCAATATTCCTTATTATCATAGCCAACTACTCCACAAATTAAAATGAATAATCCTCAAAATTAGAGAGGAGATAAAACTTAATCGAATATATACCATTTTTTACCAGTAATGTGTCATCTTAAATTTATACTAATTTTATTCTCAAATGAATTTTTGTTTCGACGCAAGTGGCTATTTGTAATATCCATGTTCGAGTTGGGATTAGGCTCCAGAAAAATAACGAGAGAGAAGAGGATTGTAATTCAAATAGGATTCTCCTCATTGCTTCATAATTAAAATTACAAATAAATAAACTCAAAGATCCTAAAAATAAGGAGTCACAACTTCCACTATTTTTCTAATGGACCATGAATCTAAACTGAATCAAGACTTAGTCAAATGAAATAATTATAACAATTGTGAAATTAGAACTGAAATACATGACTTAAAGTTGGTAATCCTTAAGCCTAATTGGAGTTATATGCTTTCTTTTGGGTTTTTGTTGCTTTGGGCCATCTGCAGGCATTACAACACTTCCTCCCTCAAATTAGGCTTTGTCCTTAAAGCCAAAATCAATCTAACCACTTAAATGGGGAAAAGCACGTGAAAGCTGTCTAGCTTCTTCCCAAGTTACATCTTCCAAACCCAAATTACTCCATTGAATTAACAATTCATTAACTTCCTTCCCTTGCTGCAAAACAATTGTTTCATCCAAAATCCTTTCAGGCAAAAAGACAAGTCGATCATCCGAATCAACAATAGTCAGAGTTGGTGGTGAGTCTGGGAGGTCATAGTGGTGCCGTCAAAGTAAAGAGACATGAAAGATAGAGTGAATGTGAGATGTGGCGGGGAGTTTCAAATGGTAGGCGACATTGTCAATTTTTCGAAGCACCTTGAAGGGGTCGTAGAAACGCAGTGACAATTTTTGAGATGACTGACGCTTCACAGAAATTTGTCGATAAGTTTGGTGTTTGTTAGCTTGGGCAACCATTGATTGTTGGGTTGCTTTAAGTGTGTCTTTGAGAGTTTGAAGAATGGATTCACGGGTGGTGAGGGTGGAGTCAATTGATTTAGTGTTGGATGAGTATGGCGTGTAATAGGGGACAATGGGAGGGGGTTGGACAAAGAGGGCTTAAAAAGGGGACATTTTAATGGCACTTTTGTAGCTTGTGTTGTACGAGAATTGGACTAGATGTAGGTAATGGGTCCTCAATTTTGGTTCATCACTGGTAAAACAACGAAGGTAAGTTTCAAGGATTTTGTTGACAATTTCAGTTTGGTCATCGGTTTGAGGGTGACATGTATTACTAATTTAAGGGTAGTACCACGTTGCTTAAAGAGTTCAATCCAAAAATTACTAAGGAACAGAGGGTCATGGTTAGAGACTATTGATTTAGGGAGGCCATGGAGCTTGTAGATGTCAGTGAGGAAGATAGAAGTGAGGTAGGCTGCAGTAAATTTGGGGCGTAAAGAAATGAAGTGGGTGAACTTGGAGAGGCGATCAATAATGACCCAAATTGTAGTCTTGCCATTGAAGTTTGGAAGATGAGAAATAAAGTCCATATTGATATCTTCCCAAACTTGGGATGGGAAGAGGTTAAAGAAGACCATATGGCTTGTGATTATAGTATTTGGACTTTTGGCAAACTGTGCAAGAACGAACAAAATTCTTTACTAATGTTGACATTCCTGACCAATAATAGGCGGTAGCAAGTCTAGCTAGAGTGCCTTTAATGCCTGAATGATCGCCAATTGCTGGTCTTCCGATGTGAGGAAATAATTTTTGAGTGAGGCCAAATCCAGGAAGGTGGATGAAGTGAATGTGGCAAAGGAGGGTAAATCGACTCAGGACAATGCATCTATGATTCTGTTCTCCTTGTCGATTTTATATTGAATGGAAAAATCAAATCCCAGTAATTTTTGAACCCATTTCTGCTGCTCTGGATTCTGAACAGTTTGAGAGAGAAGATGTTTCAAACTCTGCTAATCAGTGTAGATGGCAAATTTTCTACCTAGTAAATAATGACGCCATTTTTATACTACCTCGGTGATGGCAAATAAATCTCAATTGTAGGTGAAGGCAGCCTGTATTTGAGGTGATAATTTCTTGCTGAAAAAAGCAATAGGGTGATCCTTTCGAGAAAGAATAGCCCCGACCGCGACCTCAGAAGTATCAATGGACAATTCAAAGGGATTTGAAAAATATGGTAATGTTAAAGCAGGGAGATTGGCTATGACTGATTTGAGGTGCTTAAAGACAGTGGTAGCAGTTGTACTCTAAGTAAACCTGTTGGAATGTAATAAATCCATAAGAGGGCCAGCAAGAGAGGCATAATTGCGGACAAATCAACAGTAATATCCAGTGATTTCAAGAAACACACGCAAGGCCGAAATAAATAAAGGTGTAGGCCAATTCAGAATGCCCTATATCTTGTCCTAATCATCACTGACACCAGTTGCAGAAATAATATGGCCTAGATATTGAATACTGGTGACAAAAAAAAAACACATTTGGTGAGCTTAGCAAAAAATTGGTGAGAAGATAATCGAGTAAAAACCTGGCGTAAGTGATCCATATATGAATCCCAGTCAGCACTGTGGATAAGGATATCGTCAAAGGAGACCAAGAAAAAGTGTTGAAGGAAGTTCCTGAATCGATCATTTATAGAAGCCTGGAAAGTAGATGAGGCATCAGTGAGCCTAAAAGGAATAACAAGAAACTCATAGTGCCCATCACAAGTCCAGAAAGCAATTTTGTGGGTATCTTCTGGCACTACTCGGATCTAATGATAACCTAAGCGCAGATCAATCTTGGAAAAAATGGTGGCACCATACAATTTGTCAAATAATTCATCAACAGTCGTTATAGGAAACTTGTCCCAAATTGTGATAGCATTAAGGGCCTTATAATCCATGAAAAATGCCAAGTTCTTTCTTTTTTTCGGACCAGTAAAACAGGGGAGGAGTATGAACTTGTGCTAGGTTGGATAATTCCATCTCGAAGCATGTCAGAAATTAATTAGGATATGATTTTTTTCTAGTAATGGGGGTAATGGTAAGGCTCAACATTGACGGGTTGGCTATTAGTTTGGAGGTGAATTTGGTGGTCAGGTGGTCGTAAGGGGGGTATGGATGTAGGGGTTTTGAAAAGGTGAACAAATTAATGTAAGATGGATTAGAGATCTAGGTGAGTTACGGGGTTGGGGTTAGGTGGAGTAGGTGTTGGGGGTGTGGGTCATATGATAAAGCATATAGAGAGTGTACAGAGTCAGTTTGTAAAAGACGAGAGACTTGTGTGGCGGATGCTTCTTTAATGGATGATGTCCTAGTGAATTGAATCCAAGTTCCTTGATGATAAAATCCCATAGTAGGAATTGAGAAATCAACCATAATCAGGCCAAGCGTGCTCAGCTACTAGACGCCTAAAACTACTTTGCTCCTTTAATTGGAAGAACTAACAAGGGAATAGAGAAACTGTGGTTCTGGATGGTTAACATAACTCCAGTACACTGACCTTAGCAATGTAAGTGGTCTCCTTTTCCCACCGTTATTGGAAATTGTGGTATGGACAGTATAAGTAATTTCAGGAAATTGGCAACATGAGGTTGTATGATGTTATGTGTGCTGCCATAGTCAATGAGGATGGAAAAGGGTTGGCCTTGAATTGTGCCTTGCAATTGTAAGGTTTTAGTAGTGTTGAGTCCAAGGTAAGCAGCCAATGATAAATGGATTGGGGCATGTGATGGTTGTGTATGTTTGGTTACTAGGTCGGATGGGACGGTTGGTTCTTCGGAGTCTAGGTATGTGATGAATGGAATCTCAGAGGGATTATCAGGAAATTCAAGTAAAGAGGTGGTAACTTTATTAGGGTCATTGGTGAGGAGTGTGAGAAATTGTGGTGATTTACAACGATACCCTGGGCTGAATTTGTCATCATAATTAAAACAAAACCCTTAGGAATAACATTGTTGCATTTCAGTGGGGCTTAAGGGACGTGGATGAGGAGGTGCTAGTTGTAATGGTGCAGAAATGGGGGCTGGTGGAACTGGTTTTATGGTTGTAGGAAACATTGGATGTCCAGAGACAAAGGTAGTTTGGGGTCGATGGTCATTTATCTTGGCTTCAACAAGTATTGTGAAGCCAATGGCTTCAGCTAAGGTAAGTGGTTTATGAATTGCTAACTCTTTTTGGATTTTAGTTTTCAGGCCAGAGAGAAAACAATTGAGAAGAGCAACGTGTGGCAAACCCAAAATGCAATTACTGAGCTTTTCAAAATTTGCTTGATACTCGATGACAGTGCCAATTTGACGGAGTTTGAAGAGTGCAACTTGGTGATTCTCATAGGTTAATGGACTAAAATGCAGTTGGACAGCCCTAGTGAATGCTTTCCAGTTGTAAATTATTCATTTGAGTGCATCCACTTGTACTAATTGAGAGCCTCGCCAGTGACATAAAATGAGACTAGGGAATTTCTTTGCTCTGTTGTAATGTAGTAATAAGAGAAATATTGTTCATCTTGAAAAAGTTAGTCCAAGGGATTAGGTCCATCAAATAAGGAAAGGTATATTTTGGGGAGTTTAACAGGAAAAAGTGGATGTGGTTGTGAAAAAGGAATGTGGATGGTAGAGTGGGAAGAGGTTCCAACATGGTACTGGGTTGATGTGGTGGGTGGTGTTCTGGTGATGGAAGTGGTTGTTGGTTGTGAGGGATGACCCAGTCAGTTCTAGAGATTATGAACCATAGCAGTGAGAGATTGAAGATTAGCTAGAATTTGTTGATTGGTATCTTGATTTTGATTGATATGTACTTTGTATTCATCCATCTGTACTTTGTTTTCATTCATCTATAATTGAACATCTTTGAGGGCTTCAGAAAAGTGGGCAACTAAATCATCCATGGACGATGAAGTTGTCGTTCCTTATTCTTTCCTAGGAGGCATGATGCTTCTATTAGACCCCATTTTCGGAGCCCAACTATCCGGAATATCAT
The DNA here is from genome assembly GCA_027563575.1 of Erythroxylum pedicellare. Taxonomy (NCBI): domain Eukaryota; kingdom Viridiplantae; phylum Streptophyta; class Magnoliopsida; order Malpighiales; family Erythroxylaceae; genus Erythroxylum; species Erythroxylum pedicellare. The sequence goes on from JAOQMP010000210.1 coordinate 44,045,402, forward strand.
AAAACTTGAGCATATCACCCTGTAGGTTTATTTCACTGAAATCTCCTTAACCATCATTGGTTCATCTTCATTCTCTGATACTATAAGTGTTGGGCCCCGTTTTTGCCCCGCAAGACATGTGCTCGACATCCTACGCGACATCTAGACACGCATCCCACAAGGGTGGCGTGCTCACACCAGTAAGTCATACAATTCTTTCTATTAGAGAACTAACCTATGGAATAACCTCAAAGAAATTGCGAGGAATATCTCCACTCCGTGGTCGATTAATAGGGA
>JAOQMP010000210.1:44061116-44074002 GCA_027563575.1 Erythroxylum pedicellare
TATTCAACAAAATACTAAGATATATATTATTCATACCCTTATAATTTTTTTTAAAATCATATCTTCATAAGTCATTTTATACAGTTAATAATAAACAACTACCAAATAATTAGTACAATTTATTAATCAAATCAACTGATATAAACATCTAAACAAAGTCCCCTTCCCTTTAGCCATCACAAACCTCTCTTTTAATTCTACGGGTTAAAAATCTATAACAAACCCCATCGTTACAACCTTGTTATTTATGAAACTTGAGCAGGGAAGTGCTTTTATTTTCTGTAGATCACTTTAGAAAAGAAAGAACGTTAGTTCTCAGGGAAGACTAGATGATGAAAGTAACGATTATCCTGCACGGGTTCTCTCCAATCATGGAACGCCTTGATCACATTTGTCCTTACAGGAGCCAGTCAATATATATATATACATATGTATGTATATCATCCAAGAAATGATGTCCATCCCATATGATAACGCCAGAAAACAATTTGTGCTGCCAAATTCCATAGTTATCTGTGACTATAAAACATTGAAACATTATTCCAAGTCATACTTCCAATAAAATTACTGTACAGATTTAAACTGCTCTATGTTGCTCAAAATTCCTACTGCCTAATTATGCAAATAATCACAAGCAGCACCCTTTTTGCAATGCCCATTTTCATGGAATTTGCACACTCTCTGTCCTTTAAAGGAGGGCCTGGAAGACTCTCCTCCTCTGCCAAACGAGGGTTGCCTATTCCATGGTTTACTCCCATGACTAGAATCACCACCCTGCGAAGTTCTCTCTCTTTGGCTGGACAATCTATCTCCACTTTGATTCTGTTCAGTTGCCCACCCACTTAAGTTTCCACTAGGAGCTGCCCAACCAGGATTTGCATTCCCAGAACGTGATCCTTGACCTGGTGCAACCCATCCCGCATTTACACTTACGGGTGCCGGCACTTGACCTGGTGGTGCCCAACCTGGAAAGGAATTCCCAGGTGCTTGCCCTTGAATAGGAGCAGTCCAACCCAAATTTGCAGATCCAGACCCTTGACCTTGCCTAGGTGCAACCCAACCTTGGTTAGCATTTCCAGGTCCAGGCACATGGGCAGGTGCAACCCATCCATGATTTGAATTTGCAGGTACTGGCCCACCCCAAGCCACATTGGGATTTCCAGGAACTGGACCCCAGCCAGTGTTTTGATTGTCTGTCCCTTGTCTCGGTGTTGGGCTTTGATTATCTGTCATATTCATGCCCCATGGAACATTTAGTGGAGGAGCCGCAGGCTGAAGATTTGATTGTCTAAGTGCTGAATTTTTCCAGGCATCCGACAGCACCAAATTTGAAGTGCCCGGGATAACAGAAGCAGCAGTATGATTTCCTGGAGCCAAGGATGACGCAGAATTATGGAGGGACGCTGGTGCATCACGCCAGTTACCATACGCACTAGGTTGGGTGGGCATAGGGATTGAGTTAATCGGATCTAGCTTCTGGGAAGATGAAGCTTCCCATGCTTGAGATCCATTTCCAGGTACAGCGCTTGAACTATTCATTCCTGAGTTTGCAAGGATACCAGACATCCATCCTTGAGATCCGGCAGGAATATTACCATTCACAGGTTGAACCAAGTTGTGGAGACCTTTCATATCAATAGTTGCACTAACAGAACCACTGGAAATAGCAGTTGGAAGCATATGAGAACTGAGTTGTAACCCAGGGGATTCACCAGAAACTGTTGATTGACAATGCTTTTGAGATAAATTTGCATTACCCAAATGCATACCTGCTTCTGGCTTTGGAACTGAAATAATTGTATGTGAGATATTTGTGCCATCTACATGGTCACGTATCTCTACATGCCCACTTATCTTTGTTGATGATGTCTGTGGAGTACCATTGTGAGATAATTGGACATTATCTGATGATACTACTGTATGATGGTGTAACTCGTTGTTTCCTGCTGAAAATCGGTTAGCTTCAAAGAGAGATGTAGGAGATTGAGCCTGAGTGGGTGACCACTTGCTTTCATAAGCTTGGCCCTTTTTCCCACTGGGAGCTTGTGCCGGAGTAGGAGAAGGAAGATTTGTATCAGAAGCCCACCTATCTGTGGCATTGTTGGGGACATTAAGGAGAGTTGGAGCAACCCGGACCATCGAATTAGTGCTTTCAGATTGAGGCTTCAAATTTTCTCCAGAATTGGCAGAATACAAGGATGATGGATGTAAATTCTGCACCAACTGAGTCTTCAAGAGACTGTTATCCAAAGATGGAGGCTCTTTCTGAATATTTCCAGATAACGCCTCAGTCAAAAGTATAGAATCATCTTGCTTCTCTGTAGTTCTCCATATCCTCAGGTCAGAAGGGAAATACCCAGTAATACTCCATTTTCTCAGCTGTACCATTGAAAATGGTCCTTGAATTTTTCCAGATGGATCTTTGTAATGCCAATTCTTTTCAGTTTCACTGGTTCTTGAAATAGATTGTGTTGATCCTGAAGGAGGTGCAGGTGAAGTGCTTGGCATAATCTGAGGAGCAGATTCTGGTTTTAGAACTGAATGAGCACTGTAAGCTTCTGAATTTGGAGAAGTTTTTTGCTTCTCCCAGTTCTCTAGTAGATTTGCTTCTCTTTCCCTCCCTTGATTCCATTGATGGTCATTTACAATCTCATCAGTTCCAACTGCATCTTCCACCCTGCTCAGAAAACCTTTATTAGACATGCTTCTGTTTAAATCCCGGTTCATGCTTGTGTAATTCCTTGTTCCAGCCCAAGATTCGTTTGTAGTAAAACCTCCTTTTCTCGGAGAAATCGGTTCTTGTCCTCTGACTCCAGCCCAAGAATCGTTTGTAGTAAAACCTCCTTTTCTTGGAGAAATTGATTCTTGTCCTCTTACTGCAGCCAAAGAATCATTCATTGTAAAACCTCCTTTCCTTGGAGAAATTGGTTCTTGTCCTCGCCTGCTAAAACTACTGCTTCTAGGTCTAACGTAACTTTCTGCAACGCCAAGAAGTAAGATACAGTTGAATGACCCAGAATATGATACAATGAACTATACAGAACTCAGTAACGGAATCAAACAAATGAGACCTTGTCCCTTGTCATCATTTTCTCCATCTTCTTCAGATTCATAGCTTGGGTCCATTTTTGGATCAGCATGTATTTCAGGAATCTCTTCCAATCTACGGTGGCGCTCCTGAGGAGACTTCAAAAGCTGCAATTTCTCCACACATTCTCTAAGCGTAGACAGAAGTTAAGAACTACTAAAATAGTTGTATAGAATTGCAAGAATTTCTGAGAAAACACGTGACAAGTAATAAATTTGGCAATATAAAGGCTTCTAAATTCAGACTTGAAAGCTTTAATTTCCTATCATCTGTATGATTTTGACCATATCCTATCCTAGTTGAAATTTTACTGTAAAATCCCTATGAGAGAGAGCCACAAAAGTCTAGGCGTAGACGAGGATTTGATGCCAACACAGAACTCACAACAGTCATTCATCTAAATCTATCTCCCCATCTAGTTCACATTTAACATATAAGAACAAGCTTTGCTGTAATAGAAGTTTCAGAGCTCTACAAGAATTCATACAATGGCAAGATGAATTTAAGCATATATTTCAAGTCCATTTTCTAATCTAAAGCCGATAATATGCAAGTAGATTGTTCGAGAGGACATAAAGTTGCTAATTTAATTTGCACAAGTTTAAGAAAATCCATAGATTTATAAACTGCAGATATTCCTCAACATGTACTCTAATTTGAATATGGAAAGAATACCAAGTAATATTAGCTTTAATGGCATATATCCTTCAAGATGACAAGAGTCCAAATCATTATATAACTACATAATGGTAACTATGCAGATCTTCAAAAGGATATTCCTTTCTCCGACCCAAATCACTAGCTCGATCTCGAAGATGACTGAGACGAGTAATTTCAGTTTCCAATGCCTGCCACATAATAAGAGAATCATCAGATATCAACTCAGTTTACATAAGGTGGAGCCCGTTGGAGTGGTCCAGAGGTTTTTTTTTTTAATCGTTGTTTTGAAAATTTGTATTAGTTCAACAACCAGACAGATGATATACAATCAGCAACACAAAGTTAAACTTCTTATATCATCTTCAACCCATCATTTTGAAATTCAACATTAATTATCACCATGATCGGTTAATATCCTAAGGTTGAGCCTCAAGCATGCAACAGTATAGCTCTATTATACTGTTATATTACTAAGAAGTGATTATTATCCCCATTATTTATGCTCCAAACTTACATCTTCAACTCTCACAGCCTGAAGTGCCATAGCCTTCTCTTGTATGTCCCCCTACAAACAGCACACAATTTAGAATGAAGAACATCCAGTAACTTAACAAAACACTACAAAGTAATGCTGCCTCACCACAGTCAAGCGATTAAGAAGTCCACATTTTATGCTTTGCCGAAGACGCTTGCATTCATCCTAGGACATCAGACAAGATAGTTAACAAGCAGATCCAGCAAAATGAATGCAACCATTCAAGCTAACAGATTCATCAAGTACTGCCACTGGTTTGCAAAATCAATAAAGCTGAACTTTGTCCCTCAATACCAACCCAAACGCAATGTAAGCAATCATTCTAATTTCTACAGAGTAAGACATGCTTTAGATGGTAAAATAAACAATATAATCATCCCAGTTTTTCACTCTAAATGAAGAGTTATAAAATTACATCAACAAAAGAAATCATGTAAAGACACCAAAATTGACAGAATAAAGAACAAATAAAAGGGAAATGGCTTGTAACCTCAGTAAAATCTTGATTTGAGATTATATCAATTGTCACCACCTCTGTCTTGCTTAGATTTAATATTTCAAGTTGAAAAATGGTTGTTTTTTTGCCAACTCTGTAGGGCTCAGGAGCTTTGCTTGTTCCTGCACAAAAATATTAAAATGAATTTATCCTACTATTACACAATTTTTATACTTCTACAAGGCAATATGAATAGTGCACAAGGCAAACATGAGGGTTTTACCTACAACTTGCACAAGCCTGTACAAATCTTGCTTTTGGGCACTGCCAGAGATTCTTATTCTCACAAAAGCACCAACAACTTTGTCATGAAATGTCTCCATATCTTCAATTAGATTCTCCACCAAACTGCGTTTCAAGTAAATTAAACTGATATTATGCATATCAATAGCTGCATAATCATCAAGGTTTGATTGCAGTCCTCTCCCACCACCCTTTTTCCTTGATTTGCGCTTCTTATCCTTAGTTGACTTCACAGGGGTATCATAGTTCCCATCAGCATCCAACTGATTAGCTTCAGTGTCAACAACACTCCCTTGCTGATCATCCACTTGGGAGTCCTCTTTCCAAAGGAAGTGCGACTCAAGAAGCTTTAACATTTCAAAATGGCCCACGCGTGGCTTCCCAAACAGACTCTGAAGCCTTGAATCACAAATTATTTGACTTTTGCGACGAGGATCACGGAGTTTGTTCCTTTTTATGTATTCCAGCAGGAGAGCTTGTACATCAAATTGAGAACAAACTGACTTGTCGCCATTCCTCATGTGCCCGACAAACTCCAAAAGCTCCTTGGAGGCCCACTGAATTCTTTCATCAGATGTTACACCTTCAGCTCCACTGCCTGTTGCTGAGTTTGGTAAATTTCCTTCCCTAGAACGAGAATTCATTCGTTTTCTACCCCTTCTTCTTTTAGGGGCTGTCACTTCCATATTAGCAGAACTGTCTGATCCTGACCCTTTGTCATTATGAATGTTATACACTTCATCTGGTGAGTCTTGCATACCCATGTTTATTTCAGGTCCTTTCCATGGGTTTTTAGCTTGAGCAATTTCTTCAGAAGTTAGAGAGAACCTCGCTTTTAGGTCAATCAAGTAGTCCTTGAAAAGATACTCCCAGCTGTTTTTGTCATCAAAATTCACATGGCCCTGGCAAAGTACAAAAGGCCAAGTACATACATCAGAATGAAAGTACACTTACAAAAGTCAAGTCATAATGCACAACAAAAACAGAGATCAAATGGATGTGGTAAAATTAAAAGTAGGAAGGCAAAGTAGATTCTCTTCTACAAGTAGAAATCTCAAGTGATAAACCACTACAAATTATGTATAAACCAAGCATAAGAACAGGTAGCATCCAGTTAGAAAGGACTTAAGATATTAACAATTGACTGATATAAAGGAGAAGAATGAAATCAGTATAAAGGTAAGTCAACGACCAGAGAGTGGGAAAACTGAAGGGTACAGGATCAATCGGCTAATAGAAAACTAAACTTAAAAGTCTCACGAACAAATTCAAACTCTACAGATGAATGCAGATGAACACAACATTGATTGGAGGAGTTGGAGCATCATGAATACAAGAAATTTACATCAGAAACATTCCATGGCCTCAGTTAAAAAGAACGTTCATTGATCACAAGCTTATTTACAACCTTCGTGAAAAATCTAATTTTTTAATCTCAAAATACTAACTTTTGTGCTTGATCTCCACCATAAAATTTTGGATTTTTATTAGTTAGTTACTTCATTACGAAGTGTTACTGCAATTTAAGAAAGCATCCTTAGAGGCCCTAGAGTAACAATTATTTATTGTTCACTGATGCTGTGTGTTTCTTTGAAATAATATAATATCACATAATATATTCACCGCTACAATTGGCCATCTGCTGCCACATTAGATCACAACTTAAACTTCATCCAAAGTTTTGTTTTCCATCATTATATAGATTTGTAAAGCAAAGAATCTTATAAGTTGTTCATAATAGAATTTGAGAAAAAGAGCCTGCAAAACAATAATAGCAACAGTAATATGGAAAGATAGAACAGGAACATACCATCTCCTCATTTCCTTGTCCATTCCCTTCAATCAATAGAACAGTTTTCATGCATGTCTCACAGAAGCCTTTATTACCTCTCACACAAAAAATAACAGCATCTTTGATGCACCCCTTGCATAAGGAAAATGTACATGTATAACACATGTAATAGGCATTCTTCCCACAGCTGCTGCAAAGGTGCCAACCTAAGTATTGAAAAAATTACCATGTTGACTTTAGATAAGTTACGAACTAAGCAGCCAAAGACGTGAGATACATTGCATAAATTGTAAGACAATAGCTTCAAATAAAGAATGACAAATGAAGAAGCAAAAAGCAAAACATCACACATAAAAGACAACCTCCACAACGCTTAAGTCATCAAGTACACTTATACAAAGAAAAACATGAAATAATTTAAGCATAAGTGTTGTATCTGCTTATGTAATGACTACAACCTAAAAGAACATAACCAATCACCTCCAATTTCAAAAATGTTTCCAGACAAGCACTTAAGTCATAAAGTTCCAACAGTAGAGGGCAATGTTGTAAGGCATTACTAAGAAATTCATCCAAATACACCTAGGCCAAGAAAATAAGTAACTATATAGTCAGACACATTTAGAAGTTCCTGAAGCCAGAAGCCAGAGTTTAACCCATGTCACAAAAATGTACTTTGCATGGACCACAACCCAGTGGGGAATGCACACATGAACTCTTTTAGATATCCTTTTGAATTTAATAACTTGCATTCCCTTCTCAGGAGCCTTTTCATTTGCACATTTTGCTTTCCCCCAAAACACTTCTCTAAGTAGTGCACATCTTTCACTTCTTCTGGAGGAAGAAAAAAAATCCATGCAGAAAAGCAGTTGGCATTAGCAACCCAAATGCCAAATGCCATTGAAATGAGTTTAACTGCATACCCCTCCATTTTCATCCATCCAGACCACAAGTCAAGTTGTCCCAAATTCCACAGAATAGACAAGTTAACAATAGAAAGTGGTCTGACCAAACCCACCAAAGGCTTTACAGAAGAATGGAAATTTATAGAGCCAGTGAATTTGCAATCATTAACAATCAGACAGCATGGAATTAAAGTTGGATATAAGGCATATACCTACTTGAAGGGATAAAAGTTACTTGATTCGTAGAACTTAGGAATCTCTAGTTGCTTAGAAGTAAACTCCATCACTAATGTTTGTCAAACATTGTCCAATTCTAACTTCAAAATTCTCTCTTTTTTAACTTGTGTCCACATTATTTACTTTTTTGAGTTAAATGGCCTTTTGCTTTTTCATTATTGTGGTACAGATAACTCTTGAGCTCAAGGATGGGAAAGGAAAAGTAGGTAAGAACCTTCTTCAAACCAAAACTGATATGGTCGTGTTTGCAGCCTAATAACATCAAATCCCTAAAGCAAAATGGTCTAAGAAAGTGACAAAACCTTACTGCGTTTTGATTTTTCTCAACAAAAACTCCAAGATTATACAAGAAAAATAACAGATGTTGAAGCCGGCTGTACAACTTTTGGCATACCCACTGTTATAACTTTGATCCTTTATCATATCCAATAAGCACAAAGTCCATGTACAATCAACATCGTAGCTCGTAACATGTATAGGAAGCCAATATTAAGATTGTCTTCATGATCTTCAAGACTTCAGTGGCTTCTTCAAGCACCAAAGGTTGATGATTTAGTAATAGAGATTTTTTCCGTCTCTATTTTAATGCAAACATGGTTATTACCATTCACTGCCATTGGGACTTCAAAAAGTTCATGGAATTTAATTGTTAGATGAAACGTTACACTTGAAACGTGGCACAATAACCCAATATGGTGAGCTTGCAAAATTAAACAGTAGATAAGAGCATCCTGTCCCTTTGCACAAGTCCACTCCTGCAAGATTGCTGTTGTGGACATGAACCCTTTTGTCAAAACAAGAAAAGGCAACAACTTCAACAGTTTACAAGAAATGAAGAAGTAGTCTAGCTGACAAGGGAGTTGAGATTCAATAAGTTCTGAAGGTATCCAATCAGTAATCTTTTGTTGAATTTCTACTTTGAAATCATCAAAGAACATTATTAGTAGCTAATGTTTGATAAAAGAAATTTACAAAATTTACTACCACTAGTACAAATCCCACAAGTATTACTGTTACAAAGGAAAAGAAGAGACTGCTTATGAAACCTAGCATAGACATTGGCAATTTATTATGTAAACTTTAATGCTTATGCATCCTTCCCTAGAAAATAATTTCCCTAGTCTAGTTGAGTTTCAAGAAGTCCAGACAAAAAACAAGCTTAATGGTCCATCAACAGTGAAATTCAGAACTTGGGAAAAGAAATGAAAGATTTTAAGAGCCAAAAAACAGAAAACGTGAATAAAAGACCTTACCACAATTCCATTTCCCCTTAGATTGAAAGAATGCATCATCTCGATTAACGCAAGCAGGATGATATGCCTTAGGGCACCCCCTGTAAAGAACCTTAGCCAGTCAAGTAAAATGTTGAAAGAATGATAGTATGAACAACCATACAGAATACGCATAAGACGACTCCATTGACAGCAATGAAACTAATGGCCATTTTACCTGCGGTCACAGAGAACAAGAGAACCTCCATCAAAACAAATGAAACAGACATCCTCCCCTGACTTTCTCCTCGAAGGGACTCTAGTAGGAATTTTTGTACTTTTTCCTCTTTTCCTCTTCCTACCAGCACTTTGTCCTATTTCCTCTGTTTCCTCTTCTGCCCCCTCAGTTCCCTCAGCCATTTCTGTCTCCTCCACTTCATTTGCTTTCCCTGCTTCTTCTTGCACTTCCATCTCTTCTCCCACAGCATCCAACTCCATCTCCTCATCCTTATCCATTTCCATCTTTTTAGCATCCTCCTCTGCCTCCTCTCTAATTTCAGTAAATTGAACCTGCTCCGCTGCATCTCCAGCATCGTCCTCCATCTCATCCAACACCTCTACATTATGTTGATCTGTATCCACTTCAGTCTGCTCTTCCACCACAATCTTGCCAGCCACCTCCATACTCTGCGCATTTTCCTCTTTGAATTCCTTCTTCATATTACCTTCCCTACAATAATCAACATCCACCCTATTCCTTTTCTCTTTCAGACATATCTTCTCCACAGTTTCCGTTCCATCTGCAATCACTGTCCCCTCTGTTTCATCCATTACATCTTCCTTCAGTTTCACTCCAGAGCCCTCCCCCATTTCAATACCCTCATGCTTCATATCCTCTGCTGCGCCAGACACCTCTCCCCCTGTTGCAAACTGCATCTCCTTTTCCTCTGCGGGATCTTCATTTATTCGTCCTGCTGTTTCCTCTGTTGAACGTGACACCTCTGCCAACACTCCCACCCGCATCTCTTTTTCCTCTTTGTGATCTTCCTCTATCCCTCCGGCTTCCTCTGTAGCATGAGACACTTCTGCTGCAATTGCCTGCGCCTCCTCTTCCTTTTTGGGATCTTCCTCCTCCATTCTTCCCATTTCCCCTATTGCATCAGACACTTCTGCCACCATTGCAGCTCGTCTCTCCTCTTCCGTTTTGGGGCATTCCTCCACTATTTCCACTGTTTCCTCTGTTCCACCAGGCACCCCTTCCATCGTTGTTTCCCGGGTTTTCCCTTCCCCTTTGGGATCTTCCCCCTCTATTCCTCCTGTTTCCCCAACTGCACCCGACACTTCTGCCACCACTGAGACCCGAGTCTCATTTTCCATTTTGGTTTCTTCATCTTCAATTCCCACTGTTTCATTTGTTGCAACAGACACATCCGCCACCATTGTGTTCCGCGCTTCTTCTTCCTTTTCAGGAAGTTGATCCTCTATTTCTAACGTTGCACCAGCTACTTCTACCTCCACTGCCCTCATCTGAAATCCATCTCCAATGCCCACACCTTCATCCTTTCTATCCCCATTTCCATCTGTTACCAATGCTTCCACTCTCGTTCCAATTTCCTCTCCCTTGCAAGCCTCCTTCATTCCCTCAACCACATTCGCTTTCCCCGAATCACCCACTTCAGCAACAGCCGCCGTCTCCGTCTCAATCTCTTCGTTCACCGCCTGTTCACTCATTTCGGCTCTCAAATTCTCCTCTTTTATCTCTCCATCCCTAGCAATTCCATCTCCTCCGGTCTCAGCCGCCGGCGATTGAGACGACTGGCCACCGCATACACCAACTCGCAATCCATCCGAGCCCTCTCCGGCAACCACTCCGACTTTCTCAAGAAATGGCGGTGATTGGTCACAGTTGCCGAAGACGGCAACTGTTCCCGATTCGTGCGACACAGACATGGGTCGAAGCTCCGAGTCGCAATTCGGGTCCGGGGGTTCTATTACTGGTTGGGATTGGGGATCTAGAGGTTTCGAGTTCTCATCTTCTTCGGCATCCATTAGGCAGATTGATAAGATAAGCAAGAAAACCCTAACAAAATTAGGGTTTAGAAAGATTTGGGGAGAACTGGTGTGTTCGATGAAATATGCAAACTGTTATTTACTGTTGTTTTGTCTAGCAAAGAGAGCGATAAAGAGATAAAGAGATTAGTAAACAAGGGGTCCGGATTTGGGATTGTTACACAGCACCTGTAACTTTTATACTTTATGAGCCACGTTGATTGGGCTTTTCTTACTACGTGGACTTTTGTTGGGCTTTTTCTTACAAACATTAATCCGGTCAATAGGTTTAAGTCTTCAATTCTTCCTCCTCATACTTTCTTTAGAAAAAAAACAAACTTTTAGGTTTAACGTAGATTTTTGTTTGAGAAAGTAATCTTTTTTTTAATTTATATTATCATATTTGATTTATTTTTTGAGTAGCTAAGAAAAAAAAAACTTTCTCAATCTAAAAAAATAGTAGCACTTTACTTAGATTCTAAATCTCAGCATCCTTTGATATTTATATTACTTTCCTTATGAATTTAATATAAAAAATATGATAGCTAATTCAACCCTTCATTTTTTCTCAACTTTACGACAACTTTTTATAAAAATTTACTTCCTCTTCAACTATTCTTATTTGTTGTCTTGACTTTTTTTTTCATTTTTCTCTCCATTTTCAGGGAGAATATTTATGTAATTGTTAGAAGGTTAAAGTTGAAAACTATCACTTTTTAATTTATTTATTTTTGGTTCTTTCGTCTATCTCCACATGAAGACTTTCATGTAATTGTCCAAAGAAATTTATCCCATGCTATCAATTTATTATTTTCATAGGGGAGAGAGCAGAATTTGAAAGGAAGATTATCCTTATTAGTAGATTGAATCATTTTGACTTCTTTACATTTGGTATATAATGGATTTTGGTATTTCATTATTCTACCAAAAATTTGTACAAGCATTGCCATGCCGCGCATATATAAAAAATGTCATTAGATTTTTATTAAAAAAAACCATAACTTCATTTTAAAGCCAATTCCATGATTAAGTACTAATAATTTTGTGGCTCAATAGAAACCATATCAATACTCAATACATATATTAGCAACTAATGTACACAAAATACTTTTAGTCATTAAAATAAGTACCACATACCCTTTGTAATCAGAATATCATCTTTGAATATGAACTATACCAAACCTCAATACTAGTACTTTTTCTATTTAATATAGAGTTTAGGTATTTTAATTGATTACATGTAACACCTACACTTTTAAATAGGAATATAATGAATGAGTCAAAAGAATATTTGTCTTAATAGCAATAATACTTACACTTAGTATGCTTAATACCACAACTATAAATAATAGTTACCAAGACAGGGCATATTTAAAAAAGAGCATAACTTTAATGCATGATAGGAATACTACGATTAAGTTGTAATAATACCAAGCATCAATATGATGGATATAAATTGATACAAATCCATGCAACAAAGTGGGTAATATGAAGGTTTTGTCTAGCATAAGAATCTATATCCATTAAAGTTTTTAGAGAATATTAAAAAATGTAACATCTTGTTACCCATGTTAAGGCTAAAATTGTAAGTGTAAGAGATTCACTGAGAGATTAAAAATGTGTTTCATGCTCATGCATTATGTGATATGCTCATGCACATGAATACTGAA
>JAOQMP010000210.1:44127198-44140763 GCA_027563575.1 Erythroxylum pedicellare
TATCTAATATTAAATTAAATTATTCATAGTTCTTATTAATAATTAATACATTAAATAATTTAATAATATATTTAATTGATAGTAGATCATATTATAAAAAAAACAAAAACTACATTTTATGGCTTTCACAAAACCAAAAATTAAACCAAACAAATTTTTTTACTGAATTTAAAAATAAAATTAGAAATAGAAATAGAAATAGAAACCAACATGCCTTGATTATGAAAATTAGGTGATAAGATAGTATTTCATAGAAAGAAAATGATTTCATAAAGATAGTACTTAATCTCATTGGAAATTAGTTTTGAATTTTATCATGTGTTTGGCATAATATTCCTTTACCTAATACAAGACTAATCCATGATAGGGAAAAAAAATCTATTTCAAAATATTTTTCATATTTAATTTAAAATTTATAAAATAAATGTATTATAAATTTGAGAATAATTATACAATCAATCGTGATCAATTGTGATACTATAAAATTCCTCCAAATGGTGATTTAAGATTTTGAAGTCAAGCTTAACAAATTTGTAGGTTTAAATTTGAGTTTAAATATGATCTAATTAGATAAATAGAGTATAAGTTTTGTTCAACTCAAACTAAACAAGTTTAAATTAATTTATTAAAAATACCTTTTTCAATGTGTTTGGTTTTGAGTTAAAGTAATAAAAAGTTAGAAAACAAGTGATGTTTTTAGATATACTCTAATTGAATTTTGGATCGAACATCCCTATGCCAAATTCTTAATTTAATTCTAATTTTTTGTCAAAATCAACTTGTTAATTTTAAACCGAATTTAAGGATTTCTTTTATTTCTATTACAATGACTTAATAAGATGCTAGGACAATGAGAAGATAAGATGAACATAGAAAATGTTACATAAAGTTTTCATCTTTTATTTTACTCGATAATTTTCTAGTCTCATAAAAAGGAGTGTAAATTACACTCGAATGGTGTAATTGACTGGGTTGATGTGATGAAGAATATAAAATTTTATCATTAAATATTCTTGATTAGTTAAGTAATATATGGTTAGTAAGTAATTGTTTGTTTTTTATGATAGGAATATTGATCCACTTGTTAAGGCAAAAACTGTTTCAGTCTTAAGACTAACAACAACAACATCAACAATAACGATAATAACAACAGTAATGTCTCAATAATAATCTCACTGAGATACGGAGTCTAGGGAGGTCTAGAAGTATACAACCTTACTTCTAACTAATAGAGATGTTATTTCTGATAGACCTACAAAACAAATATTTTTGAAAATGATTGGAAGAAAATAATAGCCACGTATAAACACAAATAATTGTATAAAAATCAAAATAAAATAAAATAAACAAACAATAAAGAAAACAAATAAGTAAAAAATTGAAAAAAATTGAAAAATAAAATATGAAATATGAAATATGAAGTATTAAATAAGTAAATAAAATAACTAAATGAGCAAGTGTTACAAACAAAAGTGTTTAGGTTAATTAAAAAGATATAAGAATATAAGAAAATTGTTAAAAAGGTCTATGACAAGATAATGACCTCTTTCCATAAGGTTTTCTGCCTGTATTCTGTTAGGGAGCCATGGATTCACGCATCATATGCACAATAAGGCAACGGAAGTGTCGAAATATAAATTCCAACCCCACCACATCCCAGAAAATCTAAAATCTTAGATGCATGCATACACATATTATAAGAACATGAAATTTAAGCACATGTACCTTTGAGAATGCTCCTCCTTTCTTTAATCTTCTCCTTGTTTGGGTTGTAGCAAACACCAAACACCTTCCTTGATCACTCAAGAATATGCAAAGATGAAGCAAAAGCAGTATGTAAGGGTGGTTAGAGCACCAAACAAGATGAATTCAATTAGATGCTCAAATGAGAAGATAGATCAAGAATATGTTGCATGCAATTAAATTAATGCAACAATTGCATAAATTACATGAACAAGACTCAAAACCAATTCTCTCTATCTCCAGAACACTTCTGGACCCCTTATCCTCTCACTTCAGTGTATTTTAACTTGTTAGTTCGTGTGTACATAAGTTAAGAACTCACTTATACATCATCTATCGTGCTTTCGCTCACGATCATGGCCTACTTCAATGACAATCATGCACACTTATTTTTCATCCGATTTTTTATACGTGCGACCCTTAAGTTTTCAGTTATTTTGGACAATTGAACCAACTCTTAATTTGATCAAATCATGGATGATTTCATGCTACTTGAATTAACTATTAATTCAAGCAAATCACGAAGGATTTCATGATGCCAATTTACCATAATATAAGTGGATTATCACACAAACTCTTCAATAGTTAATTATCTGACTTACGAACCTTTCCATATACAATTACTGTGCAATTCGTCCCTTCACCATTCTATACCCCACTTAGTTCGGAGTATAGATTATGTGTCAACTCTCACATGACTAACTACCTCACATCTAGTCCAAGTGATGTTAATTCTTATCCTAAGATCTCATTACTCCATGTGTCATTGAAGACTCTCTTCATGACACATAACTACTATGTCCAGAGACTCTTGAATAATGACCCTGACAAGAGGTCGTGGGTATCGTCTCCTTCTATCAGGAGTGGTGAATCCTTTACTGGCTATCCAATTATTTTCGAATACCAATAGCTGTACCCAATCACCACCGTATGAGCAACCTCATCTTGAGGCAATAAAGAATGATGTCAAAGCACAGGATCAATATCCAAGATATCCTTGACTATCTCAAGCCTAAGGATATTTGCACCATTACTATGATGAGATTAATTATTGACATTTGATAGATCATCCATATGATAATCTCATAGCGGGTCATTCGATGTACTTACTACTCTTAGTAAGCATCCACATGTTAACTCTAAACATCTTATGCTTACAGTTTGTGAGATCCACTGTTTGATCAAATCAAGGAGTATAACATATGTTAATCTTTTCGAATTAATAATTTCCTATCTTATTAATCCTATGGCTAAGGATAATTTAGATACTAACATAATTAAACATAATAGGAATCTTATTATCATGATTTCATCATGATTTCCTTCATGTTATGTTTGTATTATGAACTTCATTAATTCAATTTAAGATCGACATCAATTCATATATAAACGAACATCAAATTAATGAAAAATTGTTAAGTTTGTACAAAGTGCTAGAGGTGATTGCCTTTAGGGCACTACTCTAACAATCTCCCACTTGTATTAAAATCAATCACCTTTGTATCTAATACCATAGGCGAGTACACTACAATCCAAATTCATTTGAGGAAGTGGCTTAGTCAAAGGATCAGCGATGTTTTGATCTGTGAGCACTCTGTGGGCACTCTCTCTATCTTCACATCAACTTTATTAATTATCTCCCTGATCAGGTGATATCTCCTGAGTACGTGCTTAGACCTATGGTTAGACCTTTGTTCTCTGGCTTCAGTAATAGCCCCATTGTTGTTACAGTATAACAATATTGAGTTTTCAATGCTAGGAACCACTCCAAATTCCATAATCAACTTTTTGATCTAAACAGTTTCTTTTGTGGCTTTCGCAACTACAATGTACTCTGACTCAGTCATTGAATCTATAGTTGTCTCTTGTTTGGAACTCTTTTAACTGACTGCTCCACCATTAAGTGTGAAAACATAACCTGACTGAGATTTTGAGTCATCCTGATCGGATTGAAAACTAGCATCTGTATTTCAGCTCACTACGAGATCTTCATCTTCATATATCAAGAATACATCATTAGTCCTTCTCATGTATTTTAAAATATTCTTGATAGCCAACCAGTGACACTCACCAGGATCCGATTGATATCTGATCGTAATACTTAGAGCATATGATATATCAGGTCTTGTATATAACATAGCATACATGATTGATCCTATTGTCGAAGCATATGGGATCATACTCATGTGAGTACTTTCGTCTTACGTCTTGGGATACATAGATTTCGAGAGTTTTATCTAACTAGTCATGGGAAGAAGCCTTCTTTTGAACTGCGCCATGCTAAACCTCTTTAGCACTTTATCTATGTATGTAGGCTGTGAAAGACCTAGCAGCTTCCTTGATCTATCTCTATAGATCTTTATTCTCAATATATAAGTTGGTTCTTAAAGGTCTTTCATGGAAAAATTCTGGGATAACCAAATTTTGATTGATTGCAAACTTGAGACATCATTTCCTATTAGTAATATGTCATCCACATATAACACAAGAAATATGATAACACTCCCACTAACCTTCTTGTAAACAGAAGGTTCATCAGGATTTTATGCAAAACCAAACTCTTTGATTGTCCCATCAAATCGGATGTTCCAACTCCTAAATGTTTGCTTCAATCCATAAATGGATTTATAAAGCTTGCATACCTTTTTTTCCATCTTTGGATATGAAGCCCTTAGGATGTATCATATACACATCCTTAACTAGGTTTATATTCAAGAAATTTATCTTCACATCCATTTTCCATGTCTTATAATCATAATAAGCAGTAATAGCTAGGAGTGTTCTAATGGATTTAAGCATAGCTACGAGACTAAATGTCTCGTCATAGTCAACTCTTTGTCTTTGACGATAACCTTTAGTAACTAGCCTCGTTTTATAGGTAATCACATTACCATCTATATCAATTTTCTTCTTAAAATTCATTCGCACCCTATGGGTTTTAGCCTTTCGGGTGGGTCAACCAAAGCCTATACTTGGTTTTCAAACATGGAATTTATTTCGGACTTCATGGCTTGAAGCCATTTTTCATATTCTAAACTCTTCAGAGCCTTTTCATAGGTTGTAGGCTCATCGTCCTCTATGAAAAATACGTCATTTTGTTCACTTACGAGAAATTCATTTCTCTCTGGAATATTATGTATCCTACTTGACCTATGAACATTTTGAGTGTCAGAAGGCTCAACTGTTGTCTCATCTCTGAGAACAACAATCTTGGGTTCATGAAATTAATCTGCATCTGTTTGAGCATCATAAACTTCATCAAGTTCAACTTTGCTCCTGCTGTCTTCTCTTAGAAGAAACTCTTTCTCTAAAATGACAGCAAGCTTTGAGACAAACACCTTTTACTCTATAGCATTGTAGAACTGATATCCAAATGTTTCCTTAGGATATCCTACAAACAGACATTTATCAAATTTTGTTTCAAACTTGTCTGATTGAATCCATTTCACGTAAGCCGGAAAACCTTAAACTTTCATATAAGAAATATAGGTAACATTAATTGCTTTTGAAGGGACTCTGTTTATCACATAAATAGCAGTCTCGCGCGCATAACCCCAAAAGGATTTTGGTGGATCTGTTAAGCCTATCATTGACCTTACCATGTCCAACAAGGTTCAGTTTCTCCTTTCAGCTACACCATTATGATGCGGTGTGTAAGGTGGAATCTATTGGGATACAATCCCGTTATTCCTGAGATAAGTTAAAAACTCCTCGTTCAAGTATTCACCACCTCGATCTAATCGAAGTGTCTTGATACTTTTACCGAGTTATTTATCTACTTCATGTCTAAATTGTTTAAACATTTCAAATGCTTCAAAATTGTATCTCATTAGATACGCATACCTATATCTTGAATAATCATTGATAAAGGTGATGAAGTACATAAAATCACCTCTGGCATGAATGGACATCGGACCACATACATCATAATGTATTAGGTCTAATAACCCATTCGCTCGTTCATTCTTTCCTTTAAAAGGTAATTTAGTTATCTTGCCTAACAAGAAAGATTCATATGTGTCATATAATTCATAATCAAATGACCTTAAGCTGCCTTAGCCATGCGTCTCCCATTTATATGGCCAAGTCGACACTGCCATAAGTAAGATAATTTTAAGTTATACCTTTTTGTCTTTTATTGTCATTGATATTTAAAATCGGATTGCACATATCTAATATGTAAATGCCATTGCACAATGTAGCAATACCATACAAACTTTCATTCAGCTTAATTGAACAACCATTGCTTGAAAAAGTTAAATAAAATCCCACTTGATTAAGATATGAAACATATACAATGTTCTTTGTCACAATGGGTACATAATAGAAATTATCCAAAATTAACTCTAGCCCACTAGGAAGATACAAAACATAGGTTCCTACAACTAATGCAATAAATCTTACTCCATTTCCCACATGTAGGTCTATCTCTTCCTTCTTGAGCGGTCTATTATCCCTGTGACCTTGCATATCAACACATATGTGTGAGCTATAGCTGGTATCTAATAACCAAATATTATGATCAGAAATAGTATTAACCTCAATGCCAAATAACATACCTGAAGTAGAAGGTGGAGCATCTAATGCCTTATTCTGCTTTAACGACTCCATATAGGCTTTGCAGTTCCTCTTCCAATGTCCTTCCTTATTACAATGGAAGCATATCCCCTTTGATGTAGTCTCCTTTGCCTTCTTTTTGGCTACACATCCCATTGGCTTCTTATACTTCTTCTTCTTCTTTTTGTTCCTCTTGCAAGAACCAAAATGAGAGTCCACCAGCATCATAGCCTTATTGTCTTTCTTGACAGTTTGCTCAGCTGTTTTGAGGAGATTAATCAACTCAGGTATCGAGGTGGATATTTAGTTCATCTAATAGCTAAGCACAAACTATGAATAACTATCGTCAAACCAGCCAAAATTAAGTCTATACTTAATTCATGGTCCATTATGAAACTCAAAATGGCTAACCTCTCAATGTATCCATTCATCTTCGGTGCATACTGCATTGGAGATGATCCCTCAGTCATCTTAGAGTGGAAAAGCAACCTTGAGGTCTCGAACCTTTCATATCGAGCTTGCTCATCAAATAGTTCTCTTAGATGGTAGACTATGGTATGAGTATTTATAGCTTCATGCTGCTTTTGCAGTTTCGGTGACATAGAGGCCAACATTATACAACTAGCCAGCTCACTATTATCCAGTAGCTTCTTGTAAGCTTTTTGATCCTCATTAGATGCATCAGCAACAGAGGGATCGAGAACTGATTCATATAGGATATATCCTAGTTTCTTAGATTTGATAACAATTCTCAAATTTTGTATCCAATCTAAGAATTTAGGTCCTGTGAGTTTATTAGAGTCTAATATAGAGCTTAGGTTCAAATTGGATGAAGACATCGTGGCGATTCAATAACCTAGAAGAATGAGAGAAAGTGTTAGAATATACACCAATGCATATCGATAAGGACTTTAATCACCTCCATTATGGCTCCCACTATTTTTATTCAAATCCATAGCCCTCACTACAAATTCGAGAAAGCTTATAGTTTTCCTAATGAGTTGATATCCAATATCACTAAGAATGACCTTGGGTTTGCCCAATAAGCCACCTTAGGTCAATCGGTAGGTATCATTCATACCTAACTTAGTTATGCAACTATCAACTTGTGTCATCAACTGTTGACTTAGCACACTCATTGGGTTACGCTTGATTCGTATATATCCCATCTATATAACCCAACCTCACCTTTATCCACATTAACCTTGGATTTGCCCAACAAATCAACGCTTCCAGTTAGGACCAACCCATTACTACAAAAAGCTAATTTCCATGGTTTGAACATATTCGTGTAGAGCGGGCTTAGGTTTTCCCAATAACCTAACTCTAAAGCAACTTTGGTTCTTGCCATATCAATGGAAGGCGTAAGTCCTAATATTTCGGTTGAAGGATTTGTTATTTGATCTCATCAATACTTGGATGGTGTGTATATATATATATATATATATCATATATATAATTAGATTATGGACGACTCAATTAAATTGGGGGGCCTGTATCCATAACCACCTTATCATGTCATTTTAACCAACCCTTAAAATGTATATAATGCATGTAACACATAAAAGAGGTTAAATTTAGGTTGTGACTTGACTATGCATCAAAAGTTCGTGATTCGATTCAACTCTTGAACCAAATTGGGTACTACTGTTAGTCTTAACTAATTCGAATTATGAATACGATTCGATTAGGAACCCTAAAATTTTAATTATTTTGATGTCCAAAATAAACACTTTAATTATAGTACACATGTCTTTCTCTTGTCACACTAGAAATGTAATGTTGGACTTGGATTAATTCTAAATTAATCCCTAAGGTTTTCAAAATTTCTGAACATCAATTAGTCATCTAAAACATCCCTAGGTCATATTAAATTTATCAAGATAATTTCAGCACAAGCTAAACAAACCATCTTGACGGTCAAAATCATCAAGATAAATGAGTTAGCCTACTAGACATTAAAGAGATCGATTCGATGTCCATAAATTTTTTGGAGCCCTACTTTCAAGCACTTGCACTTAGCATGCTACTAGCATCAAAATAATACATTTCTTATCTCATAATTTTTTTAAGGTCTTATAACCGAAACACATACACATAAGTCATTAAACAAGTCAGCTCCATTAGCTTTCAAAAGGCTTACCAATGTTAACTTTGACTTGATTTATTAATTGAATCAAATTCAATTAATTCTGGAAAAATTCCAAAGTCTTATGCACATTCTAAATGTGCCTAATAAAAAATTCTAGAAACTAATTCCTTGGAATTATTTATTAACTTAGTGGTATCAGCCAGTACATTGCATTTCTATGACACTTGTCATATTGCTTCTAACACTAGTCATACTCTACATCATGCATGCATAAGATAATCACTTTAACAACAAGTTTCATGCATCTCATACACGTGGCAACATCTTATCTTGCATGTCCATGTAGAAAATTCAAAAAAACAATTTTTATAAAATTAATATGGAATTTACAAGCATGCATGTTCATCATATTTCCATAATTTCCTAGAAATTCATACATGCATCAAGCTAAAACTAAATTCGTAATCAAATAGCAAATGACATTCAATTGCAATTTCTTTTGACAGAAACATAATATATAATACCTTATAAACATTTATGTGAAAGAAAATCAGAAAAAAAATTTCTAGAATTATTACGAAAATTTCAAAATTAGCACATGCATTCAGTTTTCTAGAAATTCCCAGACTGGATATTAATTCGAAATAAAAATAGAAAATGACATTTAATTGCAATTTTCTTTAACATAAATGTAATATATCACCTTATGCACATTTTTTGAAGAAAATCAGGGAAAAAAATTTCCTACAATTTATACAAAATTTTCCAAATCAACATACATGTTAGTCATAACCCACTATAAGAAATCAGTTGTTTACCGACGGACAATACCGTCGGTAAACGGCCAATTTCTGTCGATAACATAAATTACCGATGGAAATCAAAGATGGACGAAATCATCGTTAAAATGATCGTAGCTAAAGTTACCGACGAACATTTTATATGTTGTTCCGTCGGTAATTTACCAATGGCCCACAATATATTACCAACACGTGATAAATTACTGACGGAAAAAAGTAAAGGGCATAACCGTTAGTAACATGTAGCAACGAATGCCTTTCTGTCGATAAACTGAAGGTAATGGACAAGAAACGTCATCATATTTATCGACGGAATATAAATTCCGTCGCAAATACACGTATAATTTACCGGCAGATTAAATTCCATCGGTACAATGAGTTTATAAAATTACAGAAGCACGCATATTTACTGATGGTATACATAATACCGTTAGTAAATGAATCTACGTTATCGACGGTGTTTGTATTTCCGTCAGTAAAAGAGATTGAATTTCTGATGGTATTTTATATTCCATCGGTAATAGGAGGTAATAAATTTTTGTAAAAAATTCCGGTTTCATGATCTTGTTATAAATGCATAATTTTAAGAGTTATCAATTATGTTTACATAATAAATTAATTTGTGTATGTATATAATTTGTTTAATCAAAAAATTAATTGATAATATAACGTTAAAAATATTATAATTGATAATAAAAACATTACAGTGTACATAACTTCTGTTTGTAATTGAAAGCAAATGTCAAGGACAAGCTAATGTCGTGGTGATCGCGGGTGCTCTAAACTGCTAAGCCTCCACTTCAACCGTTTCATCTCCTGTCTAAGCTGAGTCATCTGCTCCATCTCCTCTCTCATCTTAGCCATCCACTCTATCTGCTCTCTCATCTTAACCATCTGCTCCATCTCCGCTCTCATCTTAGCCATCTGCTCCATCTCCTCTCTCATCTTAGCCATCTGCTCCATCTCCTCTCTCATCTTAGCTGTATGCTCCAAGTGCTCCATGTGCTCTCTTATCTTAGCCATCTGCTCCATCTACTCTCTTATCTTAGCAACCTGCTCCATCTCCTCTCTCATCTTAGCTATCTGATCCATTTGCTCCATCCGTTGATTCATGTTAGCCTCTTTCAAGTGAGCTTTCTGCTCCATCAATGTGTCCACTGTGGCTCAAAGCTCGGCGACTTCATTGCTGTGCGTTAGCTTGCCAGATGCTGCTATACTGGGCAGGGAAGAGTGCAAATAACATGTGATCGCATATGAACCTAGCCCGAATATCCTTCCATGACAGCCCCTACCACTCACATCATCAAGATATGTCTGAGTCTCATCTACAGGTTGTGCCTCCTGAGACTGTTGCTGAATGTTTCGTTGTATTTGGTCCTATTAAGAAGCAATGTTTACAGTAGTAAGGGATTATTGTTAAGAAATTATAAAAATGCATTAATTTTACATACATTTAACTCTCTACATCGGGTATTGATGAATGTCACATTGACATGTTTTTTCATGTGGGTGTGCAAAAACAACTAAATAGGTTTAGGCTTGATGCCCAATGACTTTTCCTATATGTATAGCCTAAATTGTTAGATGTGAACTACAATTTATAAAAATTTCGGTAGAGTTTCCTCTATTTTTATAATATTTGCCCCCTGTTGAACAAAGAAAATAACTTAACACAGCCATATATGGCACCAAACATTTATACCATAATCATTATCTATAATACAGCAAAACAAAATATATACAAAATAAGTGTCATGTTTAGATACTTACAAGTCTATGTGCATGCTTGTCGTGGGTTATTGATCCTCCCATATGTACAGGAAGACTATCTCCCCTCGGCCCTCCACGTCTGTTAGTGGAATTATGCTCTGAGATAGACATTGCCGCAAGTGATGTCCAATACTTGGTCCAACGACTCCAAGTTTCCTCCGAAATATAATGCGGTCGTGTACCAACCTTGTGTATCGCATCAATAAAGTCGCAATAACGTGTACGAGCTTGCTTCTCCCATACTTTATACATGCTAGTGTCGAAATATGAATCCCAGTAAAATTCTTTCTGAAATAAGAAGAAAAAATTAGAGTACTATATATAATGTAATAATATTTATGTAATTAGTGTATATAAATTAATATAAAAAGAAAATAAATATTTATTATACCTCAAACTCCTGCAAGTAAAATTGCTTTGTGGCCTCAGATATATTCTTCCACACATAACCCTTAGGATCAATCATGTGTTTAAATATGGAAGTCATATTTCTGGAACTCGGTCCAGACAAAAGCAACCTAATATAAAAAGTTATTTTATACTATGAAAAAACTGATAAACCTAAGACTTAATAAAAAGCAAATAGTGAGTAATGTGATTTCACTTACTGTGCATTGACAATTGTTATAAACTTTCTTCCATCAGGTCCCTCAGTTCCAGGTTAGCGGACGTCTCCTCCATCCGATAAAGAGTTATTGGATGATATATGAGTTAGGGAAGGGATAGTATAGCATAAGGGGCACTAGGTGATGCCTTATCTGCAACTGTCGACCCTAGAGGCGGAGGAGGTGAGTCAATGTGAGTTGCAGACTATGACGAACCATCTTCACAGTAAGTTGCCCCGAACATGGCTCTAAATCTCAACCGCATAACCTCGCGCTGTCTCTTTCGTCCCATATGTTTACCTAAAATTCAATGTTTATCGAATTCTCTACAAATATAATAATTTGAATTTAATATTTTACATAATATATGGAGAAGAAAATAAAGCAATGGAGTTGAAGGTTAACAAATTCTTAACGACAATAAATCAACTTTAACAATGATATAATTATGCATTGTTTAACAAAATCTTACAGATACAACAATAAATCAACTTGAAAGTTTAGTCTAAAAATGTATTGCATCGATAAATCACAATGATATAATTAATTTGTTGGATTCCATGTGACATGAGAGTCGGTAAAGGTAAATGAGTTCCCAATGTCTGGATTCCCGAGAGGGTTCCTGGCATATTTAAACGAAGCAATGGAACCAGTGATACTTCTTCCACTAGGTGTAGGCGTTTGAACACCTTCTTGCAATAGCTTTTCCACTATAGCTATACTTGTAGAGGAAACAGTGAATGAGTTAACGCTCTTAGTATAGAAGACTAATTCTCCAGATGAACTACTAGCGGGAACAGATTTACCTAAAACAAAATCAATTAAGAAGTTTTGAAATTGTGATATTAGAAAACCGTTAAACAAACAAAAACTAGATATTAATGCGTACGTGATTGTCCAGACGAGGTTTGAGAAATTGACGAATTTTTGACAAGAACCGATCTCCCTAATCCTTTATAGGCCGTTGTGACATCGCTCTCACCTCTATCGGTATACATGTCCTCTTTGAGTTTAAAGGAAGCTTAAACATGTAGGATAGACAATCAAATGTGAATATGTATAATAACTTCAACAAAGGAAATGAGATATACATAATAAGGAAAGAGACGTTGTCCAGATCATACTAAACGCCTTGAAGTAATAGATCGGCCATGGAAGGCAAATGATTCTTAGTGTATGATCCTGCGATACTTCCTGCAGTTTTGATTTCTTGGGTTGGGACAATTGGGTTGGGACATTGTCTCACAATTTGGCCACAATTCTCGATCAGGTGATTGTAGTCAGTCAAAAAAATGTTTTGCTTGTGGGTTAGGTTCTTCTTCAACATTTTCCCTATTTGCTTCAAAGGTATAACCAGGTCCATCGTAAACCATTTGCATGTACGAGTTTTCAATTCCATCAACATAATTTCTTTTAAATTCAACCTCCCTATTATACTCATTTAAGTTGATAGATGATTGTGCTTCATTTCTCCTTGAGGTGCTAGAAATCAACGACTCCCTATGTCGTGTCCACTCAAAATAATTAGGGATAAACATTTTTCTCAACAAATGTAAATTAACTTCATCAATAGTACGGAAACATTTGTGTTTACACTTTTTACATGGACATCTGATCTTTGGCCCATCCATATATGCAAGTTAAGAACATGAATAATGAATAAAACCTTTAACTCTCTCAACAAATTCAGGATTAATGAAACCATCAGGGGTTAATCGTCTATACATCCAAGATCTATCCCGGAAACTCATTTATGTAAAACTATTAATTTAAACCAGTGAATCCATAGTTATTATCATTCATGTTAGCCACAGATAACAAAACATATAAGATAAGACTTGTGATTCAACATTAGAAGTTCTCATTCTGACTCCTAGGCTCCTAGTATTTTTTACTGATAACCCTCATGGGAGCTCCATAATGGGTTATGGGTTATGGGTTAAGGTTTATAGGGTTACATCTAAAATATATTTAAACTGAATATATGACATATATGAT